>LR812534.1:50119749-50477249 GCA_903798195.1 Danio kyathit | reverse complement strand
TGGATTAAAATAAGTGTAGATAGACACTTATTTAGAACAGCTCAAAATGAGCATGCAGCATTATCCATCCTCATGAACAGAATCATGCATGATGTAGAGGACAGTTTACATTCATGTAACTTGTATTGTATTTTGTTCCATTTATAAAAGTTGCCTTGTAAAACAGAGCCAAACCAAGATAACACTGCAATGCTGTAACAACGTTAATCTCTGTGAATGTGAATTACATACATGTAAAAATGTTATATTAAGTGTCAATAACTACTATGTACTGACATCAAAATATAAATACCATGTACTTAATTCAATTCAATTCACCTTTATTTCTATAGCGCTTTTACAATGTAGATTGTGTCAAAGCAGCTTCACATAGAAGATCATAGTAAATTGAAACAGTGTCAGTCCAGCTCAGTTCAGTGTGGGTTAATAATCACTACTGAGTCCAAACACTGAAGAGCAAATCCATCGATGCGCAGCTCTACAGAACCCAAACCATGCAAGCCAGTGGCGACAGCGGCAAGGAAAAAACTTCACCAATTGGCGAAAGTGAAGAATTAAAAAACCTCGAGAGAAACCCGGCTCAGTTGGGCACGACCATTTCTCCTCTGGCCAAACGTCTTGTGCAGAGCTGCAGTCTAGGCGCTGAAGGCTGGATAGCACTTAATGTGTTCATAATGTAATCGCAGAACACTTCTGCTGCTCTTGAGCTGGGATACAGGTGGTGTTAGAGACATGTTTGGTGGCATGGGTAGGTTTAAGGGTGGGTTAAGATGTAAGCAATGGTCAACAGTGTAATTAGAAATGTAATTACAGAAATTAATTACAGATGTAATTACATGCAGGTATTTAATCTAGCATAAGTACAATGCCAAAACATTGTAATCAATTATTTCTTTTAGTATATGTACACATTAGTTAAGGCCACTTAATATAAAGTGGGACCAAATTTTATAGCGGTAAGTAAAGTTTATTTCAATAAAGTTTTTATTGAATATAAAAAAAAACATGTCAGTGTTTAATTCAGAGTTAGTTTGCAATTATGGGTTAATTTAACAAGCAATTGCGGAGTGAAAATTGCTTCCTCATTTTCGCTTGATGTATTTTTATCAGTTAAAATTCTCTTCAACTGCCTGCTGCAACAAAAAAATTTTTAAACCCTGTTGCATGAAAGCATATTAACTAAAAAGAGATTAATAATGAAATGTTGTCTTTTATAAAACTGCTTATACTCAAGTCAACTTTAATTTGGCAACAAAGGTTTTTAAAATGAACAAAATCATCTAAATTAAACTGAAAAATGACACTGTAAATTGGTAAACCGAATAATTAAAATGTGGAATTGTAAAATTTAGAATTGAAATACTGCAACATCTACACAGCACTGAACAATGACACTGCTGTCTTCTTTAATTATCAATTACTGAACTGAATGAAAATATAAGCCCCTTTCACACAGTGATACCGTTAAATTCAGACATCATTAACCAGAAATGTGCTCTAAATGGCTGCGCTTGTATTTGTAAACATAGAAGGGGTCAGGCTTTTGTTGATGGTTTCACTTTTATTTAAAGCTTTAGCATTCATGCAGCCGCTTTGTTTCAGAGACATCCAAAGGCAGAAGAGCAAACCGCAATTAAATGTTTACACATTTGACGACATTACAAATTCTGTGAACCTTGATGAAAACATGGAGGAACACTTTCACATGTCAAGATGTACATAATATGTGTGTGTGCTGGCGCTCACCGGAGCACTTAACATGCACACGCGTCAAGCAACTGAAGCACAGCTTGAAGGTAAACAAACAGCGGTTTATCAGAAGCATTTTATCAATAATGTTGTCCACAGTTGGCATTAAGAAGGAACATAAAAACATTATCTGACTAACACCTAGCAGCTAAAAGTGTCTGGAAACATATTCAAAGTTCATAAACAGTGCGGATGTGAATGCGTATGAATGTTCTGATTGGCTGGAGTAGACGCCTCACATCAGCACGTTCTAATCGGGAACATGGTCTTTCCAAAAATTTTACTTCTGCATTCACACAGAGCAGCATTCCGGCAAATTACCGGTAATGTTACAACTTCTCTTTCCGGAAAATTGCCAGAACGAATTTATCGGTATTTTCAAAAAGGGCCTGTTCACACATGATCGCTTTTGGAAAAATTGCCGGTAATTTTCCAGAAAGGTCTGTATGTGTGAAAGGGGCTATTGTCTTTTTAGTGTCGGTTTACATGAGTAGGCTACTATGAATTAGTCTCATATTTGATTGCTTGACTTATTGATTCTTTTATTTCCCTGTTTATTACTAGCTGTACTTAAAACGAAATGAGATTGGATTGTTTTTTAATGATTGAGTAGCTATTCAATTAATGATGCAATGCGATTGACAATGGAATAAGAGGGCGGAGTGAGAAAATTGTTTCACACACTAAGGAAGGCATTGAGCCGAAAAGTTATATATAGTTTAGATAGTTTAGTTAGGTAGGTAGGTAGGTAGGTAGGTAGATAGGTAGATAGGTAGATAGGTAGATAGGTAGATAGATAGATAGATAGATAGATAGATAGATAGATAGATAGATAGATAGATAGATAGATAGATAGATAGATAGATAGATAGATAGATAGAGTTGAAGTCAGAATTATTAGCCCCCCTTTGAATTTTGTTTTCTTTTTTAAATATTTCCCAAATTATGTTTAACAGAGCAAGAAAATTTTCACAGTATGTCTGATAATATTTTTTCTTCTGGAGAAAGTCTTATTTGTTATATTTTGGCTAGAATAAAAGCAGTTTTTAATTTAAAAAAAAAACATTTTAAGGACAAAATTATTAGCCCCTTTAAGCTAATTTTTTTTTTCGATAGTCTACAGAAAAAAACCATCATTTTACAATAACTTGCCTAATTACCCTAACCTGCCTAGTTAACCTAATTAACCTAGTTAAGCCTTTAAATGTCACTTTAAGCTGTATAGAAGTGTCTTGAAAAATATCTAGTGAAATATTATTTACTGTCATCATGACAAAGATAAAATAAATCTCAGAAGAATGTGAAATAAAGACATATAAAGTAATTATTTAACAAGTGTGGATCATGACCTTTTGAATAATCCAGTTCAGCTTTAAAGCAGCTGTAAAGTAATATGTACTGTACAAATAAAGATGACTTGACCAAAGGCAAACTGAAGCAGAATGGCAGAAACGGGCAAGTATGAAAGGTTTGATTTAATACAGCAGAATTTTATGTCTTCCTTTCACGAGCTCCCAGTCAAGTGCCTAATGACAGACAGCAGAGTGTTAAGATTTTCCAGGATCTTAAGAAGGAGGGAAGCACGCAGCGCCGCAGGCTAACGAGGTGGCAGAAAGACAGAGCTCAAAGTGATGACTCCAGATCTGAGCCTGCAAACCATCAGCGGCACCTTCGACAGCACACTCCCTTCTGCCAGTCAGAGAGGACTCGCTTCAGGTCACACGCGCGCCGGGCTCTCACTTTACAATGCAACTTACACAATGCGGACCACACAAGCCTCGGGAAAAGACACCAGTGTCTGTAGTGGCCTAAGTAGACTGTAATGTCAGTCAGAATTACACGATGAACAAGTGATGATGAGAAGCACAGCGATTCTTACAAAATCTGTCTGGAAATGTGTTAAGGCCTGTGTACGATTTTCGCTTGCGCTTTATGGCAGTAGAGGTGTTCCAATACCGATACTAGTATTGGAAATACTTGCAGATACTACAAAAATTCTGGTATGGACAAGTATTTGAAACCATAAACCAATTTTTAACCCTTGTGCACTGTTATGTTCGGGATGAAAACATCCACTAAATTAAACTGCTATAAAAATGCATCAGATAATTTTTTATTTTTTTTTGCATAAATCTGTTAATCAACCTCAGTCCTGATCAAAACTAAATGTTTTTAAAAATTACAAAATTTTAACTTTAATTGCCAAGTTCACAAATGATGCCACTAATTTGGTGAAAAAAACACTCAAAATGACATATCGTCAACATATAAAGTAATTGTGGACTGGATTTTTTTTTTACTTTTATCACAGTCTTGGACATGTGAATGATTAGTAACAACACTGGCTTTGATGCATTGTTAGATTTTCATTTTTTCTCCCTAATTTACTGTTGTTGGCTGTTTTTGCCCCATTGACCTCCATTATAACCACATTTGATGGTGCATAAATACACAGTCTTTGGTTTTATTTACTCCATGTAGTTCTGAGAGCTGAGATGCATATTTTGATTTTCTCAGACACATTAAGGTAAAGATCACTCTCACAGACACACACACACTTCAATTCGCTGTTATACTCCATATTAAATACAGAAACTAAGCTTTTTTGCATAGGCAAATCTAAAAGGCCTATCTAAAGTAGGAGTGTCCAAACTCGGTCCTGGAGGACCAGTGTCCTGCAGAGTTTAGCTCCAACTTCCTTCAACACACCTGCCTGGAAGTTTTTGTATACCTAGAAAGTAAAATGTGCAGGACATCGGCCCTCCAGGACCGAGTTTAGGCAACCCTGATCTAAAGGGTTAATGGTGCCAACTGATGTTTTACCTCAGTTTTACCTCTTCCCAACAGGGAAAACCACCAACAATCAAAAATGCATGATTATATGGTGTCATGGTTTTGCAACCAAACAAATATGGTTATAATGGAAGTCAATAGGGCAGAAACAGCCGCCAACAGTAAATTAGGGAGAAAAAAAGGGAAATTAATCAAAAACAAAGCACCAAAGGCAATGTTATTTCACATGCCCAAGACTTTAATAAAAGGTAAAAAAAATAAATAAATTCAGTCCACAATTACTTTTTATAATGGAAAATACGTCATTTTGTGTGTTTTTTTCACCAAATCAGTGACATAATTTATGAATTTGGCAATTAAAAAGAGTTACAATCCTGTAATTTTCTATACAATTTTAGCATTATTAAATGTAGATGCTGAATCACGGATACGTGTTGGTTTGTCACAGATCTGAAGTTCAATTTCAAATGGTTTATTATATTTTCAATATCTGAGGTGAACTACAGTATCTGCTGCTGCTTTCAGTACTATGACAATAAATGTCATGCAAAATGGCATTCAAACTCACAATATTAGCATTTAACACTAAATAAAGCACATGAGGTGTACCTGAGGTAAACATGGTCAGTTTATCCTGTTGTTCAGCTGCAAGAAATAGAAGTCGTTTCTAAAATATAAATTTCAGGTGTTGGTTAGAACAAAAACTATAAGGAAAATTTTCCTTCTATCACGTGCCAATGCTTTTATTTAGAACACGACTTAAATTAGCCTTTAGGCTCGATAGTCAGGCACACTTCTGTTGATGCCATCAATCTGGCAACATGCGCTTGCCTGCGTTTTGAACCAGGCGTGCAAAACCTAGTCCAACCACTGGGTGTCAAACTTACATACTGCACCTTTAAGACCACGTTTTATTTTGCATAGTTTTGCACTGCAGGCCTTAAATAAAATAGATAAAAATTTGAACTGTTTACAGAATTATGTACAGTTTACTCACTTGGAGCCTAACTGAAGTCACATTATGTCAGAAAATAAACCATATAGACTCATAATTTAACATACCAAAAGAAAAGTTTGTAATAAAAAGGATATTAAGAAGTGTTCAATATTTGACTGAGGCATGAAAACTTTGGGAAGGAAAGTGTTTTTTCATCACTTTTAAATGGTCTGGATTGCAAAGTCAACCGATTTTAGTGAAAGCATTTTATTCCCCACAGAAAATGACAAATAAATGATCAAAATCAATCGATTAAAATAGTTAAATTTATTAATGCCGTGTGATTAAATATCAAGGTTATTCTGCCAAATGTTGTTTTAGAACTCTTCTAAAGGTGTTGAGCTGCCTAAATATTAAATCACTGAATTTTTATTATTATGCCAAAAATGTTCTGAATGGCAACATTTGTATTTTAAATTGATAATAAATGATATCAGTCCTTTACAGAATAATAGAAAAATTCAACTTTTATCTTATGATTTTGGTTTGTCCGCATGACCTGGACATTTCCTTGTGTGTAAATTAACCAGCAAGATGAGCAGATCTCAGATGTAGTTGCTTCAGTGGGGGACATGAGGACACAGATTGAGTGTGCCAAAATGTAAGATGTAAAGAGAAACAACAGAGCGCGAGCGAGATGGAAACAGAGAGAAAGAGAAGGACGCAAGGCAGAAACGGGGCCTCATCTGGTCTCGGGAGTTGTTTGACAGCACTAGACTAATGCTGGATCTGCAAAGCTCCCGAAAAGTCCTGCGTTCTGTTCTAAAAATAAGCCACGCTGGGTAATATTTATCCCATAATGCAACATTGTGTTCCTTCTGTTCTCAAACAAAAGCAACAGAACTCTAAACCTAATATTATAATTCATGTGAAGAGCATCGTGGAGCGGTCTAACAAGGACATTAGGATAAACATCCATAAACAACAAGCGGCAGACAATGTTCAGATGTTTTTTCAGCTACTGCTGGACACGCAGGGAAGTTTGGCAGAGATCTCATAATATTATTGACGGATCTGATGCCAAGATCTACTCGAGCTTCGGGAGATAGGCCAAGTTTCACAGAAGAGTCTTATTTGATTTTCTTTGGGGTTTAAAGCGAGTTTAGAAGGAAGACAAAGACATGGCATACAGTACTGTGCAAAAGTCTTAGGCCCCAGTTACATTTGTTGTTTTAGTGAGGGTATAATGACATTATAATTATAATGATTCAACACATCACCCTTTTTCTCAGAAAACATATTTCTAAAGGTGCTGTTGACTTGAAATTTTCACTGGATGTTGGTAACAGCCAAAAATATGAATATATGAAAAGAAATTAACTAATTATTTTACAAATTAAGTTATGTGTAATAAAATGAAATGACCCAGGGAAAAAGCATTGAACACATGAAGAAAGGGAGGTGTAAAAAGGCAGTGAAAGCCCAGACAGCAGCTGAAATCTCTCAGTAGTTCTTCAGCAACCCTCTGCCCTTCCTCATTGTAAATTAATATTAGCTGCTTCAGTCCAACATCTACTGTACATTATCAGGATGATGAGAATGAAACCAGGGTGGACATTTCAGCAAGACAATGATCCAAAACACAGCCAAAGAAACTCTCAAATGGTTTAAAAGAAAGAAAATCAAGCTGTAGAATGGCCCAGCCAATCACCTGACTTGAATCCAACAGAAAACACAAATTAAAGATCAGATTTGATACACGAGACACACAGAACCATTAAGATTTTTACACTCTGTTGAAGTCTGTGAAAACTCACACCTGAGCAATGAATGTGACTTCCTTCTCCATATGAGAGTCGTCTTTAAGCTACCATCACCAAAAAAAGCCTTTTATATAAAGTATTAAATACATTTCAGTAGTTCAGTACTTTCTCCTTGTGTCATTTCATTGTTATTATACATAAGTATTTTTTCTGATGGTTTTTGTTTTTATTTATATATTTGTATTTTAACAAAAATATGGTTCAATCCCATGTCAACAGCTCCTTTAGAAATATTATTCAAAGGAAAATGTGAAAAGAAATATGACGTTAAATACTTATTTGCCCCACTGTACAGTATATTACTTCTCATTCTCTTTATTTAAATCAAACCAGAAAATACAGGTTCTAGTTGGATTTTTTGGGTCTAATTGTTTAAGACATATGAAAGAATGAGTTAGAGGAAGATGGAAAAAGGAATGAAAAATATTGCAGTTTCTGTCTTGGTTTGATCCGCTTTTCTGCCAGAGCTGTTGTCAATATTGCCTGAATTGATGGTATTGTGAATGCTGAAAACTACAGACAGGTTATAATTTGTCATGTAATTCCTACTAGAAAGCACCTCATCTGTAAGAGTTTTATATTTTCGACATGATAATGATCCCAAACAAACTGCTAATGTAATGAAATCATATTTGGAGAGAAAAAAAAAAGACAAAGACAATCATAAATGGCCTTCACAGAGTCCAGACCTAAATATTATATAGAGTATGTATAGGTAATATTGTATAGGCAGTATGAGATTCACCTGGAGAGAAAAAGAAAGACAGAACATGCTAAATCTAAAGAAATGTTGAAAGATGATTGACATTAAATAGCACATTATTTCAGAAAAGACTCAACAAAAAAGTTGAAGCTGTTGCTTTGGTGCTAAAGAGGTCATGTTAAACAGACTTTCGATGCTAAGTCTTTTGATTCCAAAAGTAATTTTGTTCTAAATATTGTGTACATATTTCCAATATTTTCTGTTTGTATATTAAAGGTAGAATTCACCCAAAAGTAACGACCCTGCACTTGCTCCATACCTTTTAGATAGATAGATTTGTCCAAAAGTATTGGGCACTCAAAGCAAGTGGTAACCTAATGGCCCGTTTCCACTGACTAGTATGGTATGGTGCGGTTCGGTACGTTTTTATGGTCGTTTCCACTGTCAAAAGGTACCAAAAAGCGAACCGTAACGTACCATTTTTTGGGTACCCTTTAGAAAGAGTTGTGCATCTATATTTAAAATAACAAACTTCTTGAGCTGATGATAATAACGTGCGCATGATTATTGAAGTGCTTCTGACACCTGATCCTTTTCAGAAACAGACAAACGCGAGAGTGAAACGCGAAAAAACAGGAGTAGCTGGAAAAATCAAAGGAGCAAATGATTCTTTCAGCAACATAAAACATGAACAAACTGCCATGTTTAACTATTATCATCACCTTTTGGACTATTATGAACTCGGAATGACGAAATTTCTCTCTAACAGAGGTTACATGTGCTGGTGAAGATTACAGATGCAGATGAGAGGTTTGCACTGACTGGGCTATCTGTTGTGTGTCGTTTTTGAACACAAATAAGGACTAAATGTATGCTGTGTGTAGTTTATCTGTAATTGGTAACATATCAGAGACTAAGGGGCTGTATGTGTTCATATATATTCATTTATTTATTTATTTTATATAATTGCAGATGTTACAGTAGGCTATTTAGATAATTGATCTGCAGTTATAATCAAATCATGTTCATAGAAAGGTTAGTAATGAACATTTATACACAAGTATTTATGTGTATGAAGGATCTGTTTTGTGAGAAGTGCTTCTCATATGATCTGTGAACGACCTGTACAGCCTTACTTTGACATTGCCTCCAGCGAGAATGACGTCGACTGAAACTTTCTGTCATACTATTGGTACCCTTTTGGCAGTGAAAAGGCAAGCCTGATAAAGGTAACCTGTACCGACCCGTACCACTCAGTGGAAACGAGCCATAAAACATTTGCACTATACAGTGCAGTATATATTTGCAGTATACTGTATGCAGGTAACATATATGTTCCAGGTTTAACACATGCTAGTCTGGGTGGATATTCGTGAGTGTGTTTTATGGTAATGATTTGAGGTTTTAAAGTGAAGTGCTTGTCAAATGCAAAGATGGATTATTTTCCATACAATGTGTGATTAAGTCATTAAAAACAGCGAGTCGACCACAGCCAGATGGCAGGGTTTTTTTTTCAGAGCATGCAATGCAGTGCCATAAAACACGTAACCCTATGAAACATATTCAGGAGCACACGCTGACTGTTTGCATAAATCAAGGTTGTCATAAGAGCAAACGGCACCTCTGGATCCTTGGTCTTCTCCATGGTGATGAGTCTTCGTGCCGTGTGGCTGGACAGGGTTTGTTCGCAGTTGCTGATGAGAGTCAAACAGGGGTGAAGAGGCACCATCTCCTCGCAGTACCTGCAGATCACAGCACAGGTTGAGCTCAGACAGCTGCCCACTTAACAAACGCAACACCTTCATAGCGGTAGGGGATGTCACAACTAACTATGCCTGTGCTGAAATTGCGCCACTTTTCACTTGTTTGTCTGTCACATGCACTGCATAGCAATGGACTGGGATGATTGGTTAATTCGGTTGCTGACATTTTGTATAGATTCCCAGCCACTCATTCCTTCCTAGGCAAGCATTATAAAGGTCACCAATATAATAACAGAAGCAGTTGTGTGAATGTAGTTGGTCTATTTGGCATTTGACATATATTGAAGCAATTGCGATTTCTGCACTCAAAAAATGACGTTTGGTGTTTGTTTCCGCTGTGGCGACCCCGGATTAATAAAGGGACTAAGTCGAAAAGAAAATGAATGAATGAATAAATTTTTGCTTGCAATCAAGTGAAATGTATAAATGCTCCTCCTATGCTGAAGGATAACATTGTATATATTCAACCATTTATTAATCAACAAAATTGTAAAAAAAAAAAAAAAAAAATGACTGTGCCAGCTATTGTGCATGACGGCATCTGTGAAAACTGATTTCAAACAGACTTCTGAGACAATTCTTAATCATGTTCAACAAAATAGAGAGAACTTTGGTGATAACTAAGGAAATATTTGCTTACTATTATACTAACTTTTCACTGGAAATGACATCAAATATGAAAAATGCTGGTCAAAAAAGGATATTTGCACTAGGGATGCAGGATATTGAAAAAAAATTGACATTGAGATGTTCTGTTTTTCGATTACATTTTGTGATATGAATACAACTTACAGCTCTATTTGGAAAGAAATCATCAATTTAGATTAATTGGGGTGATTTTGTGATGGTGTGAATCACGCATTTTAAAAAAATAAACAAATTGCAAGCAAAAAAACGTTAAATAAACAGTGCTTTATGGTTTTCCTGAGAGTTAAACAGTAATCAAGTACAGAAAGTTAATTATGAAATGTAAAATAACACTGTATAGTCTTCATTCTATTAATTAAGTAAAATTATTCTTCATTAAAAGTTACAAATGTAATGTAATGTTTTTTGTGCCTTTAAAACACATCCAAATGATAAAGTTTCAATCTGTTATTGTTATACTTGGAATGACCCCACAAATCTCATGTATTGTCAACTGTTGTGCTAATCAACTATACAAAGTAGGAATGGGACGATAACTGCTTTCAAAGTATACCCCGATTTGGAAAAGTCAAGGTTTTAAAACTGCCAAAATTTTCTGCTATACCGTTCCTATGGTATATGTCAGATTTATTATTTAAGTTTTTTCTCCAGCAGAAAAGATCTCCAAAGATGCCGTTTTAAATGGTAAAAAAAATCTGTGTTCTGACACTAATCAAGACAGCAGAAGTCAATGATTTTTTTTTAATTATTTAGCCTGGCATGTTTTCTGTTCCAAAATATTTTAAATGTTTCTCAAAATAAAATGTATTGTGTTTAAATTGAATTTTTTTTGTTTTTTTGCCCAGACATTTAAAAAGATTTGAGAGCAGTAATCACAATACCGTGAAACAGTGATATTTTTTTCCAAGGTTATTTTACCGTCAGAATCTTATATCGGCCCATGCCTAATACAGAATTCCCACTATTTTATAAACACCAGATTGAAAGACTTTCAAGGACTTTATAAAGCGCCATTAATTTTGAAGGTGTCATTTTTAAAAATGAGTTATCATGTTCTGATAACTTTAATAAAACTTGTTGAGTTCAATACTGATAATAATTAAACACGGTTTCTGAAAGAGGATTATGAATATTTTTTAATTAAGAATGTCTATTTTTTACAGTACAATTGTTTAAATAGCACAAATTTAATTTCAAATATAATTCAAGAACTTTCAAGCACTTGTCTGTTTTTAAGGCCTTGTATCCATGTCTCAAATTTAAGTACTTTCCAGATGTATGGGAACAAGGGTAGCACAATATTGAAAAAGTCTGATATTGCACTATTTTATTTTTCTGCGATAAATATTGCGATATGAATATCATTTCACAAGAAAGTTTGAATAGCACCATTTGATAGTTTTCTGGGGATTCTAACAGTATGCAGGTACAGAAATTTAATAGCCACAATAGAAAAAAATGCTTTTCTTACTTTTTGTCTTGTTTCCAGTCCAAATATAAAAAAAAATTCCTAGAGCAAGAAAAATATTGTTTTGTTTTCTCTGTCAGAAGAAATGTCACAATTAAGAGATTTTCCTTAAAACAACCTGACATAATCCGTTTTTTGCTTTGAAACAGAGATATTTGGACTAGAAACAAGACAAAAATTCTAAGTAAAATTTTTTTTTTGTATAAACCATATAAATTCTGTACAAATACATTGATTAAATACAATTCTGTAGCTCCTACTCAACTATAATTCAGACTCAACATTGCAGATCTTTGCGATGTGATTATTGTAGACACACACATTGCGATATCGATACTGAAACGATATATTGTGCAGCCCTAATTTACACACAAAATGACATCCAAGTCTTTAAATTTTAGCTAAACTGTCAGAAATGGGATGCACAGGTTTGTAGGATATCAAAGGCTATGAAGGACACATCTAAATCTCACTCGAAAGAAAGTATCTCCAGAGAGATGTGAAGCAGAGTTTGGATTTGGACGTGCCTTGATGCCTTCCTGCCTTGGAATGCTGCCCCTACACAGCTGTTGCGTTCATCCAAGAAATACTACCTGATAAAAACCATATACATCACTAGTCGTGTCTAGATTTTATCACACTTTTTGTTGAATTAGTGACCAATTTCATCACTATCTGGAGGCCTGCCTTAACCATAAGAAACACTGCGAACCTCCTAACTCTTCATTGTTCCCAGCGGCTGTGAAGACAGTTAGTAAGGACATTAACTCAGCAGGGAGTTGAGCTGGTGGGCTGTTAACATTCACGCGCTGACAGACCCGTTCGCACGCACCGACTCCCTTCATTTTACAGACGATTACGTAAATATGGCCTGAAATCAATGAAAAAAAATCATTTCGAGGGCTGCTAGCTGTAGCCGAACCTCATACACACAAAGCCACTGATCCACAAAGCATTGCGCACACACAGTTAGCTATGTTTCAAACAAATCATAAATTATGTGCCCTCTTTTCAACGGACCTGACAAAGCAAAACAAGGAGGCATACGAAGCACACATATTCTCCATCGCACTGTTTACACAGAGCTACTCCTGTCACCTTGGAGAAATGTCTAACAAATGTCAGCTTTCCAGGAAAAGGGCCCTCTGGAGTCCACTGAAATCACATGACAGAATCACATTTCTGAATATAGGGCAATGAGTCAGTGCATTATGGGGTACTAATGACTGACTGACTAACGTCCCATTTGGATTAAACTCATATCTGTCTTCACCTCATGAAGTTCATGTCCAGTAAAAGAGATTATTCTTCTGTTTGCAGTGGTAACGAAACAAGTAGTAAAGGTCAGAAATGTATTCTTGCTACTTTTTCAAACTACTCATTTAAAATGATCTGAAATCATCACAATTCTTAAGTTTTTTGGGGACAACTTAATTGTTTTATGTTCAATCCGCTTAAATTTGTAAAAACAATTCAGTTAATTTAATCGATTTGTGTTGGGACAACATGAAGGACTTGTGTGGCACCCAGCATTTTTTACAATGTAGTTAAGTTTTTAATCAACCTTTTTTCATATATAAAAATGATAACAACATTAAAAATATATATTTTTAAAAGGGTAAAATGATGACAAAAATCTATCAACCTTCAAATCAAAGAAAAATGTATAGACTATTTCAATGTGGTCATGTCATTGGTCCATGAACTATTTAACTATTTAATTTAAACTAACTGTATAACAAGAGGCAATTCAATCATAACTTGATGTTAAAACAGCTATCATAACATTATTTATCAATATGTGGCTCTTTCTGGATTCTCACAAGCTAAAAAGCAATCTAAAAATGTAAAACAGGAAATGCGTTGGGACCATTGTTTTGTTTACAACCCTCAAAATGGTCTATATCAGTATATTGATTCATGCATTATTACTTCCATGTCAAGAAAAAAAAGCTTACTCTTCTGTTTGCAGTGGTAACAAAACAAATAGTAAAGGTCAGAAATGTGTCAAATAAATTAAAATATCTTAATTCATAAAAATAATCATCACTAGAGAATTTTACTGCTTTACTTTGAAGCTGCATAATTTTATAAACTCCAATTATTTTTGCTACTTTTTCAAACTACTTATTTAAAATCAGCTGAAATCATCACGATTCTTGAGAGTTTTATTGGGACAACTTAATGGTTTTAAGTTTAATCCACTTAAATTTGTAAAAACAATTAAGCTACCTTAATCGATTTGTGTTGGGTCAACATGAAGGAATTGTGTGGAACCCAGTATTTTTTACAGTGTAGTTAAGTAAGTTTTTAATAAGCCTTTTTATTTTTTCATATATTAAAACTATAACTGCATAAAAAATATATATTTTTGAATTAGTAAAATGATCACAAAAATCTATTGAACTTCAAATCAAGGGAAAATGTGTATCAGTATACTGGATCCATGCATTATGAAATCCATGTCAAGTAAAAGAGATTATTCTTCTGTTTGCAGTAATGACAAAACAAGTAGTAAAGGTCCGAATTGTGTCAAATAAATCTAAATATCTTATTTCATAAAAATAATCATCACTATAGAAGCAGCATCATTTAATACATTCAAATTATTTTTGCTACTTTTTCAATCTACTCATTTAAAATGAGCTGAAATCATCACGCTTCTTGAGAACAACTTAATTGTTTTGTGTTTAATCCACTTAAACTTGTAAAAATATTGAAGTTATTTTAATCGATTTGTGCTTTTACAATGTAGTTAAGTTTTTTTAAATTTAAGTTTTTAATCAAACTTTTTTTCAGATGAAACAATAACTACATTAAAATAAATATATATTTCTGAATGACAAACTATGACAAAAAAATCTATTGACCTTTAATTCAGTCAAGTAAAAAGATAATTTTTCTGTTTGCAGTGGTAACAAAACAAGTAGTAAAGGTCAGAAATGAGTCAAATTAATCTAAATATATTAGATTAAATATATTATAAATAAATTATAATAAATAATCATCACTATAAAAGCTTCCTGCTTCACTTTTAATAATTTGCAGCATGATTTTATACATTCAAAGAAAAAAAAATGCTGCTTTTTTTCAAACTAATTTAAAATGTGCTGAAATCATCACAAATCCTGAGTATTTTTGGGACTTAATTGCTTTTACAAATTTCAGCGGATTGAACATAAAACAATTAAGTTGATTTGTGTTGAGACAACATGAAGGACTTGTGTGGAAGCCTGCATTTTTTACAGTGTAGTTAAGTTTTTTTTTTCACAGATGAAAACAATAAAAATATATATATTTGAATGACAAACCATGATAAAAATCTAGAAAATCAAATCAAAGAAAATCAATTATATAAATTTATATAAGTATATTTGATTTATGCATTATGACATCCATATCCAGTAAAAAAGCTTATTCTTCTGTTTGCAGTGGTAACAAAACAATTAGTAAAGGGCAAAAAAGTGTCAAACAAATCAAAACACTGTCTTTTTACTGTCATGTTGATGTCTACATGTGGACACCATTATAAAAAAATGTTAGGGTGTGTTACTCTGTAATCCCTCATTTATTTATTTTTGTTTTTTGTGAATGCTCCATTGCGTCATAAGGAATCGGGAAATCTTGCCGCTTGCTATGACAGAAGTGTTTTCCTCTGGTCTGTGAACTTCCTATTCTCAGGACGAAGCGGATGAATTGGATACTGAGGGCTGTTTCCACTTCGAACTGTTACAAGGGTAATCAACAGCGAAGCCCCAGATTCCAGCGGCAGTCATCCACTCCTCTGACACCACAGTTTATAAACACAACTGTTGCTATACTGACGGCTGCTCTGAAGATGCAGTTATTTAGTCGCTGACCACAGCGCCTCCTTGTGGTGATCCTACGTTATGAATTTTAAAACTGTCACCAAACCCTACACTATAAAAAAGTATATATGATCAAGTCACGATAGCATAAATTATGTTTATCAGGATTTAACTTTAAATGTGCTTTAATTTTAGTAGTTTTAAATATTACCCATTTTAATTGGGTCTTTTAAGTCACAAGTGTGATCGGAGTTTAAATAAAATGTTAATATTATTCAACTTAACTTAATTTAAGGTAGCAACAAATTTATTACAGTGTAATTAATTCAGGACAGGCTTCTGAACTTAGCTAAGCATTTGATGTTGGCAAAAATGCTTTATTTTATTTTCTCTAGCGCTCAAGTGAGTTGCAAGTATTTGTTAAACCTGAGATAAAACAGTAAATGTAATTTATTCCTGTGATGGTGAAACTGGATTTCCTGTATCCATTGCTTCAGTTTTCTATATTTCAATAAAAAAGGGAAGAAAAAGGGTAAATTAAGAAGAAAAAAAAACATACAAAATGAAAGCTTGTCCTTTTAATGCGCCTACCATTAAAGAATATTGACAGACCTACTTTGAAAAAAAAAGAGCTGGATTTGGATTATGGATTAAATTATACAAAATTAACAAGCAATAAAAAATAGTAATTCAAATTAAAACAAAAATTTCTTCAGGGGTAATTAATGTGCCAGTGCTCTTTGGATAAGGGATTCATAAAAATAAACAACAAAGTCCAAGGCACTTAAAAAGTAAGCGAAAAAGTTAAAAAGCCTTGATTAACATGGCTATTATTTTAAAAACATCACTATTGCCACCCTGATGAAGGCAAGTTTTGCCTTAACACGTAGGTTAGGGGGTGTCAAAATAAATTGTTTCTTCGGTGCACTGCGATGCAGAAGTGGACAAATTGGTATCGGTTCAGTAATTGATCCTAACCAGTTATTACGTACTGACGTCATTTATCTTATATTCGCTATGTTGCGGTAGAATACTGTGGCGAGGGAGGCGAGCATGAGTAATTAAAACAGAAACTCTGCACAATTCACTGGGTGTGTGTTTGCTGGACAGTCATTCACTGACACAGCAGAAGCCCCTATTTTACTGCTATGGAGAAAATGAACGTAAACTCTCTCTCTTTCTCTCTCACTGTGGACCTTTGACCTGCTGGCATAGCGTTTCCCCTCCTTTCATCTGTAATAGCGATATTTGTGGATCCAGACACGAGCATGTCTGCAGAGCGAGTTTTCTCCACTGCGTCTATCATGGATCTGCTGTGATTGCCACCGCCGTTTATCAGTGTCACTAATCGATGAACAGAGCCAGCAGGTTACAGTCAATTGCAGCCCTTTCAGTTGAGTGCATGACCAATCATGTGTTTAACAACTCGCTCGACAACGCTCAAAAAGTAACATTTACATTTACGGCGTGGATGGCGCGATACGCGCGAATTGAGCGTTTTGCGCGTTTGTCGCGCTTAACGCGCAAATCGCTCGAGTTCAAAAATCTGAACTTCTGCAGACATTCGCGCCGCGTTAACTAATCAGGAGCTTGTAATCAGGAGCACGTGATTGTGACATAGCACCTGTTGTTGGTGTCCCGGGGGAAATCCTCCAGCCGACACAGACAACAGTTCATCAAACTGGGCTCGGCTCAGTCTGAAGCACTGCTAAAAACCTAAGTCATATAGGTTATGTTTCTGGAGGAGTTTATGAGCTCACAGAGCTGGGCGCACCTTTGAAAGTATCTAGTGGACACTGCTCCAAACGTATCAATGCTGTTTTTCAGCCTTCATAAAAGCACATAAACACAGTTATTTTATCAATAAAATCCATGTTAGTCATTTAGCAACGAAGCTACAGTCACCGGGCAGACAGAAGCCCTGCCCATCACGCGGATCCGCGTCTGTTCTGAAGTGAATTTGACACGCGAATGAAGCGGATTTGACGCGCGAATAAAGCGGAATTTGACTTGCGAATGAAGCGAGTAAACTCAAATGTTCACGAGTCTATTTACGCGCGACTAGCACGATTTATCCGCGCGTTCTGAGTCTGGTGTGAACACAGCATAACAGAGGTGTGGTGCACAAAAGTGCTGTTAAAAAAAAATAGTACTCTTGTACTCTCAAAAAAAGTTTCAAAAGAACTACTATCATTTTTATGAAAATAATAAATATCTTTAGAATATTTGTATTTATTTTTTCTGTCAGTTCTGATGCACTTGCAGAAATATTTAACAAAAAATAAATATATAAGATCAGGGTGGGGCCAAGTAGGAGCTCACTCACTCTGATCCCCTGAGCTCTGCAAGGTTTGGGGAAATTCCAAATGAAACCAAAACAAACTATTACAGTTGACTGAAGATTTGCGAATAATTGACTGAAGATTTCGGCAAATGTGTCAACCAGCAGAACTTAAGAATTAAAAAAATTTAAAATAAATAAATAAATCATACTAACTGAAAATGTGCTTTTCTCATTTAAGTATTTTGACATTAATCCCTCTTTAGAAAATTGCATGAATGAACATGCTGAAAAAAACAATTGCAAGATGCGACCGCATCTGCACGACTCTACTTAGAAATCAAATAATGACGACGCCAGCTGAACTAATTACTGTTGGCATCAGCAATCCTGAGGGAGTAAATCCCATAACTGCATGATGGAAAAATCTGTCTACAAGTGAAACAGAGGTGAAGCAAAGATGCAGATTAAGCAGCGGGTACGTTTTTTGACTCACTACTGTTCCCTGTAATCAGAGGATAGCATAATCTGTGGATGCTGCTGTTTGTGGTCAGTGGAAAATACCCCACAGCTTCACACCTGCTCCACTGACCGCAGGTCCACAAGCCTGAGCAGGTTTAACAGGCTTCAGCTACTGATATGCTTTGAGCTTTTATCTACAGATGTAAAAAAAAAAAAGCACAAGACAGCCCCCTAGTGTTCAATCCAAAGAGAAGAGTCAAAGGCATGTGACCAATCAGTCCGCTACATTTACTTACTCTGGCCTGTAGATGGGAAGCCAGTAGACAAGACGCCCACCTAAAACCAAGTGATGGGCTGCAAAATTCAAGAGGTCGGCAAAGATATCGCTGAGATGATAAGCCATTGAAACTGGCACATGACTCTCTCCAGAGCTGCAATGGGATATGAAACACAAGAAGACAGAATTAAATTAGTATAAGCAGGTAAATTCAGTTCACTTCATCTTAGCCCCTCATTTATCAAGAGTCACACCACAGCGGAATGAACCGCCAACTATTACAGCATATGTTTTACCCAGCGAATGGCCTTCCACACAACCTAGTACTGGGAAACACCCATACACACTCATTCACACACACTCATACACTATGGGCAATTTAGTTCATTCAATTCACCTATACCGCATTCAATTCACCTATACCGCATGTCTTTGGACCGTGAAAACCAGAGGAAGGAAAAAAGGAAGGAAAGGAATGCAAGCTAACACGAGGACAACATTAGTTCTTTACAGAAGTTATAGGGGATAGTTCACCAATTTGAAAGTAATTATTTTGCATGTACTCAAATGGTTACTAATTTCAATTTTATTTTCCTCACAGAAAAAGAAAGTTTGAATGAACTAGTCACACTTTTCCATGCAGCATAATAAATGCAGACTTCAAGCTTTAAATGTCCCATATAAATGCTTTTAGGTGTTAGCATCAGTGTTGTTCGTTTTTAGGATATCGATAAGCTAGTGCGCACCAAAACAGTGACAAAATCCCATTCATAAGATATAAACAAGCAGAGCTTGCAGTTTGTCACTTCCGCCTAAATCAGGGGTGCCCAAACTCGGTCCTGGAGGGCCGGTGTCCTGCAAATTTGAGCTCCAACTTGCCTCAACACACCTCCTAGGGATGTTTCTAGAAAGCCTAGTAGAACTTGATTAGCTAGCCCAGGTGTGTCTGATTGGGGTTGTAACTATACTTTGCAAGACAAAGGCCCTCCAGGACCGAGTTTGGGCACCCCTGGACTAAATGGATCAACGATCACCTCATACTTCAGTTTCTCATAAAATTGTGACCAATTAAATGCTCTTTAGTATCTGACATGCCACGCCTCCTTCACATTTCATGTGCTTGAACAACCACTCTCACTGGTAGAGCTATGATAAAAACGAAAAGCTTTTATGTCTGTTTTGTTTAAAGGGGAGGAGCACATTTTAATGCCCTTCAAAGCACCTTTAAAGAAACAGTAACAAGAATAGATTCTTTAACTAAACAGTCGATTCAGAGTCGAATAAATGAATCAAGTTGGGTTTGGATCTTTAGCTTGAACGCATCGACATCGATACGGTACATCACCAAATATGTAGTTCCAGATCCGGTAAAATGTGAAGGCGCTTTCCCTTCAGACACTAGCGGAGTGCGGGACTGATCATGACGCGAAGATGATGATGACTGACAGATGGAGATTCGGCTGCGTGGAATAAAGGGTTAAAGTTCATTTTCACCACAGTATAGCCAACCTAGTGCTGTGTTTGTTCCTGTTATTTTTCTGATTTTTGATATAATAACCTACCATGCACGCGGGATTTGTCGGCTGTTTGCAAATGAAGCAAGGACCAGCAGAGACTACAGTATAACGTATGGTAATTTGTCAGACTTTGACAGGGACTTTGTCAGTAACTGTTGCAGTTCACATGCACCAGTTTCTTCTTCCTCCGGATCATAACATGCAAGTGTCATTAAACTTGTTGCCTTGTTTTGTGTAGTTTGCTAAATATGTGTTTAATTGTGTGTTATAAGTTGAAATCGCTCCGCGCGGCTTGTAATCACTTATCTATTATAGATCAGTGCTTGTACTGTATCTCTCAGGTTAAATCTGTATGGGGCTGTCCACATATTGCGTCCAAAACCATGTTAAAAACGCGACGCGTGCTTCTTCCTTTACTGATTTAAAGGAGTTTCTGAACTCGCGATCCTCTGCCATTTGTCTTTGCTATAGCCACCCTCAGCTGTTCATAAACGTGCGGCGCGGTCAATTTTTAAAATAGTTTAACTTTTGTCAGTGTGTGGATTAATACTGAATGTGTGTCGTTGTTATTACTTGGGGTTAGGTTTAAGAGTAGAGTAATATGCTGATGTTTAACTGTATTGCTTTATTGCATTCCTGCATTGGGCTCTCACATACTCTTTGCTACTTTATAGCCGTGGTGGGCATTTCTGAACGCAGTCAACCAATCACAACAGACTGGGTCATTGGACCAATCAGCACAGATTAGCTTCGTACTAAGAAGGGATTTGGAAACAAATGAATCGCTGAACGAATCATATGGGAGTCGTTGGGATAATTAGGTAAAAATAAATGCATATTATAAGACAATGAACATGTTTTTTCGACCCTGCATGCATATCAGCCTGTTTTTGGAGACTCTCCAAACCAAAATATGACCTTTTATAATGCAAAATAGGGGCTCTTTAAAGCTTGATTCTTCTGTAGTTACATTGACTGACAGAAAATGTTGAAATTTTCTAGGTCAATAAAGCCTATAATAATCAAGTAAAAATTACTTATTTCCAAAAAAAGTGGATCATAAATACATTATATGATCACAAGTACTTCTTTATATTTGTGTAAATAAAAAACTAAATGTCATTATTCAAAAATAACACTGAATTGCTACTACGAATGGATTAAGTAAAGAGGTTTAACTCATAAACCAGATTAGATTCATTTAGAAATTCAGCTACAGATGTTTTGTTAAACAGACCAGCAGATTATTTGAAAACATCTCAAAAGGACATCTCGTTCTCCAATAACACATTGTTAATCAGGTAATTAGCGACTTTTATGAAGTGTACTACCTAAATAAAAAGCATTGAGTAACACATTCTGGAAATAAACATCATGTTTTGTGTTTTGAAACAACAGAAGTTTGAATAAATGATGACAGTTTGGGAAAGAGTCTCATTACGCAAAAGAGCTGCTTTCATTTACAATGATCAAACCAAGACTTAAATTAAAGTCTACGTCAATGACCTCCCCTAATAATCAGTATCAGACACATGTAGTCCAATATTCAAGATATATTCATTTATTTTCTCTAGCTAAAACGAATATTAGCAATCAGTGCACAGAAAATAGAAGAGTAAATGAACTGTACTATTTCATATTTTGTTTTTTACTTATTTATGCTTTTGAATTGCATTTTGGGACCTTGATATTTCCTCCAACTAGTTTTGATGTTGTTTAAAAAAAGGGACCTTTATTGACATTTATAACAGTTTGAAGTGATATATTGTGTGGACTATTGTTGTAAATGATGGTAAAAAGCCTAGTAATAAACTGCCAGTATTTTTCTGTTACTTTACATGACTTAATTCTCTACATATTGTTCTTGTGCAATATATACACTCACCGGCCACTTTATTAGGTACACCTGTCCAACTGCTCGTTAACGCAAATTTCTAATCAGCCAATCAAATGGCAGCAACTCAATACATTTAGGTATGTAGACATGGTAAAGACGATCTGCTGCAGTTCAAACTGAGCATCGGAATGGGGAAGAAAGGTGATTTAAGTGACTTTGAACGTGGCATGGTTGTTGGTGCCAGACGGGCTGTTCTGAAAATTTCAGAAACTGCTGATCTACTGGGATTTTCACGCACAACCATCTCTAGGGTTTACAGAGAATGGTCCAAAAAAGAGAAAATATTCAGTGAGCGGCAGTTCTGTGGTCGCAAATGCCTTGTTGATGCCAGAGGTCAGAGGAGAATGGCCAGACAGGTTCCAACAGTAACTCAAATAACCACTCGTTACAACCGAGGTATGCAGAAAAGCATCTATGAATGCACAACATCCAACCTTAAGGCAGATGGGCTACAGCAGCAGAAGACCACACCGGGTGAAACTCCTGTCAGCTAAGAACAGGAAACTGTTCGCAATGGTTTGGATGGTAAGGTAAAAATTTGGCATCAACAACATGGCTGGTGTTGGTGTAACAGTGTTGGGGATATTTTCTTGGCACACTTTGGGCCTATTAGTACCAATAGAGCATCGTGTCAACGCCACCACAGTGTACACATCTTCTGATGGCTACTTCCAGCAGGATAACAAACCATGTCATAAAGCGCAAATCATCTCAGACTGGTTTCTTGAACATGACAATGAGTTCACTGTACTCAAATGGCCTCTACAGTCACCAGATCTCAATCCAATAGAGCACCTTTGGGATGTGGTGGAACGGGAGATTTGCATCATGGATGTGCAGTTGAAAGATCTGCAGCAACTGCAGGATGCTATCAGGTCAATATGGACCAAAATCTCTGAGGAATATTTCTAGTAGCTTATTGAATCTATACCATGAAGGATTAAAGCAGTTCTGAACACAAAAGGAGGTCCAACCCGGTACTACTAAGGTGTACCTAATAAAGTGTAGTTTTAAACAACTAAAATGTCAATAAAAGTCCTTTTGGTAAACAGCACAGTTGAATTTTCAACATCAGATGTCGACAAAGCAGATATCAAGGTCCCATAACGCAATTCATAACCATAAATAAGCTGGGAAAAAAAAACCTGTGAATCATGACATAAGCAACCTGTTAATTAACAAATATTTTTATATATTTAGTATACAAAGAAAGACTTGGAGATTTCTTTCTTTTCTTTTTTTTTGGGAATAAATGAATAATTACTACACCAACAATACTTTACACTCATAAAACTGACAATAAAGAACTTTATAATGGTATATTATTATTTCATTTATAAAAGGTTTACACATTAGTACACCATTTTTGTACCATTTGCACATTAGAATGCTTATGTAATTGTATAGTCTCTTGCAATTAGTTTTGTTAGTGGTGCCACAGCAGGCTTACTGGATGACTGGCTTATATGTAAAGAGTGTTTCATGTGGATCCATTAAAAATGCAGGTGGATTTGTAAGAAGTGATAGGCTTACAAATCCTCAGGAGGTTTGATGATATCTTTATGAGATCCTGTTCTCCGTGTGGACTCACGAATACCATATGGAGCTGCACAAGAGAAAAAGAAAAAACTAAAAGCTTCAAAACAACAGTAACCACAAACAAATGTGACTTTAAAGGTGAAGCGTGTCATTTCTGCATCAATAAACTTAACTGAAAGATGTTTACATGTATTCTCATTTGACTGAAAATCCAGCTTCAACTAGTATTTTGAACATTGTAACCAGTTTTTAGCTGGTTCAATTGTATTTTAACATATTAAAAGTGTAATTTTTGTGAGTTTAAAGGAACGTACGGTCTGTAATAATGGTATCAAACTGGGCATTTCGTCTCCAAACCAGTTTGGAAGCATCAGACACCATGACGTCCACATAGAGATTTTCAGCCCCATACTGACGCAGGTTTGCTCGGATATTCTCATCTGGTCCTCTCCATTTTTGATTCTTCCTGCTGGCCTTTCCTACAACAGATTAAAACAGGACAGGTGTGGACTCATTCCAACAGTACGCTGTGTAGAAAACTCATAAAGAAAATTAGAGTGATGGCTTAAAGAAAATATACCTATTCCATGGATAGTGTTATAATCAATGTCTGTCCCACATACATACGCCCCAAAGTGTGAACATGCTACCAGAAGACTACCTGAAAAACAAAAATCGGCGAGAAAAATAATCAAGAGAAAACAAAACAAAACACATACAATGGATATTAAAGACAAAACATTAGAGAACACATTTTTTAAACATATTTCATAATAGGGTTGGGCGATGTTGACCAATTTGGCATGGTACGATGTCTAATGTGAAACATCACAATGAAATCGTCATCGTAGGTGGCGGTGAATGAATTATTTATGAATAATTAATTAATTTATATCAAATTAATTATTTGTAGCCTACCATTTCAACTACCTGACCCAGATGTTCTTTTCTTTACCCATAACCAAATCATAAATGAATAAAGATAAGTTACACACAAATTACCACCTGTCAATCAATTTTTCCATGGGACTCTGGCATGAATAGGCAGAGTGATGTGTCGTTATAATGGCGTCGACATATCTGAGGTTTTCACTAAAATTACTAAGTACAAGTGGGAAAGCAAAGATTGAAGCAGTGTACTGATGCTGTGACACATTACCTGATAGATTCAAAAAGACAGAAAAGTCATTAGATAGAGACAAGATTATAAATACATATAATATCACGTTTAACAACTATAGTGAGACGCGATCCAGCGGTACATCCTTGTGGAGGTATAGTGTGGAGGGAGGACTTTTCAGAAATGCTAGGTAAAACAACAGTGTGAACGTGAATCGTTTTCATTCTAAAATGCCATTTTAAAACTAAAACGTATTAGTGTAAATGGGGCCGTGTGTATTTTTCTCGAGCGGGTTGCTGCTGTTACGGGGGCGGGGCGGAGGATGTCTATCAGCCATCGGCAGTGGACGATGGCATAGTCTATCGACCCAACCCTTTTTCATAAATTAGATATGCAGTCATAAAGTTAGAACGTCCTATGAATATCATGGTTTTCTGTCAGGACATAAACAAACAAAAAAAAAACTATATGATCTATGGCAGGTCTTAAAATTTGAAAGATAAAACCTCAACATCACAGCAGGAGATTATTATTTAACAAAAATAAAGCCAAGAGAGAAAAGCTACACTGCAACAATGTTTTTCTAACTTAGATTTTTTTTTTTGTTTCTAGTCCAAATATTTATAAATTCAAGCAAAACATATCATCTTGTTTACAGAAATAATATGTCAAAATTAAGTGAGCTTTTCCCTAAAACAAGCAAAATAATCTGCCAATGGTGTAAGCAAAAAAATCTTATTTGAAAAGAAACTACTACATTATTTTGCTTACCCTGTTGGCAGAATATTTTACTTGTTTTAAATCAAAATGTTTTACATATTATTTTTTAAAGCAAGACAATATGCTTTCCTTTTAAAGGAAATTCACATATTGATTTAAGAATCATTAGCTATTTGAACTAGAAACTAGACATAAAATTGCAGTGTATGGGTTACAAACTCAAAACACCCTACAATACAGATGCCTTATAGAGCTAGATTTAGTAATAATAACTTAAAGCAATCGCTTTATGTATGATCTTAGCAGTCTCTGGATCCTTCTGGAGGAGTTTTTGAGTTTTGCGCAGCTCTTGCAACAGCATTTCAGTCAGGATGTCATCTGAAATTTTTTCAAGTTGATCTATTTTAGATTTGTTGCTGTGCTTGGGATCATTAGCTAAGTTTACATCCAAAGATGCAAATTAAATGTATGCGCAAAACTGGAATATCGCATAAAAGATGTGGAAATAAAGCAGCGTTTCCATCCAATGGGTCAAAGAAAACAAAATCCTCACATCCCGATTAACAGGCACAAAATATCAAAATTAAAAACAGAATTTGCTGCAGTAGGAAAAGCTGCGTGAATCTTTTTCTTATTTAATAAATGACTTGCATCTCAGAAGACAAATGCCGACAAGTAATGAATGCATGGTGGCATTTGAAGGCGTGAGACGTGGAGCACAGACACTCTTGACAGTTCTGAAGGTAATTAATAATAAAATAACACTAATACTGAAATGGTTAAGGTGTTTTAGAATGGCCAAAACAACATTTCAGATGTTTAACATTGTGCTCAGCCTGCTGGTTTGTCCATTCACACACATTATTATCATCACATGATCTCTTATAACAAAATCACATTAATTTTTTAATGCGCATAGTGGAATTTGTTCGGTAAAAGTGTTTCCATTGCAGTTTATGGGCATTTTTCTTATCAAATAAACGTTTATCCTACTCAATTATGTGCATTTGTTTTTCTTTATGCGCATTTTCAAAGTTTATACGCATCTTGACGTGTGCATCAACCATTTTTTTTATGCACATGTCCAAAATGTGCATTAAAGTAGGTGAATGGAAACATAACTAAAGTCTTGTTGCATGACCCAATTTGGCTAAGTTTTATCTGTGGCACTTTGTTCACACACACCTGAAGATTCCAGACCAACAAATTGCTAAAACTTCTGCTGATGATCATTTGATTAGCAGTACCTGACCATTTTAAGATCGGCCAAAGGTCTTTTTATGTCCTGATATGATTTTGTTTTTCATAGGGAGTGTTGACTTTTCCACATGACTGTATTCTGAAGCACAGAAAAAGAACAACGATTACAATTAGAGAATACTTTCAGATTCCTCCCAGTTAGTGGTGTTCATCTGGAACCTGGTTGGAATTTCATTAATTATCTGACAAAGCTTTTATAAGCGTTAGCCTAACTTTCCAGTTTTCCCTGAATCCGCATAATGGTGAGCCTTTCAAATGTCACTGAAACCCTCCAACAGCCCATTGTCCAAATGAAGGCCCAACGAAATACCCTTTCAGCAATAGCAAGACAAGCTGGACAATACAAATCTGTCATTTTCAGAATATTGTACCTTCACAATGCTACTCAAAAGTTTTGTCCATGAAAGCCAAATGCTTGAGAGGAAAGCATATTGTGGTTATTTTTGCCTTGGTCACTTTGTAACACTCTCCTACTAAGCATGGTATCACCACAACTAAAATTCCTTCAAACTTTACACAATAAAGATTAGACTTTTTCACATCTTTTAATAAAATGATTTCTACAGACAACCATTGCGTTTGACTGTAGATCTTTATAATCGTTAGACACTTTAAAAGTACAGGCAATAAGGATTTCAAGCAATCCAGAAAGCTACTAAACAGGCACATCTGGCCTGCAGATCTCAGTGCATGTGGTGACAACAGATGCATGATAAAGCCTGGCAGCATCATGGCACGCTACAAACTCACAGAGAGCCTCGCTTCAGGACAGAGTCTGCGAGAGAAATGAAGCCCCATGCTGTTCAGAAAGCCAGCAATCCTTCATTTGACTGATGACACTCGAAAGTGGTACTTTCAAAGTCAAAAGAAAGAGAAAATGTGGGCCAACTGAGACTGAAAAGTGTGAATTCTTGTGAGCCATCGCAAAAGATTATATAGAGATCTGCTCCTGGAGCCTGTTAAATGCGAATGAGAAACAGAAGACGATGGCACACACTGTATACTTAATCACGCAGACAGGCTGTCAGATGTGATTTCAGTCAGAATCAGGCACAGACACAAACACCTGCTTCAGTTTGGACAGAAATGAAGCGCCTAAACTGTTCTGATTAAAAACATGCCAAATAAACACAATCTGCAAGACTAAATGGAATCATTTGTCAAAAATATTCTGCATTTGAGATGTTGGATGAGGAACTTGCAACTAATATGCCTTTCATAGGCCTGGATTCGCTGTAAGACTAAGCCCGGGGTGCCCAAACTTGGTCCTGGAAGGCCAGTATTCTGGGGCCGGTTGCACCAGCAGTGCACAAGTTAAAACGTAGCCTAGTTGTGACTTAAAGGGAGACGAAGCTGCAACTTACACATTACTCAATATTTTTGTGTTGTACCACTG
Source organism: Danio kyathit (assembly GCA_903798195.1). Taxonomy (NCBI): domain Eukaryota; kingdom Metazoa; phylum Chordata; class Actinopteri; order Cypriniformes; family Danionidae; genus Danio; species Danio kyathit. The sequence goes on along the minus strand of LR812534.1, from coordinate 50,449,087 downwards.
AACTTAGTTTAAACGTAAAGCTACGGTCCAACTAAATATTTACAGCAGCCTCTCCCCCATGTATAAAGGTAGAAAAGAGACGACAGCAAGATTAGTTTGCATTAAATAGCTCGCGATCATAATGAAAATGATATTCTTCTACTCACATTTCTAATTTCCTCACAAATCTCGCATTTTTTTCGGTTTGTGAAAGAAGAGTTTAATTATCTTTCGATGAGTGTTTTGTGTTAATTGTATCCATAAATTAAAACGAGAATTTCATCTTGACTGAGTTCTTCTTCCTGCTCTTTTCTCTTTCATATGTAGGATATTAAAAAAAATTAAGTTTAATGTTATGATAACTTCATGTGTTTTTTGCGTGAATTCACGGCTCACAATGCAGGTATATGCATCATCTGTTATTAGTGACTGACATAATAGTTTTAATAACTCATTTCTATTAACTGATTTATTTTATCTTTGCCATGATGACAGTAACTAATATTTGACTAGATATTTTTCAAGACACTTCTATACATCTTAAAGTGACATTTAAAGGCTTAACTAGGTTAATGAGGTTAACTAGGCAGGTTAGGGTAATTAGGCAAGTTATTGTATAACGATAGTTTGTTCTGTAGACTATCGCAAAAAAAATTAGCTTAAAGGGGCTAATAATTTTGACCTTAAAATAGTTCTTAAAAAAAATAAAAACTGCTTTTATTCTAGCCAAAATAAAACAAATAAGGCTTTTTCAGAAAGAAAAAATATTATCAGAGATACTGTGAAAATACCTTGCTTTGTTAAACATAATTTGGGAAATATTTAAAAAATATAAGAAAAAAAAAATCAAAGGGGGGCTAATAATTCTGACTTCAACTCTACAGTATATAGATGCATTAGTTGCAGAATTTTAAAACAGTTTAACGATTTAAATGCTTTTTATTGGCTATTACGTCATTCAATGAGACTACGCATTACTTTATGGAGAGATTACGACATACTACACTGGAAGAAAATTTTCCTTTCTTACTTATAGGTAGTCTTGCTTCTAGTCCAAAAAATTCCTATAGACAAGTAACAAATATTGTCTTGTTTTGAGAAATAATGTGTCAAAATTGAGTGAGTTTTTCTTTAAAACAAGCTGCCAATGGGGTAAGAAAAATAATATTGTTTTCAATTTGAAATAAGATTATTTTGCTTATCCCATTGGCAGGAAGAACTTTGACTCTTTTTTTCTCTAAACAAGACAATAAGTTTTCTGTAAAACTAGTCTAGAAAATGCATCTTATTTAGATATTCAGACTGAAGTGAGAACAAACATAGTTACAAACTAGCTAGTACTTACTAAGTCCCTAGTGTGGAGTTTACTTTCCAGTTTAAGAAAGAACTTACAATCAGCTGGAGCAACCCTACCCCGGAGAGTTTTCAACCCCAATCAGACAAACCTGAAGTGGCTAATCAAGCTCTAACTAGCATACAAGAAACTTCCTGCAGGTGTGTTGAAGCAAGTTGGAGCTAAACTCTGCAGTACATGGCACTCCAAAACCGAGTTTGGGTACTTCTGGACTAAGCCATTTTTATAAATGTGCCTTAGAAAAACACATTACATTACTACACCTCTTTAGAAAAAACAAAAAAAAAAACAAAGGCATTTTTATGTTTTAAGTTCAGTCAGAGCAAGTTTCTTTCAGCTGAAACAGCTAAGACTTATATTTTTCCATGTCTGTAGCCGTGGGTTAGAGAATTAACTTAAATAATACAATTATTGTTCACAAAAGTGATATAGTTCATTGTCTACAGGCTCTAAGATGTATGGTTTTTGTTTGTGGAAGGATTCATTCAATTAATCAAAACTGATAATAAAAGACATTTTAAGTCATCAAAAAAATCCCACAAAATATTAAACCATTTTCATCATTTAATATGCACAAAATCAGCATATTAGAATGATTTTTAATGATCATCTGACATTGAAAATTGGAATAATGGCTGCAGAAAATAGAATAGATGTTATAATATGTTACTAAATACATTCACCGGCCACTTTATTAGGTACACCTGTCCAACTGCTCGTTAACGCAAATTTCTAATCAGCCAATCACAAGGCAGCAACTCAATGCATAGATATGGTCAAGACAATCTGCAGGAGTTCAGACCGAGCATCAGAATGATTTAAGGAACTTTGAACATGACATGGTTGTTGGTGCCAGACGGGCTGGTCTGAGTATTTCAGAAACTGGTGATCTACTGGGATTTTCCCGCACAACCAGCTCTAGGGTTTACAGAGAATGGTCCAAAAAACAAGAGAGCGGCAATTCTGTGGGAGGTCAGAGGAGAATGGCCAGAGGTCAGAGGAGAATGGCCAGACTGGTTTGAGCTGATAGAAAGGCATCAGTAACTCAAATAACCACTCATTACAACCGAGGTATGCAGAAGAGCATCTCTGAATGCACAACACGTCCAACCTTAAGGCGGATGGGCTACAGCAGCAGAAGACCACACCGGGTGAAACTCCTGTCAGCTAAGAACAGGAAACTAAGGCGACAATGACCACTACTATACCGCTACAATGTACACTACTATGACCACAGTGTACCCATCGTCTGATGGCTACTTCCAGCAAGATAACATACCATGTCATAAAGCGGGAATCATCAAGCGGGAACGAAAATAACTGGATTCTTGAACATTATAATGAGTTTACTGTACTCAAATGGCCTCCACAGTATCAGAACTCAATCCAAAAGAGCACCTTTGGGATGTGGTGGAACGGGAGATTCACATCATGGATGTGCAGCCCACAAATCTGCAGCAACTATATGATGCTGTCATGTCAATATGGACCAAAATCTCTGATGAATATTTCCAGTACCTTGTTGAATCTATACCACGAAGAATTATGGCAGTTCTGAAGGCAATAGGGAGTCTAACCCGGTACTAGTAAGGTGTACCTTATAAAGTGGCCGGTGAGTGTATATAGATCTATATATTACATACATAGATTATGATATAGTAAGATGGCTTACTTATTCAGATATTATACTCTGAATTTATATTGACAGACAAAATAAGGCTGTATTTTTAACATGCGTGAAAATGTACTCACCTGTTCCAACAAAAGGATCATAAACCAAGTCATTAGCTTTAACTTTGGCATGATTGGCCATAATGAAAGAAAGGCCAGCGTCCATACTAGTGTTCCCAATGAAATGTCTCTTCTTCACACTGTAAGAGCGAATTAACTCTCTCTGACCGTCTGCGATCTGAGAACAAGAAAAAACCCAGCACTTTAAAATCTAATAGTTGATAAATAATATTACCTACCGTTCAGTAATAAACAGGCATGAGATGATAACCAGTTTCAAGGTTTACCACGGTTTGAAAAAGTCAAGATTTTAAAACCTCTAAAATTTTCTGTTATACTGTTCCTAAAGTATATGTAAGGAATTAAGCAAAAGTCAATGATTTATTTGAATTATTTAGTCTGATTTGTTTACTGTTCCAAAATTGTATGTTTCCTAAAATAAAATATATTGTGTTCAATGGGCAAAAGGGTGTTTTTTTTAACCCAGACATTTAAAAAGAACTCATTTTAGTTCAGTAATCACAATACTGTCATATTTTTATCCAAGGTTATCATAACATCAGAAACTTATACCGGCCCATGCCTAGTATTACAGGCAGACATAAAGCATTTTACAAATCTAATAGAAACAAATATAATTGCACAGACAGAAATAAAATAAAAATTAACCATTTATATATAGAAAAAGCTACACACCCATCTCCCAAAGTACACATTGACAGGCTCCTCTGGGATGTCATTAGGATCAGTTCCATAATCCTCTAGCAAGCAGAAAATATGTTCTGGGTCCTTGAGGTTGACCGTTCCTTTAAATGGTAGGAAGTCTAGAGCCTGTGATGGATGGATGGATGGATGGATGGATGGATACAAAATACATTTTAGCTAACACTTTATTTACTTGCAAAGTTTCTTATAGTTGTCTAACAGAGCGTCTAAATTGGAGCATCACAATAAAGTGTGTAGCGTGTAAATTCAAATAATTCAAACTGCGACTGTAAATGAATAATTATTGATTGCAAACCACAAAAAAAATGTATAAAACAAACGTATAATATGAATACAGCAAAATACTTACATCGATTTTTTTGATTCTGTCCTTAAATTCTAATGTTTTGTTAAAAGTGTAGACATTGATCTTATAGGTTGAGTTTTGCTGCAGATATGGGGCCTGTGAAGAGTTAATACAAGAGACAGCTTATTGATAGATACACTTTGTACTGTTATTAAGAAAAGAACTTGAACAAACCATGTTTTCTGATGGATACTCCAATAATGACCTCCGAAGCTCATCTGTCGTCTTCCCATGACCCCAAAGTTCAAAAGCAGACCTTGAAATGAATATTAAACAACACATAAATCAAGCTCTTCATTAATTGTTATAAACCATTTCAATGTAGGGATGTCATTGGCCCATGAATATTTCCTTCTTGTTGTGAAACTATTGCAGAATTGTAACAAGAGGCAATTCAATCATAACTTAGCATTATAACAGCGATCATAACATTATTTATCAATATGTAGATTTTTTGGGATTCTCAGAAGCTAAGGAAATTGAATATGCATAACATGAAATATGTTAGGACCATTGTTTAATTGTTTACATCCCTCAAAATGGTCTGTAGTTAATGAGTTAAGTAACAATATAACAAGCAGCCTTTTTACTTCAGCTGTTTACTGATAATGCATGCCAGTTTGTAATGCCTAAATTAATGTTACCTACTTCTACAATGCATTAGTAAACACTTAAAAATAATTATATAACCTAATATAATTGTAAAAATGTTATATTTTTTCATTTATATTTGATTGTTTATAGTTAAATAACTGAACTGTAAGTTGATGTTGACTTCTGCAGTTACAGTAAGAAATGTTAACAAATAAATTATCATTGTAATCGGAAACATTTTACAATAAGGTTCATTTGTTTAAAAACTTAAAATGAGAAAAACAAACCCATGACAGTGTTTATTAATGTTAGTTAATAACCACGGCTGTTAATTGCATTTCAGGTTAGCTCAGTTTAATAAAAAAATATACATGTACTAATACATTATTTGAAACAAACGTTTTATTTGTAAATGAAAATGAATGTTAACCAAGATAAATACTTGATGTTAACTAATACACTGAATTTTTTGGTAAAGTGTTACCTTTTGTCCAGTGTCGGGGAAAGTTACTTTTGAAAATAATGTATTACAATATCAAGTTACTCCCCAAAAAAGTAACTAGTTGCGTTACTTAGTTACTTTTTATGGTTAGTAATGTGTTATGTTACTTTTGAGTTTGTTTTTCTGACCTGGCTAAGGGCTTGATCTCTTTCAGAACTGTTTTTTCTTCTTCTTTTTTTTTTTTTTAAATAGAGGAGCTCTGCAATTAACACAATGTACAACCTACACTTACATTTACCTTTAAAAAAAACACATCAAAAATATATATTTTAAGATAATGTTATCTGAGAAATTCCTCACCTCGGAGGTCTACATGCCGTATATACAGATTATTAAAAGTTTAAAGCAGTATTTTCTACTTTTGTACTATTTGCCTTAGGTAAAATCACTGTCCATTGAGACGATCCCCCTTTTCCTTTGCTTCAATGCGTTCAAAATAATGAATTCATTCACTCAATGACTGCGTGATTCATTGTGACTTCTTTAATTTAAATTCAAAGCTAATTAATTAACCTAAAAAGTAACTTGCGTTACATTTTCAAAAAAGTAACTCAAATATTAGTACTTATTTTTATTATTGCGTTACATTACTTGTTACTTAGAAAAGTAATATTATTACATAACTCGCGTTACTTGTAATGCGTTACCCCCAACACCACTTTTGTCTATAAGACAGGTTACTAATGATGACAAACAATGAGGTAAAGTTGGTTTTATATTCACACTTTAGCTCATTAAAGTGCCCTTATTGTGTACCATGTTACTTTGAATATTCGGTCTGAAATCGGATGCAAGTATGACTTCAAAAGAACATCAGCACTATTTGATTGACTGTAAACAATAATGTACTTTGATAGTCATTGGCTGCTAATATGATTTTCCTAGGCAGCGGCACAGTGGTTAGCACTGCCACCTCACAGCAAGAAGTTTGCTGGATCGAGTCCCAGCCGAGAGTTGTCATTTCTGTGTGGAGTTTGCATGTTCTCCCTCTGTTGGCATGGGTTTCCTCTGTATCCTCCAGTTTCCCCCAGAGTCCAAAGACACGCGCTATAAGTGAATTGAATTAAATAAATTGGCCGTAGTGTGTGTGTGTGTGTGTGTGTGTGTGTGTGTGTGTGTGTGTGTGTGTGTGTGTGTGTGTGTGAATGAATGTGTATGGGTGATTCCCAATACTGGGTTGCGGCTAGTGGCGACGTCTGAAATAGAGACTAAGCTGAACGAAAATTAATGAATTAATGATTTTCCTATTCAGAATTTGCAAACAATACTTTTTAGAAATTATATTATTAAGAAGAAAGTCAGAATGTGTGAATATAAAACCAACTTTACCTCAATATGATCAACGACATTCAAGAAATTAATTCACACATTCTACATTAGATTTTAGCCAATCATTGTGTACATTCAAATATATGCATTTATCTGATTGGTTACGGGCCATAGAATCAGAATATGCAAAGTAATTTATGATGTAATTGACAAATGTGAATCTTTAACGACATTTCTAATAGTGTACATAATAAAATAAGTATTACAATATCACAACTTACTTTCCACAAACCGTTCTGGACATGACACTCCGTATATCGTCTTCTGACAAGCCATTTAGATGCCAGAAGGGAGACTTATGAAGAAAAAAAAGTCAAAACTGTAAGAAATTAAATAATTCATAACAATTACTTAATGTACGTCAAGTGAAAAAAATAATTTCGCCCCTACCTTTTCTTTGAATGTTTCTGGTGTCTCAAATGGCCGGTCCCTTAGAGAGAGCAATGCTTTTATTTCCTGTAACAGCAATTTAGTAATTCAGACAGTTGTTTATTGATGTGCACTAATAAACCTACAATACTACAGCTGAGCAAAATAACAACAATCAGCTGTACAGTCCAAAACTCCGTATTGACAATTCAAATCATTAAATACTAATTTTAACATTAAAGTTTGAGTATAATGAAAGGTTTAAAGTTTGTACCGCTAATCTAAAATCGACGTTATCGTGTGCCAGATGAAGTAAATATTGCCTACACGCCCGACCACAGTGGAGCGCCATGTTGGTGTGCAACATTCAACATCATCCGACAACTATATTGTGCGTGTAACAACAGTTCCTATTTGGCGTCCCCGTACGCAAATCCTCTAATCTCCTAAACAGATTAACTGTTTGCAACTATCAATGCATGTTTTTCATCAGTCACCACGAGTAAAATGAAGTAAATATGGTCAGACTAGTTGCTCATTAATAACTAATGATTACTTTCCATAATAAATACACAGCCTTTATTGATGTTGAAAAATATAAGGTGTCACTTGGTATCTTTTAATCTCGTTTATCCGCTCATTAACTTCTTAAAGGACTAAAATCTGCGCCTGTCATTGGCTCATCATCTCGAACGGTGACAGGATTCTCGTGCTCTCATTGGTTGGTTTGCACGTCAATCACTCTCACCGGAGGTCAGAAAAGTATTCACTGCACAACTTGTAATGTATCCACTTTCATCGCTGTTACAGCTTGACGAGCATCTTTATGAAGCCAAACAAGGGCGGTAAGGTTTTATTATAGCAAGTGCTTTAAAATACGTTGTAGCGTGTGTATCTCGATGTCAAATAAGTCTTTGTAAAGATAATTAAGCGGTCGTAAAGAGTCTATAATAATTTTATTATGCATTTCTGTATCAAATTCGACGCCGTATTGTTGAAAGGTCTATGAAAAAAATAATTGATTTAAAAACAGGTTTGATTGAAGATTCGTTCTGATAATAAATTCTTATACTTATATAAATAGTTTGTAATATATAGTTTCCTATAAACGTTGAAGAACTGTAATTCACATTTTAGCAAATATTATTAAAAGGAGCCAAAATTAAAAGAAATTGCAGTTGTAGTATGTGTAGTTTCAGTGTACTAATAAATGCAATATAAATTCAATATGAATATGTGATTGTTTCAATTCTTTAAAGGTGTATTTATTTATAGCTGTAATGAACACAGCAATAACAGATATTGTATTTAACAGAAAAAGGAGCATTTAAATGTATACAATTATATAAAATCGACTTACTGGGGATTTATTTTTATTTATTTATTTACACGTTTTTTCGTAGCTTTGATTAATTCTATTGTCCTCATTTGTAAGTTTTTTCTTTGGATAAGAGTGTCTGCCAAATGGTTAAATGTCAATAAAAACTGATATTTATCATATAGCAAGACATTTAACAGGCCATAGTATACTCAAACACTCTGAAACTATAAATACAGTATTTACATATTAATTTTTCCATTAATTTCCGAATTAAAACTAACTTTGACCCTTTACATGCTTAATATTTATCATTATATATGATCAGTTATATATTTTTTTGTTTTGATATTTATATATTAGTTTTTATTTGTGATGTGGTCATTTTTTATATAATTCAATTTAGGTTATTTTTTTACATAGTTTTTTACATTTATATATATATATATAATTATTTATTTATATTATTTACTTATTTTTTTATTATTTATATTATATTTTATATTAATATTTAAATATTTAATAATTATATTATTATATTTATATTTTAATATTTATATATATTATTATATATTATTATTTTTTATTATTTATTTATATTATTTACTTATATTTATTATAAGCTTATCCTGCTCACCAAAGCTGCATTTATTTAATCAAAAATACAGTAAAAATTGTGAAATGTTATTGCACTATAAAATAACTGTTCAAAAGTAGTTCATAATTTAATTGAATAATTTATTCCAGTGATTTTAAAAATGAATTTTCAGCTTCATTGCTCCAGTCTTCAGAGTCACATGATCCTTCAGAAATCACTGTAATATTAATTATTATTATTATTATTATTATTATTATTATTCATTCATTTTTTTTTCCGGCTTAGTCCCTTTATTAATCAGGGGTCGCCACAGCGGAATGAACCGCCAACTTATCCAGCACATGTTTTTATGCAGCGGATGTCCTTCCAGCCGCAACCCAACACTGGGAAATGTATTATTATTATTATTATTATTATTATTATTATTATTATTATTATTATTATTATTATTATTATTATTATTATTAATGGTAATAGTAATAAAAGCAATAATGACTGGAGTAATCATTTAATTTAAAACTATGTACAATAAAAAAGCAGTTATTTACTATTTTTTTTATAAATATTTAATAATTTAACAACTTTTTCTTACATTTAGTAAATGCCACCTTGATGAACAGAATAATTTTCTTAAAAAAATACATGAAAAAAAAAACTGACCCCGAACTTTTGACCGGTAGTATATATATATATATATATATATACACACCGTGCTTCCGAAAACATTTTAGTTATTTGCCATGCAACATTTGAATTTATTTGTTCAGTATACTTTTATTTAATGTAAACTTGTGTGGTTCCATTTGCAATTTAAATGTCAGTACCTCTCTCTCTCTCTCTCTACACACATACACACACACCTTATATGACATAATTTAGCAAGACAGACTAGTATTGATTACATTGGGTCACTCTTTCTTGTAGACTTCGTGAGGCTTTAAGTTATTTAAAACCTGCTCGACATGCAATCTTCTGACTTGCAGCCCGTGTTGTGCCAACAGTGAAGCATGCTGAAACCTAGATCCATCCTCTGAGGCAAAGGTTACCATGGAGGCGGATGAAGCACCTGCGCCATGCCAGGAAAACATTGACGAGACCTGCACCGTATCTGTCAAAGGTCTGACACAGAACTGGCAGAAATGGTCCAACGAGCACTGCGAGAATCAGAAAAAAAACCCTTTCAGCAACGGCATGGTGACTCCTCCGCAGATCCAGCGAGGACAGGAAGGCTACGGCAGGCCTTTAGAGGGCTCCAAAACTGAGCAGAGAGGTAAAGATGCCCATTTCCTCATGAACAAAGAGGTCACTGAGCTCTGCCAGGTCATTAAGGAGATTGGGCAGAGTGGAGACGATGGCAGGACAGTTGTGCGATTCGGGACTCTTTTCGAGAGATATGTCAACATCTCTAGTAAACTAGTGGGAGTTCTTCTGCGCGCACGCAAACAAGGCCTGGTGCACTTTGACGGAGAGATGCTGTGGCAGGGCAGAGATGATGGAGTGATCATCACACTGATACAGTGATTTACAGCAGAGATGGACACCATGTGCCTGCCTCAAAGTCACTATTAAAAGGATAGTTCACACATGAAAGGAAAATTAAGCCATTATTTAATCACCCTACACTGTAAACAATATCTGTTAATGAACAGTTTCTGTATTTCCATGAGTGTTTTCTGTTCATTTATGGATGTGAATTGCATTATGGGATGTTGATCTTTCGACTTTTGATGTTGAAAATTCAACTCTACAGTTTAACAAAGTGACTTTTATTGATATTTTAGAAGTTTGAAATAATATATAATAAATAGCATATAGAGAAATAAGTCTGTAGAATAACAGAAAATGTACTGGCAGGTTTTTGTAACATTGTAAGAAAAAATCAGGAGGACGTACTGTAGAAGATCTCAATGAAGATGTTTATTCAGTATAGCAGTCTTAAACTACATGACAGTACCGTGGTTTCATCAGAGTCAGAATGAACCCAGAACACTCAAACCTTTTATACTGTTTTAGATGTTGGCTTTAGACTTGTCTTCAGATCAGGGGTCTCAAACTGCCGGCCCGCCTGCCATTTGCACATGTTATGCTGGTGGTGTAAATATGATAATTTTGCTAATATTCGATTCAAATGGTCTCATTAATAGATTTTCCTAATATTCATATTAAGATTTGTATAAAAATGTGCATTAGTACAATTTTACTGCTTGCTAAATGGAACACGTAAAAGTAAATGTCAATATATACATACGTTTCCCCCCTTAGTTGTAGTTTTACAAAAAAGAAAGATAACAAAGTAGTCAACAAGTTACCCAAACTCTTTTCTGCTGTCTTACGCTGTCTGCAGGGTTCATACACATTTTTACTACTAAAATTCCATGACTTTTCCATGATTTTTCCAAGACTTTCAAGAAAAAATTGACCCAATATCTAGATATGCGTGGTAAAAAATAATTACAGCATATCGTAAAACACGCAACAATCTATTTATTTTCAGCTTATATTTATAACTATGTAAAATTGATTTAGGTAATGCTTACACCACACTAATAATGTGAGACTATGTGATTGGCTAAGGACAGAAAAGTAGTAAAGGCAACTATATTCAAGTATACAGATATCTGTTTTCCATGAATTTTCCAAAACTTTGTGTGTTTTTCAGATTTTCCAAAAAAAGAAAAATCAGCCTGGAAAATGCCATGTCAAAATTCCATGACTTTTCCAGGCTTTCCATTACCGTACAAACCCTGTATCTGTTGAACTTTTGGTTAAGCAACAATTGATTGGGACATATTATTATTATTATACCTATTATTAATTTGTAGTATTTTCATAGCAAATTAAACTACCCCTTCAATATGTACAACAAGAAACAAAAAGAAGGAGCTTTGATACTCTGGGGAAGTATGTCTGAGTGCATCAAGTACATCAGGTTTCAACTTTTTTCTTGTGCTTGAATGTTAAAACGGCCCTCCTATGAATTATCAGTCACTGATATTGCCCACCTCCCCCCACCAATTTGAGTTTGAGACCCCTGCTTTAGATATTAATGAAGTTGCTCCTTGGCTGTTGACACAGCTGTTCTCTCTATCTCTCTATGTTATTGAGGTTTTAACACCCCTTGTCTGAGATGGTTCCTGTGCCACATACTCATCCCCATTCTACAATTGTTACCATTTGCTCAAGATGTAGTCTTCTCAAACAATGCAGAGACAACAAACTGTTGTCAACAAACCTTTGAGAGTGGAAGCTGGGTCGAGGCAGACTTCATTTCTTACACTAATATATAGTAACTTTTCAAGGTTAAAAGTTGTTGGAAGAGAGATCAAGGTCACATAATGCAATTCAAAAGCATAAATAAAGGGAGAAATAAAAACATGATGAATCACAAAATATGGAAAACTGCTAATTAACGGATATTTTTTTCAGTGTAGCATTGTTTTAATATGCTATTTTTGCACCATAGACAAGTTTTACAAAAATAAATGCTGTTTAGATTTGTTTATATATATATATTTTTTTTGCAATCAGCATCTAGCTTTAAAAAAAGAGCAAACGTATTACAAAATGGTCCTGTGCAATATGTCCTATTTATTAAGTTTTCTGGAGGTTTATATGATGAAGCTTGGTGAACAACAAACCTAAATTTAAAAGAAAAGTTCCACCAAACATTTAAATAACCCCATAATTTACTTACCCTCAAGCCATCCTCAGTTTATGACTTTCTTTTGTCAGACAAACACAGTCGGAGTACACTGTAAAAAATGCCGGGGTTCTACACAATCCCTTCATGTTGTACCAACCCAAATGGATCAAGTTAACTTAATGGTTTATACAAATGTAAGTTGATTGAACATAAAACAATTAAGTTGTCCCAAAAAACTGTTGGCCTTTTTTTTAAAGCTTCCAAAAAACTAACCCATACACTGCCAGGGGGTTAACATGTCTTATAAAGCAGATCAATTTGTTTTTGTAACAAAAATATTTTTCAATTTTAAATGATGAAATCAAATCATTGACAATGTGCAATATTGACAACCTCTTGGCTGACATACTGTATGGTGCATGATGATGATGTACTCCAGTTCAATCAAATACTGTGCAAAAAAACTCTTCTTCACTTAAAGAATTTTTTAAAAAATTTCTCATTCTTTACTTTATTAGTTACTGTTTTTTAGTTATCCTGTACGCCTGCTTTTACTGGAGCTTCTGTATGAATGCGTCACGTCAAGAGATCAGCCAAAATGTTGAGAATGCACATTCAGCAGCTGCCAGAGATCAGTGATTTGAGTTTATAGTTTAAAATAATCATGGGTAAAGATTAATAGCATCCAAAATAAAAGTTTATTTTGACATATGTCTGTGTATTATATAAATTTATTATTTATATGTGATAGAAAAAAAAAAACTGCTCAAAACAATTTTGTTACATAGATATTTAAATGTATATATCACTTGTATCATATACATATATACTTTATATCTAAATATAAATAAATATTTTCTCAAATATATGCATGAATGTGTGTATTTATATGTAAATAATGAATATACATAGTACACACACATATTATCAAAACAAACTTTTATTTTGGATATGATTAATCACGATTCGTTTTTGCCCAGCACCAAGAAAAAAATCATAAATACTGTATATTGTGTGTGTGTGTGTGTGTGTGTGTGTGTGTGTGTGTGTGTGTGTGTGTGTGTGTGTGTGTGTATATATATGTATATATATATATATATATATATATATATATATATATATATATATATATATATATATATATATATATATGTATATATATATATATATATATATATATATATATATATATATATGTATATATATATATATATATATAAGCATAATATATATATATATATATATATATATATATATATATATATATATATATATATATATATATATATATATATGTGTGTGTGTGTGTGTATATAATTTATTTCATTTTATTACAGATCCACTTTATAAGACATGCATTAACCCCCTGGCAGTGTATGGGTTTGTTTTATGATGGATTAATGTTTTTTTTTTTTTTTTTTTTTTTTGAAGCATCAAAAGAAGGGTCACAAAAACATTATACAGCATGGAAGAGAGGATACATTTTAAAACCACTCCGACTGTGTTTGTCTGACAGAAGAAAGTCATATACACCAAGTATAGCTTGAGGGAGAGTAAATTATGGGGTGATTTTATTCCTGAACTATTCCTTTAATAGTTTATTAACAAAATTCCTCACCTTAACGGTTGATATCTGTGCATGACTGTGTGTTCATAAGGCTATTAATGCAGCACTTCACTTTAAAATACATAGACACAGGGCACGTGTGGAAAAACCAAGATTAATAAAGACACAGCACAAAATACAATTCATGTACTTAATTCTCCTTAGTTCCGATGCAGATATATTTCTGATTAAATTGCACAGATGCTGGATGGGATTTTGTATTTCATGTCTTGTTTCTATTCATTTACATTTCTTATAACTTGTGTACATTTGACAATCACAATGAAGTGCCACAATATCAAGTGACTTTCACACTAAACATAGTCTAAACCCCTGGCAAAGTTTTCTAGTTTTATAATATACACACTTTACCCACCGTAAATACTGGGTAAATAAATACTGGGTATTAATAAGCTGAACTGTCCCACTGCATATTCATAAACCCGACATTAGCAACTTTTTCCTGAATAGACATGGACTATAAATGTGATAATAAAATGGGTCCCTTCTTTACTCCAATTCATGTCTATTTATATGACACATACCGTTTTGTGTCACAATTATCAAGCCATAACATTCATTGTTTCACATTGCACACATTTGGCACCACAGAGTGGGGTTAACGAAGCAAAATTGGTGCCAACTCTCCTCCAGGGCAAGGTTTTATAAAAACACTTTTAAACTAAACATTATGAAAAGTTCCTTGACCTGGGGTTAAAAGCATTGTTTAAAACTCAGGATAAGCGCAGTGAGAACGCCTACACAGAAGGTCATAAACATGCAGCTGTGCACAGAAACCAGTGGTGAAGGTCAGGATTTATGTTGAATAATGCATTATATTTCAGTTTGTTGTTTTTGTATATAGCAATAGAGCATCACAAGCATGAGTATATGATGACTGAATTTTCCTTTTTGGGGGAATTATTCCTTTAAGGCCCATTCATACCAAGAATGAGATCTATATTAGCATCTGATGGATGATAGCATTGCTTCTTATACTCATGTGCTGCAGTTTTTAGTCATCTGCTGCTTTAAAAGCTTATATTCTGATCAGCTTTTAGTTTTAATTTAAATTTTTTGAAAGTGTTTTCAGCAATGTTGTTTTTTCTCAGCGGTGGACTCTTCTATACCTCTATATTAAGAATTTACTATTCTAGATAATAATAATAATAATATGTTTAGAACTCTATATTAAAATATTTTTTTAAATGATACTTTTATTGATATTTTTATAATCTTTGAAAGGAATAGGCCTTTCTTGTCAAAGACTGCTTAATAGTAATCCATTTTACTTGAGTTAGTTTTGTTGGCCAAAGAAACTGTTCCTAATGAGATTTAAACTATTTTTAAATGGTATATTCTCATTTAGAAAGTGTGATGTTTCTGTTTATAAAGAGTAGGGAAACAGTCAAATATCTCTTTTCTTTTATTGGTCAACCACACAGTAGGCCAATGTTGCTAAAAAAAAAAACCAGACCAATAAATATGAATATTTTCAGAGATTTATACTGCTTCAAATGGCTTATTTCTGAATAAATTTGCACATTAAACTGTGATTCAATTCACTCTCAACGTCCACAAATCAGTAGGAGACCCAAAAAACAGTCAGCAACAATACCCAGGTAGGCTGTGGCGTTGACACAATGCTCAATTGGTACTAATGAGCCAGTGTGCCAAGATAATATCCCCCACACCATTACAGCACCACCAGCAGCCTGAACTGTTGATACAAGGCAGGATGGATCCATGCTTTCATGTTGTTGACGCCAAATTCTGACCCTACCATCCAAATGTCGCAGCAGAAATCGAGACATATCAGACCAGGCAACGTTTTTCCAATCTTCTATTGTCCAATTTTGGTGAGTCTGTGTGAATTGTAGCTTCAGTTTCCTGTTCTTAGCTGAAAGGAGTGGCACATCCAGTGTGGTCTTCTGCTGCTGCAGCCCATCTGCTTCAAGGTTCGATGTGTTTTGCATTCAGAGATGCTCTTCTGCATACCTCGGTTGTAATGAGTGGTTGTTTGAGTTACTGTTGCCTTTCTATCAGCTCGAACCAGTCTGGCCATTCTCCTCTGACATCAACAAGGCATTTGCGCCCACAGAACTGCCACTCACTGGATATTTTCTTTTTTTCTGTAAACCCTCAGACCAGCCCGTCTGGCACCAACAACCATGCCACATTCAAAGTGACTTAAGTCACCTTTCTTCCCCATTCTGATGCTTGGTTTGAACTGCAGAAGATTGTCTTGACCATGTCTACATGCCTAAACGCATTGAGTTGCTGCCATGTGTTTGGCTGATTTGCGTTAACGAGCAATTGGACAGGTGTACCTAATAAAGTGGCCAGTGAGTATTTCTCCATAATCTTTCTGATCCACAGTGTTGACTTTTTTTTTAGGTATAGTAATGAACAGGTGTTAGTTTTGATGCACACAAACTATTTAAAAAAAAAAAAAAAAAAAGGACGGCGCATCTGCAGGTTATTATTTATTTTGTTTACATGTTATGCATGTCATATAGTGCAATTAAAACCTTACATTTTCAATAATTTAATACATCTGAGGCATACAGGCTTTAAAGGGGTAGTTCAAACACAAATAAAAATGTATACACAATTTACTCTCCCTCAACATTCATGAGGTTTTTTTTTCTCTTTTGAACACAAAAGAAGATATTTGAAGAATTTGTAAAGCTGTAACCATTTCCATCCAAAGATGCAAATTAAATTTATGTTCAAAACTGGAATATCGCATAAAAGATGTGCGAATAAAGCACATCCAATGAGTCAAAGAGAACAAAATCATCACTTCCTGATCAACTGGCGCCAAATATCAAAAGTAAAAACAGAATTTGCTGCAGTAGAAGCTGCGTGAATCTTTTCTTTATTTAATAAATGACTTGCGCCTCAAAAGACAATTGTCGACATGCAATGTACCTGTGGTGGCGTTTGACGTGGAGCACAGATGCTCTTGATTCTGGAGGTAATTAATAATATAATAACACTAATAGTGAAATGGTTATGGTGTTTTAGAATGACCAAACCAACATTTCAGATGTTTTACAATGTGCTCAGCCTGCTGGTTTGTCTATTCACACACATTTTTATCATTGCATGATCTCTTATAACAAAATCACATGACTTTTTTAATCTGCATGCTGGAATTTGTTCTGTAAAAATGTTTCCATCGTAATTTATGCACATCTTTTCTTTTCGAATAAAATGTTTATCCTACTCAATTATGTACATTTGTTATTTTCAAAATATATGTGCATCTTGGCGTTTCCATCAACCTTTTTTAATTCGCATATCCAAAATGTGCATAAAAATAGGTGCATTACTATAGAAGTCAATGGTTACAGGTTTTCAGCATTCTTCAAAACATCTTCTTTTGTGTTCAGCAGAAAAAAAACAAACTCAAACAGGTGTGCCACAAGTAAAGGGTGAGTAAAACGGTGACAATCAAAATCTTTGAGTGAACTATCCCTTTAAGCCAATACAGTACATTGTGATATAAATAGAGCTAATAACATTTCATTAGTCTTTATATAAAGGCAAACAGAGTGGCTTGTATATTAGAAAGTAACAAAAACACAGAATCACTGAACAATGAATTTGGCCTATTGATGTGAGGTGAAAGGCCAAAGCCAATTATTGAGATTAATTACCATTTTTACCTCATATTTAATTCATATTCATATTTAAAAGTCTTTCTCGCTGCTACGCATCCTTAAATATCATCTTAGTAAAACTGGAAACAGCCCAACTGTTCACCATAAAAGATTAATGATTCTGTCAAAATTATCAGTGTCATTACTATTCAGCATGCCTTTTTTGTTCATAAGCAATTCAAAAGTAGCTGCAAATTTGATTAGCCCGTCTGGCCGATGATATAACTAACAATGAACGCAGCATTAATGAGTATTATAACCCAGATGCACTCAACTGTGACCTTTTGTCATCACAAACAGATTGGACGGTTGTTATTAGTAACATGGCTCTGGGCATCTCAATCTTTAGTGTTTTTGGAGTTTCTATACACTACATTAGTGTATAGTGAGTTTGAGTTACATTTAGCTCATAGAGTTCAGTCTTTGGAGTAACTGGTCTGCCTGCAAAATGAAGACAGACAACAGATTAGACAAAAGTATACTTGACTTTTTTGTGTACTCTAAAGTCCACATACTGTGCAATTTCTGCTATCTTAAACTATACATGTAAGATTTTTGTAAACATGCAACACTAAACCAGGCCATTGTTTCATATTTGGAACAGAAAAGGAGATGATTGAGCAAATTACTCTGGAGCCCAAATATACTTTGTTTGTTAAATGTACAGTTGAAGTCTGAATTATTAGCCCTCTGAATTATTTGCCCCCCCCCCCCCCCACCCCGCCTCTCTCCCCCCGTTTATTTTTTTTCCTCAATTTCTATTTAACGGAGAGAAGATGTTTTCAACACATTTCTAAACATAATAGATTTAATAACTCATTTCTAATAACTGATTTATTTTATCTTTGCCATGATGACTGCACATAATATTTTAATACATATTTTTTTAAGATACTATTATTCAGATTAAAGTGCAATTCAAAGGCTTAATTAGGGTAATTAGGCAAGTCATTGTATAACAGTTTCTTCTGCAGACAATCAAAAAAATATATTGCTTAAGGGGGCTAATAATATTGACCTTAAAATAGGTTTTAATATATTTAAACCTGCTTTCAATCTAGCTAAAATAAAACAAATAAGACTTTCTCCAGAAGAAAAAATATTATAGGAAATACTGCAAAAAATTCCTTGCTCTGTTAAACATCATTTATGAAATGTTTATTTAAAAAAGAAAAAAGAAAAGAAAAAAAATCACAGGAGGGCGAATAATTTTGACTTTAACTGATAATCGTTTTGAATAATCGTGATTACAATTATGACCAAAACAATCGTGATTATGATTTTTCCCATAATCGAGCAGCCCTACAAAGTAGAACATGCAAAGTCTTTTAAAGTGTGCACAGACACAGGTCAGGATTCCCACACTAAGCCAAATATCCAATTCCCTGACTTTTTACTGACTAAAAAGCTGATTTTCCATGATCTATAGGGCCAGACAGAATCTGCAGACATTTTTTGCTATTTCTGTGCAGAATTTTGTAAAAATAATAATAATAATAATGATTTATGCGGAATGGTTTTGGAAGTATCGGAACTAAAAACTTAATATATGAAATAAAAAATAATAGCTTTTTAACTTTAATTTATTGTTTACAATCCATATCCAATTAGATTCACTTATTTGGTAAACAAAGCAAGCCTCTCATATAATATATCTACTAATAGACAGAAAATATTCATTACAAACTCTACTGTAAATACACTTTCATATTAGTCAATAACATTACTGAAATTAATAAAAAAAAATTGAATAATTATAAATTGACACACATTTACACAGCAAATAAATATACTCAATGATGGGCTAAAAATCTGCGGTTTTATGCACGTGCTACCTATGATTAATGGGATTAAACAGGCTTTAAAATGGCTTTAGCTTGAATATCATTTTGCATGAATTTGCCACTATGAGAACAGCAATAGATAATTTACCTCAGATCTTGATAAAAGTCTGATGAACTGATTGGCCATTCTACATCTCGACTTTCTCTAAAAACATTTGAGAGTTTCCTTGGTTGTGTTTTGGATCATAGTCTTGCTGAAATTTCCACCCTGGTTTCATCCTAATCATCCTGCTAATGTAGATGTTGGACTGAAGCAGGGTTGCTGAAGAGGGTTGCTGAATAACTACTGAGAAATTTAAGCTGCTGTCTGGGCTTTCACTGCTTTTCTACACCTACCTTTCTTCATGTGTTCAATACTTGTTTGCCGTGTCATTTCATTTTATTACGCATAACTTAATTTGTAAACTAATTTGTTTTGTTTTCTTTGCATATATGGATTTCTTTGGTTGTTACCAACATCCAGTGAATTTCAAGTCAACAGCACCTTTAGAAATATCTTTTCTTAGAAAAAATATGACGTGTTCAATACATATTTCCCCCACTGTATATAAAGTTTTCTGACTTTCAATGTCTGGAATAGAGCTCTTAAAATACCATGATACTCCATAAATTCCATGACCCATGGGATCCCTGGCAGTCGCTTAACATACAGCTAAACACAACATTTTTAGCCCTCCTGTCACAGAGAGATTTTTTCAACACATTTTAAAATATAAGTTTTAATAACTAATTTATAATAATTCAATTCGTTTGTGTTTTTCATGATGACGATACATAACATTTCACTAGTTATTATAGTGTAATTGAAAGACTTAACTTGGTTAATTAGGTTGTTAACTAGGCAAATCAGTGGTTTGTTCTGTAGCCAATCAAAATAAAATGAGGGATGCCAATAATATTGATCTTAAAAATAATTCTTAAAAACATTTAAAACTGCTTTTATTCCAGACAAACTAAAAGGGATTTGACTGTCTTCAGAAGAAAAAAATATTATAGTGAAATACTATCACTTGATAACATCACTTGGAAAATATTTGAAAAAGAATGAACATGTCACAGAAGGGCTAATAAATATGTCTTCAACTGTATTTGCATACTTCAAAACAAATAGAAGTCAAAAATGATATAATTTCAAACAAAAAAGCTGTATATTGTTGTAATTGCTAAGACTGTGAGATTTTTCCACTCCAGGAGCATCAGTAATTTGCCTGCGCTCTCAAAAAACAAAAAAGGTTTTCATTCCTCTTCCACAGTAGCTTGTCCATTCTAATCTAATATGATTTGCTTGTTCCAATTACAAGACAAAAGGTCTCATTCAACAAGCGTAATAAATGGCCACGTTTCGCTACGCTCCAAAAAAAACATTTTGTTTGTTAATGCATCAATAACCTGCTCCGAGGGAAAGTAATTATTAGGCAGACAGATTTTTTTGCAGCCGTTTCTGTGCAGAATTTTGTAAAAAAAAAAAAAAAATAATAATAATAAAATAAAATCAGTCGATTTATGTGGAATGATTTTAAAAGTGTAGGAGCTGAAACACTAAGCATTTTTATTTTGAACGGTGCGGCAGTTGGGCCAATGGAAAAGGTTTTTATTTCCCTCATAAAAAAAAAGCAATTTTAAGCAAACTCTAGTTGTAAACTTGCAGTTTTTTTTTCAACAAAGTTTCTTTTTTAAACAAAATTGACAAGTTTTAGAAGCTATAGTAAACTAAACGTATGCACAACAGTCTGTAAAGGCCAGTGTCCTCAACAGGTATCTATGTATACACAGATATACACATAACACATATATATATACACAAGATAATTAAAAAATATCAAATCAGTGGATTTATGTGGAATGATTTTAAAAGTGTAGGAGCTGAAAACCTAACACAAAATAAATAAATAAATAAAAATAATTATAAATAAATAATTAAATAAATAAATAAATGTTTACAATTAAAATCCATTATTAGAAGCACTTGTTTGGTAAACAAAACTACAGTAGTTCGCTCGTATAATACAGCCACTAAAAGACATTATTATATTACTTACTACAACATTCATATGTATATATGGAGGACCAGGAGTGCCGGTTAGAAATAAAACAAAGAACCAAATCATCAATTTAATAATTAAATCATTAAAATGTGCATAAATAAATTACAACTTAAATGCACAATTAATGGACAAACAAATGGACATATTTTAATGTGTTTATTTAAACTGTGATTTTAAATATCATTTAATATAGCACTTTTATTAACTTTTAAAAGAATAAATAAATAAAACATTTTATAATACGTTCATATAATTCATGTTTTAAAACTCTGATTAATCAAACAATAAAAACATGTATTAATAAATCATTTAAAATGCATTTAAATGCAATGGATAATTTACCTCAGATCTTGAAAAAAGTCTGATGAACTGATTGGCCATTCTACAGCTTGACTTTCTTTCTCTAAAAACATTTGAGAGTTTCCTTGGCTGTGTTTTGGATGATTGTCTTGCTGAAATGTCCACCCTGGTTTCATCTTTATCATCCTGCTAATGTAGATGTTGGACTGAAGCAGCTAATATTCATTTACAATGACGAAGGGAAGAGGGTTGCTGAATACCTACTGGGAGATTTCAGCTGCTGTCTGGGCTTTCACTGTTTTTCTACACCTGCCTTTCTTAATTAAATTGTGATTTTAAATGTCATTTAATAAAGCACTTTTATTAACTTTTAAAAGTATAAATAATAAAACATTTTATAATGCGTTTATTTAATTCATGTTTTAAAACGCTGATTAATCAAACAATAAAAAAGTGTATTAATAATTCATTTAAAATGCATTTAAATGCACAATTTAAATAGCTTTTTAAAAAGACATTTGACAAATGCTTTTCTCTCTCTATTTGCCAATTCCATTTTTTTTTCTTTTTCTACATGCATTTCTTGAGATGAAAAATAAATCGAGTTAAAAAATGTCATTGGACAGCCCACACGTGGGAGCAACCAATCAACTTATTAAAATTGTAATTTATTTATATACATTTTCATGCTTCAATTATTAAATTGATAATTTGATTCTTCATTTTATTTCTATATACATACACACATACATACATACACACATACATACACACATACATACATACATACATACATACATACACACATACATACATACACACATACATACATACACACATACATACATACATACATACACACACACACACACACACATATATATATATATATATATATATATATGTATACATACATACATACATACAGTTAAAGTCAAAATGATTAGCCCCCTTTTGAATTTTTTTCTTTTTTTTAAATCGTTCCCAAATGATGTTTAACAGAGCAGGGAAATTTCCACAGTATGTCTGATAATGTTTTTTTCTTCTGAAGAAAGTCTTATTTGTTATATTTAGGCAAGAATAGAAGCAGCTATAAATCTTTTAAAAACCATTTTAAGGACAAAATTATTAGCCCCTTTATGCTAATTTTTTTTTTCAATAGTCTACAGAACAAACCATCATTATACAATAACTTACCTAATTACCCTAACCTGCCTAGTTAACCTAATTAACCTAGTTAAGCCTTTAAATGTCACTTTAAGCTGTGTAGAAGTGTCCTGAAAAATATCTAGTAAAATATTATTTACTGTCATCATGGCAAATATAAAATAAATCAGTTATTAGAGATGAGTTATTAAAACTATTATGTTTAGAAATGTGTTGAGAAAATCTTCTCTCTGTTAAACAGAAATTGGGGAAAAAAATAAACAGGGGGTCTAATAATTCTGACTTCAACTGTATATATATTACAACATTTATATTACATATACATTTTGATTTACAAATTAATTTACACATAAATTATGTAACCGTTTGCATATTATTCAATATTTTAACTGAAAAAATTATATATAGCTGAATAAATATATATTTACACACATTTAGGTAAGTAAATAAATATATTGAATGTTAAATATGTGGAAATCTGTATATTTCTGCGGGCACAGATTCCATGTGGGCCAACACTAATTATTAGTTTAGTGGATGTAAATTCATTGTGCTTTTAAAGAATATAGTGGATTATATTGTAGGATATTGTTCATTTAAATGCTTACCGTAACGAACCAATACGAGTTTAACCTGTAGATCAAACGCGACATAAAGCCCATCTGACTGACGGGTGCGAGAACATGGAGATGTAGATGTGTGACGGAGCAGAATGGAGGCCAATGGAAGCCAAACCTATAAAATACAACAGACACGTTAATAAATCATTCACATGCTACATAAATATGAACTTGATTGTAGTGCAAGTACCAGATGTGTTCCATTACCTAACATCACTTAAATCAGTCACATTGTTCTTCTCAAGTATCTCTTTCCCCATTTCCAGCATCTTCTCCACTGAAAACCGCAAACATATTGGTGTTATTTACAGTATATCTAAGATGTTATTCATATTTAAGCAGGCAATTGTGACGGCTTGTACATGTTAAAAGTCACTCATTACTTCAGATTGTTACTGTGGTAAGGCTCCAGAGTAGCTACTGTCAGAAACGTCTAAACATTTACAGCAGTCTATAATCCCTCACAGTGTGCTTACCTAACGGTACGTGCTCTTTGCTGAGAGATTTACAATTGCCAACATGTTTACTTGGCACAACCAGATAGTGATGAGGAGCTCCAGGGTGGATATCTCGGAAACAGGACACGGTCTCATCCTGGGGGAAAAGAAAAAAAAAATGGAAATTTTAAATCAAAGTTATTTCCGTGAAGGACAATCATAAAAATAATAGAAGTTTCACTCATACTAATACTTACTAATTACTATTTTTCTGTTTCTATTAATGATTTTACTTTTTGATAATCATTTTGACAGCACTTTTGCAACATATGATGTTTTAAATGCGCTTAGAAATCTGACTTAATATTTCTATTGTAAAACATAAGAAAAAAAAGCAAATAAAATATATATTTTTTACTTTTGTGCCTTTATAGTGCTTCAATTATACATTTTTAGTTTTGTTATTAGTTATATAACATTTGATAGCACTTTTGCAACTGTATGGACATAAATCATTAATGTTACAATTGTAAGACATTATACAGAGAGAGAGAGAGAGAGAGAGAGAGAGAGAGAGAGAGAGAGAGAGAGAGAGAGAGAGAGAGAGAGAGAGAGAGAGAGTTTTGAATTTATTGCCATATCAGCTCATATAATAATTATAATTTATAATAATTAATAATAATATTATAATAATAATAATTTATAATATCTAAAAAGGTCTTTTAAATTTGGGACAGACTGACATTTAAAAATATTTCATTTAAAGTCTTTCCTGATAAAAAAAAAAATCGTTGTCTGATAACATTAAGTATAGGTATACAAAAATAAAAAGTAAAATAATACCAACTGTAATATTAACAGGGCATAAAAAGTTTAATACTTTATTTTAAAACATTTTTCTTAGATTCATAGTGGGCTTCATTTATACATTTATAAATTAGTTTCATATTGGATTATTATTTAATAACGTTCATATAATCTAATAAACATGAGTTATTGTTTCTTTTGTAGAACTTAGAAATTAAAATACAAATAAATGATGAATAGAATATAAATAATTATAAAAAGAAATGGAAATACATTTATGTTTTTTTTGTTCAAAAGTATTTTTATTGAACATGTTAGATATGAAACATGCAGTACAAATAGCTTTTCACTTTTTCTTTTATTTTTACACAACAAACAAACAAAACCTATTGCACATTGCACACATATACATTTAGGTTCTATAAAAATATATGAATAATATTAAGATAAAATACAAATAACTAATAATATTAAGTAAAACATATTTTACTCCTATTATATAACAGGAAAGAAAAGGAAAGGAAAAAGAAAATAATAAAGAAATAACACGGAAAGGTTCTACTCCTCTAAAATAACTGAGGGGTTCATCTTCTTTATGTGATCTAAAACAGGTTGCCTTACATTTCTGTTTAATAGAATATAAACTGTTTAGCAAATTGTGCATAATAACAACTCTAACAAATAGATACAATTAGATAATATAATCTATTCATCTTTAATACTTTATATTCTTAAAATACAATAACCTTAATGAAATTTTCCTAACTAAAAAACACAAGGACATACTGTAGGATATAAACAAATCGGTGTGTTGTTTTCCACTCCTCAAATACTGATTTCCTATATACATTTAATGTACTGTGATCTTTAGCCTAATTCTCGTATCGTTTCACATCGTCACGCATCTACGTTAATAAAAACGAAACTGACAGCACACTTACGCTGTGTAGAAGCTCAGTTCCCATCTCCCCTTTCAAGATTTTACAGAAAATACATTTTTTGTCATATTCTTCATCAGAATGACTCGCTGTACAGATCTCAGGTGTCGGTGTGTTTGCGGCGTCTGCCATCTTCAAAACGTGACGTCACGCTAATTACATCATCACGAACAAGAGCTTCACGACTTTTCAACATACAAGTCCTTTGTGTCTAAAGATTCGAAGGCACAAATCCTTAAATATAAACCCTCTTTAAAATATAAACTGCTGCACATTTCAATGTATACATCTCCAAAAATATTAATTAAACGAAATAATAGTTTTTAAAATAAAATGGCAGGATTTTGAGCAGTGATGAAATTAATTAATGATCACTGTACTCCTAATTAATTAATAAATACTTTATAGCCAAGAAACAAATTTAGTATCAGACACAATATTTTATCCTTTTATAATTAGGCCTAGTTTATCATTATTACATTCAGCTATAACCAATAAGATAATAATAATAATAATAATAATAATAATAATAATAATAATAATAATAATAATAATAACCAAACATTTTTACCAAATTTAGTTCCAAAGCAGTTTAGAAAATATTGTCTAAAACAAACAATGGGGTATATGCGCACAGACTATTAGTTTCAGTCAGCCAGCCCCAGGGCTTCGGGTTAATTGTCATCCCATACAAGATCTGATTTCTTTAAAAAAAAAAAACAGCGATCTTCAATGCCTGGCTGAGATATGATATAAAGTGGGTATCAGACCAAACAAGAAGCACTGCATTAAATTATATATTTCCGCACCATGTCTTTAAGATATGGAAATTCATTTTACCCCAGTATTTCAATGGAATTTCTGTGCTAGCCTGCTGCTAATGACGGCGCTTGCGTTTAAATGTTTTTTCGTGTCTTTTTACACTTAAACAACCAAAATGGATGCTTAAGTCCATTTAACTGATTATATTTGAACTACATTACAACATCGATGCTGTAAAAGAAACCTTATGAAATTGAAAATAGTCACATAAAGCTTTCACCGGAAGTTTGGTTCATCATTGTTTCACCATCATTGGCTGAAAAACACTAGCTGTGCATATAGTCAATTGGGAAATAAGAACAAGAAATAATAATAACAAAACAAAGAGCAAGAGGAACCTAGAAATGAAAATTGGAAATGATTTTGAGAATTAGATTGCCATTAAAAAAGGAAAAGTATTACAGTGAGATAAAGCTTTTTTTTTTCCAATAGGAGATATTGCTTCATTTCTTTTATGAAAAAAGTACAGAGACGTCCGAAAGCTCAAATTTTGAATATATGAAAATAACACCAAATTCTTATTAGTTACTTTTTTTAAGTTGCCTTGTTTTGCCGTTGAATCGATGACAATCAACAAAGTACTACATTGTTCCAAAACAAATCACATTAATCTAATGAAATCTAAAATATCTTGTCTTTTTAAAATAAGTTTAAATGACTCCAAAAGAGATGAACAACAGAATCACCAAAGAAAACAACTAATGGAGAAACTATTATTATTATGTAATTCCATGCAAGGTAGAACTTATGACCTATTTTACATAAAACTGAATAGGAGATTATAGCCACAACACCAACACCACAATAAATCCATCCAACCCTCAAAACAAAAACAAACTCCATTTTGTAAAAAGCAATTTAGCATATTTTTTTTAAACAGCATTTAAATTTTCCCATGAAAGCTCAAATATGCTTGACACATGAGAGCCAATGAAGCTCACTGGTTGCATATCTTGTGGCACAACATGAGCTTTAAGAATTCAAGTAAATTAATTTCAAGTTTATTTGTATAGCATTTTCACAATAATTATTACACAATAATAAAATTAGAACAGTTAAGGTTATTGGTTATGCATTTATTTAACTTTATTAATTACTTAAAACTTTAATTAACTAATAACTTATTACTAATAAGATTATCAGTTAAAGTTATATATATATATATATATATATATATATATATATATATATATATATATATATATATAAACATAGTTATCCTGCAGTTATATAGTATATAGGTGATGACTATGTGTAGATGTTCAATGAAGTGTATATGTATTAAGTGTATGTGTTGTCCTCGAAGTCCTCGGATAGCTGGCACCAAGAACCAATAAGTTTCAATCTTGCATGTCACGTGGCATAACTGAAGTTCTCAAAGAACCAATGAGGCTCTTTCTTGCATGTCACGAGGCACATCTGATCTTCTGCAAGGGCCAATGAAGCTCTTTTTTGCGTGTCACATGGTACAACTGTGCTTCTCAAAAAGACAAAAAAAAAAACAATCAAGCTTATTGTATTGTATTGTAAGCTGTGTATCAAACCGCAGATCGCTGATCTTCTCAAAGAACCAATCATGGTTATTCGTGTGTATCAAACCGCAGATCTGATCTTCTCCAAGGGCTAATTAGGTTTATTGTTGTGTATCAAATCTCAGATCTGATCTTCTCCTAGAGCCAATTAGGTTTATTGTTGTGTATAAAACAGCAGATCATTGATCTTCTCCAAAAACCAATCAGGTTTATTCTTGTGTATCAAACCACATCTGATCTTCTCCAAGAGCCAATTAGGTTTATTCTTGTGTATCAAAACCGCAGATCTTATCTTCTCTAAGAACCAATCAGCTTTATTCTTGTGAATCAAACAGCAGATCTGATCTTCTCCAAGAACCAATCAGGTTCATATTTGTGTATCAAACCGCAGATCTGAGCTTAACCAAGAACCAATCAGCTTGATTGTCGTGTATCAAACCGCAGATCACTGATCTTCTCCAAGAACCAATCAGGTTTTTTCTTGTGTATCAAACCGCAGATCTGATCTTCTCCAAGAACCAATCAGCTTGATTGTCGTGTATCAAACCGCAGATCACTGATCTTCTCCAAGAACCAATCGGGTTTATTCTTGTGTATCAAACCGCATCTGATCTTCTCCAAGAAACAAATTAGGTTTTTTTTTGTGTATCAAACCGCAGATCTGATCTTCTCCAAGAACCAATCAGGTTCATATTTGTGTATCAAACCGCAGATCTGAGCTTAACCAAGAACCAATCAGCTTGATTGTCGTGTATCAAACCGCAGATCACTGATCTTCTCCAAGAACCAATCAGGTTTTTTCTTGTGTATCAAACCGCAGATCGGATCTTCTCCAAGAACCAATCAGCTTGATTGTCGTGTATCAAACCGCAGATCACTGAGCTTCTCCAAGAACCAACCAGGTTCATCTTTGTGTATCAATCCGCAGATCTGCACTCCTCCAAGAACCAATCAGGTTTATTTGTGTGTATCAAACCGCAGATCATTGATCTTCTCCGAGAACCAATCAGGTTTATTCATGTGTATCAAACCGCAGATCTGAGCTTTTCCAATAACCAATCAGGTTTATTCTTGTGTATCAAACTGCAGATCTGCGCTTCTCCAAGAACCAATCAGGTTTATTCTTGATTTTCACATGGCACATCTGAGCTTTTGAAAGAAACAATGAAGTTGTTCTCTCATATCAGTGAAGTATGGTGGAATTTATATGTTCCCTGATCACAATTTACTGTACATGTAAAAGAAAGCCTAAATGAAATATTTTCATCATAAAAAGTGACTGTGTCTCTTCAGATGACTCAAACGGCTTGATTCATATGCAGATATTTCTAGATCTATTTTGAAGTTTTAGGTCAACATATTTTCAACACAGAATCTCTCTGATTAAATAGAAAATGTCTTCATATGTTTGTACTGAAGCTGGAATGTTACTGTAAACAGTACGCATGTATTCAGGCCTCTTTTGAATCGCATTAGGTGGGCTTCTCAAAACAGCAATGACAGTAATACAGCTGTGCTATTTATTATTTACCACCTAAGTGTGAGAAACACTATCTCGACAGTCTTCAAGCTGCCAGCGAAGCACATTTCCAGCAAAATCTCCCTGCAGAATAACTCAGACGAAGCTCCCGACCGGTTAAAGGTTACTAATCAAGAGAGGCAGAAAGGGATAAGTGAGTGACAACACACGAAGTTAAACTGCTCTGTTTAGCGGGTCAGCCGAGCAATTAATCCCGAGCACTCCAATATGTCAGGACGCCACATTTACCACCTTAATGTATGCAAATGATGTCATTAAAATGCATGTTCATGTTTAGTCTCCAAATTAAGAGCTCATTTGCACTCCCAACAATCCAGAGATTCATTATTACAAATTACAAAAATAATAATGACTCGAGACATCACATTCACTCTCCGTGTGTACGCCCTCCCCTATTTACGTTCCGAATGCGAAAATAATTTATGTGACAATCAGCAATTTGCAGCCACTGTATTTGAGCTTGTCAGCTGGCCAAAGCTATTATGTTATCTCTTGTTTTGCGGCTCCATATGATAAATAATGTGCCAGAACATGACTGTATGCAATTACGGTCCGCTGTGGTATTGTCGGAACGCAAAGGATTGTATTTAAAATAAATAAAAAAACGGACTGGCGAATGTGGGACATAGAAGATGATCGTGACGTGAATGGAAAACACAAACGCCTTCGGAATAACTGAGAAAATATGAAGTTAAGCGCTGGCAACAAACAACGGATCTCACGCGTCTCTAAATGATTCATGACCAAAATATCAACTCCAGCGTTGAGGAAGTCAATGTTTTGTCCTGAAGAGGTTGTAGAATTATTCATGAGGCATCGGCTTTGTAAATAGATCCTGTTGATTAAAATGGAGGAAGTTGGGGGGATGGCGACAACTGCAACTCATGAATCTCTGGAGAGAGAGAAAGAAAGGAGAAGAAGAGAGAGAGAGCGCTGCACCAAGGCAAAATATTCAGTTTCTTTAATCATGTTCTGCCCTACTTCCAACTTCCTCTTTCATTGCAAACGTCCCGCTGAGATGATTGCCATTGCCACTGGTCACCGTCACACTCGGCTTTATGAATCTGAAAGCAGGCCGTGTATTTTGATGAAATTAAATGGCTAAGCCTTTACAAACAACATGCGGGAGAGGTTAAAGAGGCACTTTATGGAAATATAATCTGATTTCTTTGATTCTTTTTTTTATCTGGACGTTTCTGTTGTTATTTAAAGTTAAAGTGAACTGCCGTTTGGTGCAAACAGCAGTGAAATAAGATAGGCCCTATTCACCGTAGGGCAAATGTGAGTTTGATAAACAACAGCAGAAATGTGAGTTTGATTTGGAGCAAATTAATAGGCCTACTTTTGGGTGGGTGTGTGTGCTGTTCATAAATTCAGGGTCAGAAAGGTTTTCTTTGAACTTTTATTCAGGAGGGATGCAAAAATTGATCAAAAGTGACAGTAAATAGCTTTTATTAATGATGGTAGAAAGTTGTTTGTTTTAAAAGAATGTACTTTTAAGAGGTTATATTGATCAAAGGGAAAATTCAACATTGGAAATAATATTAATGCACTATTTTAAGAATTTTAAAACTATCATAAAAGGCCAGTACCATTAAAATGACAGTAAATATTTGAAATGTTAACAAGTCATTAACTTAAATACAGCGGGGAAAATAAGCATTGAACATACACAATTTTTCCCAGAAAGCATATTTCTAAAGGTGCTGTTGACTTGAATTTCCCCCCCAGATGTTGCTAACAACCAAAGAAATCCATATATGCAAAGAAAACAATATTAATTAGTTTACAAATTAAGTTGTGAGTAGGGCTAGACGGAATCTGCAAGCATTTTTTGGTATTTCTGTGCTGAATTTTGTTAAAAATCGGCGGATTTATGCTGAATGATTTTGGGAGTATCATAACTAAAACCTTAATATATAAACTAAAAAGTAATACCTTTTTAACTTGTGTTTAATGTTTACAATGCAAATCCAATTAGATCCACTTTATTTGGTAAACAAATCAAGTCTTCTATATAATATATCTATAAGACAGAAAATATTACTTTACAAACTGTATTGTAAATAAATTATATGAACATTTTCATATTAGTCAATAATAATACTGAAATTAATAAACACATTTTACACACATTTACACAAGTAAATAAACAGAATCAATGGGCTAAAAATCTGCGGAATTCTGCGCACGTAGATTCCGTGTTATGAGTAATAAAATGAAATGACGCAAGAAAAAAGAAATGAACACATGAGGGAAAGGAGGTGTAGAAAAGCAGTGAAAGCCCAGACAGCAGCTGAAATCTCTCAGTAGTTCTTCAGCAAATTCATGTGACTTCATTCTCCATATGAGAGGCGTCTTTAAGCTGCCATTACCAAAAAAGCCTTTTATATAAAGTATTGAATACATTTTAGTAGTTCAATACTTTCTCCTTGTGTCATTCCATTCACTGTGAAACCCAAAAAGTTAAGGTAACTCAAACCATTTGAGGAAACTGATTACAACAAACCATTTAAGTTCAAAAAGTAATCCTAATGAGTACTGTGAACTTAATCTATTTGAGTAAAGAAGCAGTTTAAGCACAATAAAACCCAATAAATGAAAAGAATTCAAACCAACTGAGTACTGTAAAACCCAATAAGTTAAGGCAACTCAAACCATTTAAGGAAACCGATTGCTACAAACTATTTGAGTTCAAAAACTAATCTATATGAGTACTGTGAACCCACTCCTTTTAAGTTAAAGTAATGAGGTAATTTGTTAACTCATTATACCTTCAACACCGAGTTCAAAACGCTTTTCAAACAAGTAGAATTAACTTTCAGTTCATTTTGAGTTAACTACACTCATAAAGTTGACTGTTGGGTTTTACAGTGTTGTTATTACACAACTAATTTTTCAGATTATGTTTTTATGTTTGTATTGTTTGAGTTTTTACCAAAATCTGGTTAAATTCCATGTTAACAGCTCCTTTAGAAATATTATTCCCAGAAAAAAAAAAACATGACGTGTTGAATACTTATTTTCCTCACTGTAAATCAGTTTCCATACATTAAAATAAACTATAATTTAAAATATTTTAGTTGTATTGTTTTGTGTTTGATAATTGTAAAAATACACATCTTTTTCTGGTCTATTTTTAAATTGCTTTTATGTACATAAAAAATCATTCATTCATTCATTTTTCTTCAGCTTAGTCCCTGATTTATCAGGGGTCGCCACAATGGAATGAACTGCCAACTACTTTGGCATATGTTTTACGCAGCGGATGCCCTTCCAGCCGCAACCCAATACATAAATATCTGTTTATTTCAAATAACTTTTGACAAAATAACATAGGAAGAGTTTAGTTTATATGGACAATTTGCATTTTCTCAGCTTTCTATGTTTATGTCGAGTTATTTCACTTTAAAGTCCATGAAAAGAACTTATTTTTGCCATAAAAGTGAACATTTCTGAACCTACACAGGAGCCTGGTAAAAATGCTAATTTTTGAAGAATACAAACTGGCTAATTTTAATAATAAAAATGCACCTTTTAGGCATTTAGAGGTTTTTGCATTTAAACTCTTCATATTTAAGTAAAAATGAACTGCAACCTGCACTTGTATGAGATTTTACAAAATTTTATCACATGTTAAATTATTTTTATTATTATAAAAACTATAATGCTTTTTAATTAATACAATTGCACTTAATTAAACTGTTTTTGTTGATCAAATATTAGTTGTTTCCTGTGGTTTCATCAGCCATTTAGTATCATCAGTAGGCAATTTTTGTGTTGCTAAAAAAAATCCAGCTAAAGTTTTGGCTCAAAACAACTTTTATGCAAAACTGAAAGCTCATGAAAATCAGAATCAGATTATTCCTGATGATTTTGCACCAGCCAAGCAACTTATTATTTACAGTATTATTCTGATAGCACTACAGAAGCAGACTTTTGTGTGTGGAATTAAAACGGCTGGCATATTTTTAATATCTCCATATTTACTTCTGTTTTTCTTAACATCAGAAAATGTTAATCTTGCTGAAAAACAACAACAACAGAAACCATCATAGACGTTCTAAAGGTTTCGATTATAATACTTTTAAAAACATTAAAAACCATCACATATTAACCATCGAAAGCATATTTTAATGATTTAATATCTTGTGGGATTTATTAGTTTTAACATGCCAGTAAAATATTTCTCTCTGTATCTCCTAAATGTGACAGATGTGGTGGGGCAGAGGGCACATTTATTTGGGTTTTGTCCTGTTCTTTATGAGTTTTGGTCCAGCATTTTTTTTTTATTGTTTTATGAAACCAATATCCAAACTGACTAGAATTTGGCTATTTTTTGGATATTCTAATATAATGGACACCTTTCCATTAACCCAAAAGCAAGCCCTGATGGTTGGCATGATTACAGCTAAAATGATGATCTTACTTAATTGGAAATCTCCAAAGGCTCTGTGTTATAAGAGATGGTTGAACAAGCTGCTTTATGTCATTCAAGTGGAACAACTACGTCTTGAAACTTCACAGAAAAAAGCTGAAACCACATGGGGACCTATCTTAAGACTCTTGGGAATTTAGCATTTTAAGTTTGTAAATTTTCTTCTCTTACCTATAAATTCATGGCTTTGAAAAAACGTGAATATTGTCATTGCTACAATATTGCTATATGCTATATGTTTATGCTACATATGCTGAGTGTATATATGTACATATATTTGGTAACTGAGATTATCCTTTTTTGGGGTGGAGGGTGGTTAATGTCAATTATTCTGTACTATTTTTTCTTCTTTTTATTGCTATTGTTCTGTTTTTGTTAAATATCTTATAAATGTTAAATAAAACAAAATATTACAAACATGCCACATATAGAAGGCAAATAATTACCAGTAGCAATCTAAAGGACCACTGCGGTTTCTTTTATAACTATTAAAAATGGTTTCATTTATTTACTTGGTAACATTTTAATAATGGTACATTAGTTAATGTTAATGTATTTAATAACATGAAAAAACTATTAGTAATATATTTATTATGTTTGTTAACCTATTTAATGTTATTTAAGTTAAATAATGTTAGTTCATGTTAACACAGTGCATTAACTAATATTAACTAGCATAACTTTGAATTTTAATGCATTAATTAATGTTGAATTATAATTAATAAATGCATAACAATATTATTCATACTTAGTTAATGTTAATAAATACATTAACTAATGTAGCATTATTCTAAAGTGTTACCATTTTTTTTTCAGCAGGGAAGTATGGTCGGTATTTTCACACTCAGCCAGCAGGAGGCAGTGTTTTTACACCCTTCACACAACCTCTGAAGTGTGAACAGCGTTTCTCCCTCAGCTGTTTCATCATGTTTGTTCTCTTCAAACATCTGCACTTCTAATTCTTCTGTCAAGTATGGGTGTCAGATAAACCCTGCTAGATGTACTAAACCCACAGCTGAGGTCACGACGTGCTTTTAAGCAGCAACAGCGCTATGTGGAAGTAGATAACGCACACACTGTATTTACATAGCTGAAATAAACGCGCTGTCAAATGGCGACTTCTTGCATGGCGTCTGCTTTTACACTGACATATCAGGGAAATGTAAGCATAACGAAGGAGAGCAGCAAGTACCATGAAACTCTCTGTTTACTCAGCTGTCTGTCACTCTTTCATAGACATTCACTCCTTTTCTTTCTGCACAGTCCATTTCCTATGGGTTTGCACCTGCACCTGGTGCTCATTTCACTCTTCTCGTTCCTTCAATCCAGCACACACCGCGTTTCCCCTGAATCAATCATTCCTCTCTTTGATTGCTTGATTGGCACCTTGTGTTTGCTCAATAATGTTGACTGACAGTTGTTGATGTAATAGGATCATGTCTGTTTTTCATGAAATCACATGTAATGAATGTGTCTGAAACTGGAGCTGTGGCAAAAAGTAATAATAATAATTTGCGAAATCAATTCCGCTTCAATTTTGAGATTTTCAAAATGCATCACTACACAATCTCATGTATCATTTCTGAGCTTAGTTTTTTTTTTCAGGAGATGGCGGTTTATGCTGTACAAACATCCGTACTCTGCTTGCATCCAATTTCTTACCAACACCACTCGAATCTTAAACAATCATTAATAAAGTTCGGAAGGGTTTAAGTGGAATTCAAGAGTGTTTTTAGTGAGCTGTGTTTACAGTATAAAATGATGTCTAAAATGAGTTCAGGTTTGACATAGAAAAGACGTCCACAATAACCACATTTGGCCTTCAATTAGACCTAAAACGGAAGTCCTGTGGACGTCAATACTGTCAAGAAAAAGTCGTCGTCTGGCGTCACAGTCTGCACCTTCAGGGGACCAAAATTGTACGTTTAAAAATGACGTGCAGTAGACAACGTTTGGACGTGTCTTTGCGCAGTGGGATTAGACTACATATTGTGAAAGCCAATGAACATGGCTCAGGCCTTGTCCAGGCGGTGGGTATTTTCAAAACTGCACCTTTTTCAATGTGGTTTTGCTGTTGTCAACACGAAAACTCAGTATAGGGTGACTGAAAGCAAAACTTTCTGAAAGCTGTGGCCTAGGTGAAGATTTTCTGAAACTTTAGGTACAGTCTGGTCATGTGGAAACTACAACTGGAGTTTTCACCTCATAGCGTCAGCGTGTGAGCTGCTTTCTCCTTTCTGACTGCCCAACATGGCTGGGTTTTCACCAAATGTGGAAGACGTGAATGAGGCAGTTTTCGAACATCAAAAACATATTGCGTATTCTGTATTGTTCCTCTGTTCTATAGCGTCATCTGCTGTCAAAAACAGCTCAGCATCGATTCAAGAGAGAATAGCGATGCATTTGAAAATCTCAGAATAGATGCAGAATAGATTTTCAATAGTCTTCTAGACACAGTGCACTTTGAAGGTCCGTAAAACACCACATTGTGTTGATGAAAGGCCAAATCTCAAAGTTTTTAAATGCCATACTACAATACCTGGATGAATTGAATCCATTAGCATTCTGCACTCTTATAAGCTGCTGTTCTGTGCTTACATGATTTAAAATGTGCATTCTTTAACTGCTTTCCACTGTGTGGTATAGTTAGGTATGACTCTATGGTTTAGTTTTGCTCTGATGTCTAGACCTCTTCTACTGACCACGATGCTGCCATTTCAGCTGGCTTTTTCTTGCAGTGGTATACAAGTGATTTAGTTGTGCGTACCAACAATACAGCAGTGTGTATATAGCAGGTTTGGATGGATTCTGGTAGTGACGATTCTTTTGGACCAATCGGTGATCAGCAGGGTGTATGCAACACCTTTTGGTAACAGTACAGCTCACTTGGAACCTCACTCAAGGTGGTACTAAGAAAAGTACCAGGTACTAGATACAGAATGTAGTGAAAAAGCCCCTAAAAGTGAGCCATATGAACCAAATTGTGCTGTACCATGCATGGGAAAAATATTTTCTTCATGAAAATATGTTTTTTTTTCTTGAATGTTCACTGGTTGTTCCATAGAGAAAATTCATTTTCTTATATATTTTAAAAACTTTATAAATACATAGTGCATTTGTTGTGTATGGTCATACACCCAAAGCGCTTCACAATCATGAGGGGAGTCTCTTCACACCACCACCAGTGTGCAGCATCCACTTGGATGATGCGATGGCAGCCACGGGACAATGGCGCCAGTGCGCTCACCACACACCAGCTATTGGTGGAGTGGAGAGACAGAGATAGAGCCAATTCTGTGGATGAGAATGACTGGTACAGGCCAATAGAGGGAATTTGGCCAGGACACAGGGGTTACACCCCTACTCTTTACGAGAAGTGCCATGGGATTTTTAATGACCACAGAGTCAGGACCTCGGTTTAACGTCTCATCCAAAAGATGGTGCTCACTGACAGTATAGTGTCCCCTTCACTTTACTAGGGCGTTAGGACTTGGAGAGACCGCAGGTTGAGCTCCCCCTACTGGCCTCACTAACAACACTTCCAACAGCAACCTAGTTTTTCCCATGTGGTCTCCCATCCTGGAATTGACCAGGCAGCCCTGCTTAGCTTCAGTGAGTAATCATTCTTGGACTGCAGGTTGATATGATATTGATATTCACTCCACCTGTACTTAATATTTTAGGAAATGTATATGATTTTGTGCTAACTGAGAACATTATATATTAGACCACTAACATATTCATCCAAGCATCACTCTCAGCATTTTAAATTAGCGTTTTTTATCAGCGTATTACGCAAAGTATTCACAACTTTTTTATTTCCTTCTAACCAAAGAATGAATGAAAAAAAAAAAATGAATCTCCATTGAATTGAGTTCAGTCTCTTGTATGTAAGTTTCTGCCTGGAGTTCCCTTAATGGCCACCGGTGTCACTAATAACAAGGTTTTCTAAATTCCTACATACAACTGGAAGATTATTAACAACGTTGAGGGTGTTTATAAGCTCTGGATTTCAGTCACATGGCCAGATATCAGCCACACTTATCATGCAAGACTGTATTTTCATTTGCAAAGGGCAATCTATCATAGAACGACAGGAGATTGACAGAATACAACTCTACAGTGCTGACAGCTTCGGTTGAGATCCCAACACAGAGACGAGAGTGATACCAAACCCCTACAATTGAAATACTTAAAAAGCAGAACCGTATCTTAAATGTTATAAAAAATAATTCCATTATACTGCCAAACAGAAAATGAATGCGTCATATTGACCTGGAGTACTTCCAGCACTGTTGCAATGAGAGAAAATCCTCTTATCTTGTAATTAAACATGTTTCTCTTTCTCAGCTTTATTGGGACTTAATTTATAAAACATGATGAAAATTTTGCACGCGTTGTACGTAAAGCCATTCTTAACTAAATTAAATGGGACAATTTACATACTGATGCTTTTATGAAAAATCTACACATCATTTTAGCACAACACAATTGAAAATGCACTTTAAACCCAAACACCTTAACATTACAACCTGAGTTTATTGCACTCTGAATTTAATTACAGAAGTAGAAAATTGTGAAAGTCAACTGGAAGCGATGGAGATTGTGACAAATTAAATGGATGGAGACAAAAATGTTTTGCTTTGTGCATAATATCCGAGATTCAGGATGATACAGAGTCATACAGCACCTCACAAACATAACCTTAAATGAAAATAAATTGAACACATGCACACTTATTATGTCTGCTGCATGAAGACCGATGAGCGTGTTTATATGCAAAGCAGTTTGTTCAATAACTTTCGGTTATGCAGCCGGATCGCAGGAGTGAAAATGAGTTTTCCAAGTTCGCAGGCTGTGGAAGAGCACCAAGAGTGATGTAGGACGTTCGGAGAGATGCTTCTCTTCAAGCTGCTCAAGGTTATCGCACATCGCAGTCAAATTCTCACATTCTCAATCAAAGCGAATCCCCTTGAAATAGATCTGGACCAGCCTTACAGCAAGCAAACAGTGCCAGACCTGGATCACACACACAAGACATCTGCTGCCACTTAGAGGGGTAGCACTACCAGAACTTGACAGGGAACCAGAGA
This sequence comes from Danio kyathit, assembly GCA_903798195.1. NCBI lineage: Eukaryota > Metazoa > Chordata > Actinopteri > Cypriniformes > Danionidae > Danio > Danio kyathit. The sequence goes on along the minus strand of LR812534.1, from coordinate 50,409,741 downwards.
AAAGAACCTTCAGGAACTTGAAGTCAAGGTGAACTGGGATTTGCAGCTTATTTCGGTTCCGTGTTTCTGAGTAAAGCGGGGTAGTAAACCATAAAGATGTTTGGATTGGGCTTGATGTTAACCAACGGGAATTGGCTGGATGGTGACAAACGGATGTTGGATATCAGAATGAAGCCAGATTGAATGGAGTGCCTGAAAATTGAAGCCAAAATATTTTGATCATCCTCTGGTGGCAGGCTGCAGTACTGGTTATAAATCCAGCCCAGAATGGTATGTGATTGAATCTAAAAAAAAAAAAAAATTGAAATAGTTCTTTACTGTTAAGTTTGAACAATGTAATGCATTCTTGAATGAATGTATTCATTTAAAAAGGGTCAGAAATTAACCTTTGCACTGTACAGTATGGGGACAGCATTTTCTCCATTGATTTCAAAGGGTGTTTATTTATTTTCCCTAAATTAGGATTTATTTTTATAATTGCCTTATTGATTTCTGTCTACTGAATACTTACAATTAACAGCTACTAATATTATCCACAAACTAGAACTTTACACAAATGATACATTTTAAAAAGAGGAAGAGCAATACAGGCTGCAATATTATGATAAGAATGTTTAATCATACTTGTTAAATATTGCGCTTGACATGGTAATAATTGTTATTAAGGTAATTTAGAAAAAAATAGAAAAATAAACACATGTTTTCTGTGGAAAGATGACACATCGTACATAATTGCAAGTTCGCAAATCTACATTTTTCTTTAGTTTTTACTGGTGCTGTTAAAAGATTAATCAAAATTTTAAATAAAATTTAGTATGTAATATGTGTAATGTGTATATTTATGTATATATAAGTGCACACATGCATTTATATATTAGAGTTTATAATTCTATATAAAATATTTTATCTGATAATACAATGTGTTTCTACAGTATGTTTGGTAACACTTTATTTTGATAGTCCATTTGACTATTAGTAGACTGTCTGCTTAATATCTGTTGATATCTGTATTTTTTTTTTTTTTTTTTTTTGACTAACTGCATCTCTGTTAAATGTTTATCGCCTTTTTTATATTTATTTTGTGTTGTCATTTGTCACTTTACGTACACTGGAAGCTGCTGTAGCCAAAACAAATTCCTTGTGTGTGAAGCACACTTGGCAATAAAACTGATTCTGATTCTAATTCTGATATATAATTCTGACTATAAGAAACTTTGCAAGTACATGTCAACATAAACTAACCCTAACCCAAACCCCAACCCTAACAGTCTACTTATAATCTAATTATAATTAATTCTACTTGGCATGTAGATGCAATGTAACTTAAATTCAACAAACAGACCATCAAAATCAAGTGTGACTTAATGTTTATTTTATTTGTGTGCATTGGAATATTAACCGCAGACGTCTTTGGTTAAAAGGGAGCTGAATGAAGTGACGACCCAATTAAAAATGCTGGACTCTGCAGTTCTCAGTTTATATCAGGTAAGTTCACGCTATGCTGAATCAAACACATTACACGTTTTTGATTGCAGCAATGATTTCAGCAAAAACAGTTAAATATGGTGAATTAAACTGCGGACACGGAATGCTTAGAATGAAATGTAATAATGTAAGTTCACATACCCTGCTGTACAGGTGCAGTTCAATGTCAGAATGTAGTTGTTTTGCTTGTTGATGATTACCCAGGCCTTGTATAGCTCCGTCCTCTTTCCTTGTCTTTGGCTAGGCAGAACCTTGGTTTTTAGCACTACAAAGTTTTGAATCTGGTAATCAGGGAACATTATTTCTTGCACATGACCACACAGAACACAATTGCTAGCATCCAAAGATTTGAAGGCCTTTAACTTCTCTCTTGTAAAATCACTTGGAATTTTAATGAGATAGTTGTATATTCGGGCTGGATGCTTGGCCATTTCATCTTATCCAATATCCATTGGGAGGGTGCTATCGCAAATGGACCTGTCAGATGAACGCCGCTCACTTTAACATTAATTTTGCCGAATAACTGTGCTTATCACTGGGTGACAAGCTGTTATAATACGCTGAAAGCATTATTTAAATAATAAAAATCAAATGTAATCAATATAACTTATTTCTAAGACAACAACAAACTCCATACCGTATCAGATGTCATTCCCTCGCTGTAAATGCTATCGCTCATGTTTTTTTTTTTCTGCAACCTCGCTGCACGCGCATCCTGAATGTTTACAAATAGGTAATTCGTCTACAACCGTCAATAAACTTCTTACACCTCTCAGCCAGAATTTTGGACTACTCTTTCTTTGCAAACTGCTTCAGGTCTCTCATATTGGAAGAGCGTCTTTACCCAACAGCAATTTTAAGATCTCTCCACAGGTGTTCAATGGGATTTAGATCTGGACTCATTGTTGGCCACTTCAGAACTCTCCAGCGCTTTGTTGCCATCCATTTCTGTGTGCTTTTAAATGTAGACCCAAGATCTTGGATGCAAACCCAGCTGCGGATACACTGCGACACAAAACGTTTTGTTTTTTATATTTTTTATGTAGTACTTATATAAAAGTGTTTCTATTTATTAGTGCTGTCAAATGATTTATTCTGATAATCACAATATTCTTTTGACAGCACAATTTATCGCATTTTACCCAAATCAAATTGGAAATTGATTCACATCAGTTGTGTAGGAGCATTTTTGTACCAATTTCTTTCATTTGTGTGTGTTTGTTTTTGTTTTTTTGCTCATTCTGGTACCAAAAGTCCATCCATCCATCTGTGCAATGTCTAAAAAAAGTGTAATGTTGCTGTTGGGACTATGATTTGGTATTTGCAGGAAGTTTTCTGGTTTTGGGCTGTAAAATCCACTAATGACTCTAGCAGTTGTATGGCTGTAAAAACACCTTAATTGTTACAATAACAAGAAACCCGAGGACAGTGGGGAAATCCGCCATACTGAAACACAAGCTCGATTCAGCCTCTCATATAACCGTTGCCAACCGCTCGAGGAAAGCGAAGGCCCATCTGAAGACCACGCGTGATTCTTTGCATTACAGCTTCACGGCCAATGATAAAAAAAACTGACATGTTGTGTCGGAGCGGGCAGAGCCGGAGGAAGTCGTATGTCTGGACTGCTAATTGCAGCGGAGGGCTGTCAGTGAGCCCCGTATGATGGTTATTGGTGCTCTGGGCTGAAGGCTGTGCGCTGCTCCTGTGGGCCGGGGCTTTCCATCCTCTTGCTTTGTTTTTGCTGTGCCAATTAGCGAGCGTGATAACATCTGGTGCAAGAGGACAATGCGACTCCGTTCACATCCCCTAAGTGAGTGTCTCTCCCTGAAGCGGCAAGGGCTTGAGCAGGCATGCTGGGAAACTGGAGAAGGAATAGCATATGGCCTCGGCTACCCGGATACAGCTCAATGACTTTCTCTTTTGCTCACCCTCTGCAGCTCGCACTCTTTCTACCTCGTTCTATCTCTGAACACGCACACACCTCACAGAAACGCACACAGCCTGACTAAACAGGATTACTGGGAGATTTGAGAGGGGCATGGAGAGATGATGGAGGATAGCAAAGATCCGATTGAAATGCTATTTAGTCTTACGAAAGCGGGAGGACATGGAGGTGTTAACGGAAGCGAATGCTTGGTGTGGTATTTAAGCGAGCTCGCAGTGAGGATGGAAATAAAACATGCTTCTGTCACACTGCTGTTTAGGAAGGGAAAATAGCGATGTGAAATGGAATAACTGCTAAAATCTATGAGAACAAAGTGATGTTTACATTAAATATTAAGACACGTTTTGGTCAATCAGAGAGGTAATGGACAGAAGCAAGATTAAGCTGGGATTTCAGTTTATCCTGGCTGAATTTAGCCTGGACTCGGTTGCATGAAAGCAGGCTGATTTAAGCTAGTTCCTTTATTAATCTGGCGTTGCCACAGCGGAATGAACCACCAAGTTAACCAGCACGTTTTTACACAGCGGATGCCCTTCCAGCCGCAACCCATCACTGGGAAACATACATACACACTCATTCACACACATACACTACGTACAATTTAGCTTTCCCAATTTACCTGTACTGCATGTCTTTCGACTTGTGGGGGAGGCCGGAGCACCCGGAGGAAACCACGCAAAATATCAAAATTTAAATATCAATGTAACCAAAATGTTTTGTATAGTTTTTTCTATGTATGTGTCTGTATCACATATTCATAATATATATATATATAATACACACACATATATATTATGGCAAAACAAACTTTTATTTTGGATGTGACTAATCTTTTGCCCAGAACTAATAAAAGTAAATCTAAATTTGATACAGTGCTCAGCGTAATTGAGTACACCCCATTCTGAAAATGAATATTGTTCAAATGTTTCAAATATGTTTCATTGTATTTTGGTGCATTTAAACAAAACAGATTTATTTAACAGATATATTTATTAAAATAATATTTTAGTCACCAAACATATTTAGAAATTGAAAGATAATACAATTAAATTCAAGCTAAATGTCTATATTTTTCCTTTTTTTTTTTTTTTTTCTTGATTTTTCCCCTTTTTTAAATTTGTATTTAATATTTTTCTATAATATATAAATTTGGTTGTACTAGTTTTTAGACCGTTATTGGTAAGATAAGCTATATTAGATATGCTCCAGATTCGGCTTCAATACACACTAATCTAAGGTATATGCACAAATATAATATTGTATAGCTTCCTATTAAAAAAAATATATTTTAAAAGATAGATTTGTGATGCGTGTACTCATATATGCTGAGCACTGTATATATTTGTAGCCTTCCTTTGCATTAATAGCGAGGACCACAATAAAAATAAGTCTTACTTGCATCTTTATCCTTGACAGATTATTTCAAGATGTATGGGATACTTATTCTGTTAAACTCATCAAATACATTTAAAATTAATTCAATTGTGGAATTTGTGCAGAAAAACTACATTACCCTTGAAGCTGTACATAAAATTCCACCAATCACAGAGTCCAATCACTCTCATGATGCACAACAAATCAACACCTTGGAAAGGTTCTATCTGCGTTCTGAATGATTTTGAGATATTGAGCTTCAAAGTTTTTGCATTCCATAGCAAACAGCATGTTTGTAACATTTGTTTTTTTAAACAAAAAGTCTTAAAATGTAAACAACTTATAAAAAAACATCCCATAATGTAAATAAGTTGTCATTTTATAAGAATATGTCAATAACTCAATTTTGACAAAAATGTCAGATAGAACCTTATAATTCTAAGGTGACCAAATGACATAATCGAGTCTCACTATATGATCTCAAAATACTTACATACTTGTGTATTTACATACAATACCTGATAAAAGTCTTGTCGCCTATACAAGTTTTAGGAACAACAAATAACTTGACTTCTAGTAGATCATTTGGTATCAGACGTGGCTTATATGAAAGGCAAAGGCCTCTAGATTACACTTATTTTACCAAAATAAATTATGATCATGCCTTGATGTTTAATTATTTAATTAGGACAGTAAGGTCTGACCTTGCTTAGACAAAAGTCTTGTCACTTAACAGAAATAATGTACAGTATAGAATATAAAGCCATGGTGCAGTAGAATAAGAATTAATATTGTGCATGATTCCCATGAGCATGGATGACTGCATCTATATCTCTGCAATGACTCAAATAACTTATTAATAAAGTCATCTGGAATGGCAAAGAAAGTGTTCTTGCAGGACTCCCAGAGTTCAAGATTTTTTTAATTCATCTTCAATGCCTCCTCCTTCATCGTACCCCAGACATGCTCAATAATGTTCATGTCTGGTGACTGGGCTGACCAATCCTGGAGCACCTTGATCTTCTTTGCTTTCAGGAACTTTGATGTGGAGGCTGAAGCATGAGGAGCGCTATCCTGCTGAAGAATTTGCCCTCTCCTGTGATTTGTAATGTAATAAGCAGCACCAATTTCTTGATATCTCAGGCTGTTGATGTTGCCATCCACTCTGCAGATCTCTTGCACACCCCATATTGAATGTGACCCCAAACCGTGATTTTTCCTTCACCAAACTTGACTGATTTCTGTGAGAATTTTGGGTCCATGAGGATTCCATTAGATCTTCTGCAGTATTTGTAATGATTAGGATGCAGTTCCACAGATGATTACTTTATTACCTTCTGCCACTATTCCAAATGACCAACTAGAAGTCAAGTTATTATTTGTTGCTCTTATAACTGTGTCCGACGACAAGACTTTTGTCAAATACTATAGTATATATATGCACGCCCTAGCTGATGGGTTTGGTTCATAGCTTATAACATTTTAATGGACACTTTAAAAAAAAAGGTCCTGAAAAAGTGGATGAGCATAAATGCACTCTATAATGATTCATATTTCACATGTTTATTCATTTAACACTAACCAGCTTATCAAATTTAATCATTAAAAAAGACACGAAAAAGACAGGCCGACGGTACTCTACTGTACACGTTGACAAGCATTGATTCTGCAATACCAGACTTTCATTTGCATTCAGCGGCTGCACTGAAATAAAACGAGCGGGTATGAATTTGAAATATGAGTGCCTCTGCTCGGTTATTTGCGTAATTATAGCACAGAGAGACTTTGCCCTGATTAGACCTCAGGCTCTCTTCCATACAAAACTGGCTGTCTGTCTTTTCTCTGTTATCAATTTGTCGGAGCAGAGTGGCGTTAAACATGCACAGCTAGCTGGGTAATTTGATCAGATCAGTAATTTAGGAATCAATCACAAATTAGATGAAAAAGGTAAACTGTTACCCATGTGACGTGACCGCTGTCGATGTACTGATTTGGTCATTCACAGTTGAGTGAACAAATTGGTTTTTAACTAACACTGCGCTAGCTTTAAACTGTTAGGGAGTCATACTCAAGTTTATACCTGAAGGGATTTATGCACTGAATACTACACTAATCAAAAGTTTGTGTGGATTTAGTTTCTTATAATTTTAAAGACCTAAAGGCGTACATTTAAAAAGATTTATATTTGTTTTGTAGACCAAAATTAAGTATATTAAAATTAAATCATAATTCAAATCAAATAATTATTTGCTTTGTTTAATTATTTATAAATAATGAACTTGGATTATTAAATGTAATTTCAAAAACGGTTGAAAGGGATTAAAAACTTTATAATTGTTTTTCTGTCTAGATTGATTTATTTACAGAAGTTTGAGTGGCCATGGAACGTGACATGCTATTTTGTTGTCGGTTTTATGTTGTCTCACTCTAAAGAGCATTTGATTGCCTGAAAGTTGTGTAACAGTAGTCAATATTTTAGTTTCAGAGGCAGATTTCCTGGAAAAGAAAGACTGATTTTGTTTCGTTTGACTGACTGTAGGTTTATGTCCATTCAATGTTTTTAAGTTGCCTGAGTTACAAAAAAAAAAAAAAAAAAAACACTTCACAGTGAGTGCACAGGACTAAATAAATCATTTGAACTAATTCAGACTGCACTGCCAATATTCTGATTCAAGACTTTAAACAGAAATAAACAAACACATTCATTTTGACCCATAACATGCATTGCTTTAAAAACAGCAAGACAAATTTAGCTCAATATAACAAGTTCACCCAAATGGTGTTTTTGTACTGCAAAATATGGGTCACTTTTGGTGGTTTTCTACAATTACCTGACAAAAGTCTTGTCGCCTATACAAGTATTAGGAACAACAAATAATAACTTGACTTCTAGTTGATCATTTGGTATAAGAAGTGGCTTATATTAAAGGCAAAGGCCTCAATTTTACCAAAATAAAATATGATCATGCCTTGGTTTTTAATTATTTAATTAGGACAGTAAGGTCTGACCTTGCTTGGACAAAAGTCTTGTCACTTACAGGAATAATGTACAGTATAGAATATAAAGTCATGGTGCAGTGGAAAAAGAATTAATATTGTGTATGACTCCCATGAGCTTGGACGACTGCATCCATACATCTCTGTAATGACTCAAATAACCTATTAATAAAGTCATCTGGAATGGCAAAGAAAGCGTTCTTGCAGGACTCCCAGAGTTCATCAAGATTCTTTGAATTCATCTTCAATGCCTCCTCCTTCATCGTACCCCAGACATGCTCAATAATGTTCACCTCTGGTGACTGGGCTGGCCAATCCTTGAGCACCTTGACCTTCTTTGCTTTCAGGAACTTTGATGTGGAGGCTGAAGTATGAGAAGGAGCGCTATTCTGCTGAAGAATTTGCCCTCTCCTGTGGTTTGTAATGTAATGGGTAGCACAAGTGTATTGATACCTCAGGCTGTTGATGTTGCCATCCACTCTGCAGATCTCTCGCACGCCCCCATACTGAATGTAACCCCAAACCATGATTTTTCCTTCACCAAACTTGACTGATTTCAGTGAGAATCTTGGGTCCATGTGGGTTTCAATATGTCTTCTGCAGTATTTGTGATGATTGGGATGAAGTTCAACAGTTGATTCATCGGAAAAAATCTACCTTCTGACATTTTTCCAAATGATCAACTAGAAGTCAAGTTATTATTTTTTGCTCTTATAATTGGGATCGACGACAATACATTTGTCGAATAGTGTACAATATCTACTATCTGATATATAAATTAAATGTATATTTATTTATTTTTTGTTGTTGTTGAACCTTTTGAATTTAAGCAAGCTGCACTGATACTAAGACTTAAAGTTTCAAAAGTCCTTTCAAAAAATGTAAAATGGGAAAACTTGGGTAAAACAGAGTAATACATATGCCACACACCTATATGTGGCACTGTAATACACACAGACAGCCGTAGGATACATTAAAATCACAGAAGAATGCAGTGAGCATGTGCATTCACTCTCAGTACACACATAAAAAATGAAAATAAGATTTGAAAATAGTTGATGTGTCTAACTGTTAATGCGTCTCTTTTGGACATCTAGTTGATAAAGTCTTGTTTCTAGTCCAAATATTTAAAAAAGTCTTAAATCAAGAAGTATTTTCTAGACAAAATCAAATATTGTTTTGTTTTCAGAAACGAGAAATCAAAATGAAGTCAGTTTTTCTTTAAAACAAGCAAAATAATCTGCCATTTGTGTAAGCAAAAAAATCTCATGGCAATTCGTAACTTGATTTAGTGGCTAATTCGTATCAATTTGTGCGATCTCATGCAAACAATTTAATGCGATTTGTTCATCCTCCAATGACGTTTGGGTTTAGGGGCGGGGTTTTAAAATCCTCCTTTTTAAAATTGTACATTTTCATACGACTGAACTTGTTAAAAATCACCATTAAACTGACAAAACGTAAAATACTTACGTTTCCTTATGAGATCAGGCTGAAAGAAAATCTTGTGTTTGCTTTCAAATAAGATTATTTTGCTTACCCCATTGGTAGATTATTCAGCTTATTTTATGGAAAAGCTCACTTAATTTTGACATATTATTTCTAAAACAAGACTATGTTATTTTACTAGTCTAGAGACTGCTTCATGATTTAAGATGTTTTAGATATTTGAATTAGAACATGAGAAAAACACTAATGTGTAATGACCGCACAAATTGTCTGTAGTCATGTCTGGTTTGTCAAAGTTACTCAATCTGAACTCATTTTCGGATGTACCCGACAGTCACTCCAACTTGAAATGAGCCAATATACTGGCATATGTGATCCTGTGATGCCAGTTTGTGCCAACTCATTCAGTGCTCCAGTTACTCCAGCAGTGATTAAACCAAGGAAACAGTTCAGGCTTGGACTGAAGAGACATGAACCATGACCATGAATGAACCACAGGGCCGCAAAAAAATTAATGAACTGTCCAGTAGTTTGCAGAAAATAATCACTATTTATTTGCCAAGGTGATGGATTAAAGGTGACTTATTAAAATAATGTTTATTTTCTAGTACATACTGATTGTTTTACTTTATAAAACCATTGCCCAGGTGGCAAAGAATTCTGGTCCAGATTTGGCATAAAGCTGGCACAGCAGGCATTCTTCCAGCACTGGCATACAGCATGTGGGCCAAACATGGGCTGGGTTTGGCAGAGGTGGCGCCATCTTTAAGGCAGCACTCACGATTTGGGCCAGATTTAAAATGTAGTATTTGGCCCAGATGTTAATAATAATGTGGGCCATGTAAGTTTGGCCTGTCTTGACCCACATTTAAATGCAATGCTTCATGGGTTTATCAATTTCATTGCAATCGTGACACACCAACCTATCTGGCCCAGTTATGGGTTATAAACTTAGCTGAGACTTGACCCAGATATGGTCCATGTTTGGCCCTTGTCTGGAAGCCAGACTTGGCCCAATCATGTACCGTAATTCACTGTGACATGTGGGTCAAGCAAAACCTGATTGTGTGGGCCAGAGCTGGGCCAGAGAAATTTTGCTATGTGGGTGGTATTCATTTTAATTTGCCCGTATGTTTCCTTTTGTACTTTCAATGTGCCAGTAGCCATTGACTGGCATATCATGAATCACCAAGCAACATGGTTTCAGCTAAAATGCTTCTTTCATTTTTTAAGACACCTACATTTCAGATGTCCTCAGGGTGAATACATCAACAGCAGCTTTTCATTTTGGCGTTTAAAATGCCAACATTTAAATGTTAAGAGTCATAATTTATATTCTAAGTCAGATTTCCAAGACAAGAAAGACTGAACATTAGAAAAAAAGTATGAATCATTAACATTACCACACGGCTTTAGAGCTAATAAGCATGAACTAAAATCCACGAAGCATCAAAAATTAAAACGCCCATTGAGCGCATAGGTGTAATCCAAAAGAACAAGCTAAAATCTAAGACAGTTCTGAAATATTGAACATTTTCAGTCATTACACACTTCCCATCATTACATTTTTTGTCATATTATAATTGTGATGACTTCTAAAATATGTAGAAGAGTAGAACAAATACAGAACGAGACCGAAGTATCTCTGTCCAAATATTAGACTGCTGCAATTCTGAATCACTGCGGCAGTAATATCATGCATTTTACATTCATAATATAATCTTCCAGACGCTCCAGTTTTTTTTTTTTTTTTGAAGCTTTGCCATGCATCGCCATACCTCACTAATGCCTCATGGGATTGTCAGCCATTTGTTATCTCCTAGATCTCCCACTGACTACTGGGCTTACAGGAAACCATCCAGCAGAGCGATGAAATGCTGAAGGAATGCTTGAAACGAAGCTAATTAGGCTTGATGGCACATTGCAAGTAATGTAAAGAAAAAAGCATGTGACGGTTCACACACACGCATCCTAAAGTATAAACCACAGAACCTCGGCAGGTTGGATGAAGGTCACGTCCTCGTTCCTGCTGTTCATGAACCTACAGTCCACGGCGATCGCTTCTTTACCTCTGCTAAATGCTAAAGGAAAGCGGTGCGCATGATTTGGGCAGGCTGTCTGACCATATGGCCGCATTCATCATGTATCAGTGCTCATTAAAAGAGCCGTCATTAGGCACCGGTGCTCGGCTGGGTGCAGCTGCCCACACCTGACAACCCCCCGATTCCCTCAACTGAAATCTGCTGTTCACTGTGCCTACTGCATAACCAACCGTACAAACACGCACAGTCACCCCAAACCAGGATCAGTTGCTTCAGTAAGTGCTCGGAGAACAGCTAAATTAGCTGAGCATTTGATGCAAAAACTGCCAATGCAGTGAAATGTGAGATATATAGTAGTAATAATGGGGATGGTGTGGGTCTATGATTTGGTAATGGAAAGGCTGCAGCTTCAAACTTCATGGTGGTTGATCTAGGAATGATCATTCATTCATATTGTTTTCATACAAAGATGCGAAGTAGACTCAAGTGCAAAACTGGAACATTTGCAAATAAAGCACCATTTTCATTCAACGAGTCAAAGAGAACAAAATCATAACTTCCATAAACTGTATACTCTACCAAATATCAAAAAGAAAAAAGCAATTGTGGTAAAAGGTTGGTAGGAGAAGCCACTGTGCGCCTTTTTACTTATGTAATAAATTATGATAAACAACAAAGTACGATTACGAACATGAAAAACACAATGAACATGTGGTGGATTTTGGTCTTGCTCTTTGGGATTGCATCCGCTAAAGTTCTGTGAGTTAATAATACTGAACCACTTCGATGACAGACTTTATGGCCGTTTGCACTGTCAAAGGGTACCTAAAAGCAAACTGTACCGTACCACTTTTTGGTCACCCTTTGCAAAGGGTACCTAGCATGAAAAAAGGGTACCAAAAGGAACCGCCATTTTTAAATACACAGCGGAGACAATACACCGTAATAATATATACATATAGTAACAAGCCATGGTTCATCGTCTTGATGAACAGCCACAAAACCAAGAAGAACAAAATCTGCCGTGTCTTGTTGTTGTTTTACGAGCCCGTCTAAAAGTGCAAGCGATTTCACTTTCTCCAGAGAGCTCGCAGCGCATCTATATTTGAAATAACAAACTTCTTGAACTCATATTAATAACGTGTGCGTGATTATTGAAGTGCTTTCAGAAAGGGACAAATACGAGAGTGAAGCGTGAAAAAACAAAGGAGAAGCTAAAAAAAACAGCAAATTATTCTTTCTGCAACATAAAACATGAACAAACTGCCATGTTTAACTATTATCATCACCTTTTGGACTATTATGAACTCAGAATGATGAATTACTCTCTAACAGAGGTTACATGTGCTAGTGAAGATTAAAGATACAGATGATAGGTTTGCACTGACTGTGGGCTATACTGTATGTTGCGTGTCATCCTTGAACCCAAATAAGGACTAAATGTCTGCTGTGTGTAGTTTTTTTTTGTAATTGATAACATATCGGAAACTGTAAGGGTCTGTATGTGCTCATATGTGTTGCATTTATTTATTTATTTTATATCATTGCAGATGTTACAGTAGGCTATTTTTGCACTGTCATTGATCTGTAGTTATGATCAAATCATGTACATATAAAGGTTAGTAATGAAAATTTCTACACAAGTATTTATGTGTATAAAGCATCTGTTTTGTGAGAAGTGCTTCTCATATGATATGTGAAGGACTCGTACAGCTTTACTGTAGACATTTCCTCGAGTAAAAATGACATCGTCTGAAACTCTCTGTCGTACACCACGCCCACCAAAAGGGTACTCTTTTTGCAGTGGAAAAGCAAGCCTAATAAAGGTGACCCGTACCGACCCGTACTGTACCTCCCAGTGGAAACGGGCCATTAAGCTAAGGAATTTTAGAATGTGCAATGTGGTCAGTCCATTGGTTTGTCCATTAACGCCATCGTATCGAGCCCATTTTTGTTATCACATGACCTTTTTGATTAATGATTGTTAACAAAGCCATATTAAATCGTAGACAAACTTTATAGTGGCTTGAGAAAGCCTCATCTGAAAGTTTGAAGTAGTTTTAAAGTTTAAATAATTGAAGTAGTTTTTAAGAAGTTTGAATCAGCTGGCATATATAGAAAACTACATATAGGTTAATAGGTTTCTAGTATGGATTGACATGTTTCTTGCTGAGTGGTTGATAGGGTGTTCTGAGTGGTTTCTAAGGTGTTGCTGGGGGGTTCTGAGTCATTGCTAAGGTGTTGCAAGGCAGTTGCTAGGGTGTTCTAGGTGGTTGACAAGGCATTTGTTGTTACTAAGGAATTTGTTTCTCAACAAGGCATTTGCGCCTACAGGACTGCCGCTCACTGGATATTTTCTCTTCTTCTGACCATTCTCTGTAAACCCTAGAGATGGTTGTGCATGAAAATCCCAGTAGATCAGCAGTTTCTGAAATACTCAGAACAGCCCGTCTGGCACCAACAACCATGCCACAATGTTATGTAATGTAATGTAATGTGTATTTATATAGCGCATTTTTATTGTGTATGGTCATACACCCAAAGCGCTTCACAATCATGAGGGGAGTCTCTTCACACCACCACCAGTGTGTAGCATCCACTTGGATGATGCGACGGCAGCCACAGGACAACGGCGCCAGTGCGCTCACCACACACCAGCTATAGGTGGAGTGAAGAGACAGTGATAGAGCCAATTCGGTGGATGGAGATGAATAGGAGGCCATGATGGGAACGTGCCGATTGAGGGGCTTTGGCCAGGACACCGGGGTGCCATGGGATTTTTAATGACCACAGAGAGTCAGGACCTCGGTTTAACGTCTCATCCGAAAGACGGCACCCACTGACAGTGTAGTGTCCCCTTCACTCTTACTGGGGCATTAGGACTCACACAGACCACAGGTTGAGCGCCCCCTGCTGGCCTCTCTAACACCACTTCCAACAGCAACCTAGGTTTCCCCTGTGGTCTCCCATCCAGGTACTGACCAGGCTCAGCCCTGCTTAGCTTCAGTGAGTAACCGGTCTTGGGCTGCAGGGTGATATGGCTGTGGCATCAGTCACTTAATTGTGAATCACAGTCACTTAAATCACCTTTCTTCCTCATTCTGATGCTCGGTTTGAACTGCAGCAGATCGTCTTGACCAGGGATGGGCAAACTTGATCCTGGAGGGCCGGTGTCCCTGCAGACTTTTGCTCCAACACTAATTAAACACACCTGAACACACTAATCAATGTCTTCAAGATCATTAGAAAGCTGCAGGCAGGTGTGTTTGATTAGGGTTGGAGCAAAAGTTTGCAGGGACACCGGCCCTCCAGGATCAAGTTTGCCCATCCCTGGTCTTGACCATGTCTACATGCCTAAATGCACTGCGTTGCTGCCATGTGATTGGCTGATTAGAAATTTGTGTTAACGAGCAGTTGGACAGGTGTACCTAATAAAGTGGCCAGTGAGTGTATATTTGTATTTTGTTACTCTCGATAAATCCAGAACTGTTGACTTAATTTACGGCGAATACATTATAAGGAACTGTAATTAAATGACATAAAAATAAATTTTTATAATTCACTTTTTTGGCAAAAAAGTTATCTAATTAGAATAACTATTTACTTTGTAACCAATTACACCCAACACTAATTGTGGGTCATTTGTAGTGAATTGTTTGGTATTCTGGCTCGATTGCTGAGTGCTATCTTACAAGCCAAAGTCAAAAGAGATTAATCCAAGAACAGATATTCCTTTCTAAAACAATGCATAGAGAATATTTGCTCCAGTGCCTCATCGAAATGTCTGGCTATCATACATCATACAGTAGGAAATAGTAAGCCACAGATTATGATTCACCACAGACAGTGGCTTTAGGCAAGTCACTTCTTGAAATGTATTTTTCCTGGGTTACCTGATGCGGTCCCAGAGCGAGGTACAACATAAGGGCCAAAAGCTAAAGCTAATCTCAAGAATGTATCACATGTCGGAGCTGAGCTTGTTTAGTCTCGTCCATCTCCAGCCCACATTGTTTAACTCGTGCGCTTCTCTACATCCCACACACCGCAGCAGAGCCTCAGACGCGAACATACGGCACGTTAAATGTCTTCAGCACCAGAGCCTCGTCCCAGATGGCTGCTGGAGTATTGTTTGATTTTCCTTGTCATCAGAATGTTAACACGCATCAGTCTCACCCGACTCTTGGCATCGAATGAAGCTTGAAAGTGCATTTTCCCATCCATTTACCAAACCATTAAAACAGACTGACAATGTGTGGTGTTGTACAGTTGTACAGTCTCACCTGCTCCTTACATTTTCACATCTTTTAAACTCATTAATACAGCACTCATTTGTGAAAAAATAAGATAAAATATTATTAAATGATGAAACTGTAAAATATGTTAGGCATTATATAAAAATGTAATTTGTTTACCCTATGCTAAAGCATCGTTATTATTAATTTGTATTATTTTTAAAGTCAAAAACTGTATAGTGTCTAATGCTTCTGTGGAAACAATGACAGTTTTAGTAATACAACATAAAAAACAGGAAATCTTTTGTAATATTATAATATTAGTTATAATATTATTAGCTATTGTATGGATTTTACTGTTGCCTAGCAACTTTCTCTGTTGTAAAATGTAAAATACACAAAAACGCATTTAAATATGAATATTGTTTATTAAGTGTAATCAAAGAGCTCAGAATGACCAAGAGGGGACACTCAATAGAACATTCCATTGCAACAGCAGCGCCCAGCAACAGCCCCGGATTCCGCCATTTTGGAGTGAAAGCGGTTGGCTGTCCATGTCACGATGGCAAGAAGCTGCTTTGTTTTTTATTTATTAATTTAAAAAGCGCATTAAGCTGAGATACAACCTGAAAGATGACAATACAACACTTACTATCACAATCATCAGCACTTTTAATAGTTTATTTTACAGACTTATAATATACTGTTGTTCTATTGAAATTTTCATTCCAAAATGGCCGCCGCGCCATCTAGTGGCTGTTTCCCAAATCGCACTAGAGTGTCGCCTCTTGGTGATTCTATGCTCTTCGGTGTAATGCATATTCGCATACCTGTCAACCCTCCTGTTTTTCCTGGGATTCTCCCGTATTTTACAGTTCTATCCAGCTATCATCCCGTAAAGGTATTTTCCCGTATTTCTCCTGTATTTTCAATCCTTCTGTGAAGGGTGGCAATAAACATCAAAGAGCCGATCCTCCCTATACGCAAACCATACCGCCGAATCACTAGGGGACGCCCCTTTCTCCTAAATGTGAATCTGTTGTGTGCTTTTATTTTAGGCAAGAAAACTCTTTGAAATTAATATAAAAAAGGAGGGATTCTCTTTGTTTTCATTACAGGTGCAATTGCCCCTCCTATGCAATCCTCAAAACAGTCAGTTCATGTAAGTGGTGCGTGACTGTCAGACGCGCTCCATAGTGATAAACAGACGCTGTTTCCCAAGCGGAGCAGAGTGGGTTTTGGGTGCATGTTTGAACAGACATGTACTACTACTACTACTACTACTACTAATAATAATAATAATATCTAAACATGTCGATCTTGATGGGTTTTCTTTTAAACACAACAAATTTTGTCTTAAATGAGCATAAAAAGTTAAGAACGCAATCGAATGCTTTCATTATAGATGTATGGATTTTTAAAGTGACACCTCTGTTATTTAATGTACTCAAACAAAAAATCTAAATGAGAGATTTTTGAGAGATTCTTGTATATTTGTCAGTGCTAAATACCTCTCATTAATCTGAAACATAAATAAGTTCTTTAAATCTATTCAGTTGTACTGTCAATGGAGGACACTTTTGTAAAACGGAGCATATGCATTAGACCGGATAACAAAACTGCTACTTCAGGTTATAAATTATGCTTTTAACTACGGGTGTGAACCTACACTGATCTCACAGTTCAGTTCGGTTACGATTAATATACCATCGATTCGGTTCAATTCGATATCTCGGTGCATCACGGTGCATTGACGATGCTTTCCATACATAATTAGATTTTTTTTCTTTACAACACAAGAAAAAAATTGTATTAAAATCTATAAATTTGTTTATATATAAATATTACTTGTAATACAAGTTTGTCCTTTAATACAAGCAGTCAGATATATGAACTGTACCTTTAATTTGACCTGCTCAAAAAAAAACACTCTTTGTGAATGTTTTAGACAAAACTCCAATACATGCACAGAAGACAGCACGAGCATTCATAACAAATAAACTAATGCAAATATTATCCCGCTTGCTTTTTGAGCGCTGGCAAGTTCTTACACCCCTATGATTGGTCATTGTCTTCACCCGCTCAACAGAAAGGGCTGCGATTGGCTTTAGAAACGAAAGCGCTGTTCACCCATGAGTGACGCGGGGTAAACAGCCGCGGGTCAGTCTATATGCGCATAATACGCGGTTATCAGGTAATCCGTAATAGAATAAATACAATACAATAAACTCGCACCACAGGCACGCTTGTGTCTGGATCCACAAGTATAAACTTTACCTCACGAACATGCCAACGGGTCAAATGCCCAAAGTGTGTGTGTGTGTGTGTGTGTGGGAGAGAGAGAGAGAGAGAGAGAGAGAGAGGGGCAAAGATGGAGTTGTACAGCATTTCTCCCTAGTAGTGAAATAGCGGCTCGTGCTTTACCATTCCTCAATGTCAGTGAAAGACTGTCCAGCACATTCACACATGTGCACAATTATCTGCTTTTTAAGTAGTAGGAGTGTTTTATTTACTCACCCTCGCCTCCTTCGCCATAGTATTCTACCGCGACATCGCGCATAGGGGATAAATGACATCAGTGCGTAATAACCGGTTATGATCTATTACTGAACCGATATCGAATTGTCCCCATCTGCATCGCGGTCCACCGAAGAAACGATTAATTTTGACACCCCTACTTTTAACTGGCCATCTGTATAAAAATTGATGTTTTTTTTTTTTTTAATCAAAAAGTACAACGCAATCTCATGTCAATTTCTTAACTTTTTCATTTAGTGACTAATTCGTATGAATTCGTATGATCTCATTCGTACAATTTAGTACAATTTGCTCATCACCCAATGACAGTTGGGTTTAGGGGCGGGGTTTTAAAAATCATACATTTTCATACGACTAAACTGTACAAATTCATACAAATTAGCCACTAAACTGACAAAACATAGAATAGTTACGTTTTCTCCTGAGACAAAGTTAAAGTTTCTGACATTTCACTGAATTTTACATTTTGAATCGTTATTTTAAATATAATCTGACACTTTTAGAAAAATGATTTGAAACAATAAAAGGGAACTTAAATTTGACATATTTTCTATTAAAAATTTAATCTAGTGCAGACACCACGTCTCATATTTGCCTTGATTTGATGATTTCAGAAATTATCTTCAGGTTGTCATTGGATCAAAGAATTGTCTGTATGTCTAATTGCTTAACATATGTAGAGGGAAACATTCATATGATCTCTCTAGCATGTCTAGACCCTGAAGCTGTAAAGACAATAGCTGGTTTTCCATCCTAACATGAAGTGAATATTTTCAAAATTCACAAAAAAAAAGTGCATTTCCATGCATGTCATGATTTGTCATGCCAAGTACGATGTGATCCTGGAATAACATCTATGTTGATCTTGGAACATAATTTTTGTTCGTAAATGTAATCCATACCTAATCCCTACCCCTAAACCAAAATCAGAGGGGAATAATAGTTGGATAACAATCATGTAGACGTGCATAAACCTAACTGTAAGACTAAACTTGACATAAACGATAAAAGTATGCCTTAATTCTGATTGGCTGATTGGAATGTTGTTCCAGCATCAACATACTGTATAGATGTTAATCTAGGAACATGTCCTCCTTGGTGAAATCAGGTTGGAGGAATTTCCATCAAGTTGTTAGAGTGCCTGACTATAGTATTGGTTACCTAGTAACCAATAATAAACAAGGCAAGCATAATGGAATCACATGGGTGTAATGTTCACTTTATAAGATTTTATTTTCCAAATATTCACATTAACTCTTTTCCGAAGTCCAAAACCACCTCAAGTGAGCGCAAATTTTTTTTTTTTTTTCTTCGAAATAACAGATTTTAAATTGAAAACTTCTCATTTCTCGGATTCCTTTAACATGGGATACTTTAAAATGTGCATGAACACAGGGTGATGGAAGCCCAGTTGTTTGATGATTCACCCTGAGCAATTTCATAAGCAGTATTCATACATAAACCCTTCATACACTCAATGCACGTGATTCAGCAAATCAACAAAGTGGTGCGAAATGCAAATGTTGTGATCGAAAAGAATCCAGTTATCCCACATGCCCCCCCCCCAATAAATTACCAAGCAAGCATCAGCACTCTTAAGTAAGTTCATTAATCAAGGCCTCACTAATCAGCTGCGAGAAGTAATGAGGTAAATTAAGCAAAACACGCAGAGCGGCTGGGATTTTCTCTAAAGCTGCTTGAGAATCGGCGCTAAAACACTGAACGGCTTATTATGAGCATCTTCAATAGAGCTCTTCCCCGTCCCGAGCCTCTCAGGCTACAATGACGTGGTGTGTTATTTTATGACATGAGCTAATTGTCTCAGGGACTTGTCTTGGCAGTACCTTCAGGTTTGCGATTGAGCCGAGGGCCCTGGTATTCTTTAATGAAGACTTATGAGGGAAACGATAGCTGCTGGCTGCCGGTGAGGAGGTAGATTTTGGGCTGGAGCCCGGGGCCAAGGCTGGTCTGTGTCTGCCCGCGGTGGGCCGTTTTCTGGCAGCATCCATACAGCAGAACTCCAGACATGTGTTGTTATCTGTCGAGGAGAGATATTTAATGAAGATCTGCACAATACAGCAACGCTCTGATGAAATGAAATCACCTGCATCTGAGCACCCTCAAGTAATCTGCAGAAAATACAAATATTCAGAATTACAGGCTGTTTTTTTCCCTCAATGTTAAGATATACGAGTCGAGAGCGGAGCGTGCATTTTAATGCAGTCACCTGTAGGAATACACCTAAGGCTGTGTCCACCAAAGTGTTATTTCCTGAGGCAAACATATTTTTTTCAGTTGTTTTCAATGGGAGAGCTGTGTTTTTTTTAAAGTGCTGTCAGCATGATGAGGCGCTGAGCATCTGTTTCTTTCTCTGTGTACTGAGAGTTGAGGAATGTTCGATTGTGGGTGAAATGCAGTACTTATCAAAGTCACTTTTTGAGCCAGACTTCCAATCGCAAAAAAAAAAAAAAAAAAAGAGAGAGAGAGGGGTGGGACTAATACCACTGGCCAACTGTCTCTAAATTAAAAGATTATTTCACCCAAAAATTAAAATGCTTTTATTAATTAAACCCATGAGACCTTTGTTCATGTTTGGAATACAACCCTCTACTGCACGCAATATGATAGATCTATAAAAAAAATTGAATGTTTTACTTTTTTCCTAGAATGGCTTAACTTGAAGTGCTGTAAAAAAAAATTTTTTAAAGGTACTTTATGATATGTTGCCATATTGTCACCTTAGAATTATAAGCTTCTATCTGACATTTTTGTCAAAATTGAGGTGTTCACATATTCTTATTAAATGACAACTTATTTATATTGTGTGATGTTTTTGTAAAAGTTGTTTACATTTTAAGACTTTTTATTTAAAATAACAAAAAGGTTTTATCTACAAAGTCGAACTCTAGCTTGGCTCTAATATCACTCTAAAAAACGCTGAGTTATTTATTTAACCCAATGGTTGAGTTACAGTTTTGCTCAGTCACTTTGGTGCATTTCTCACAACATTATTTACATTTGCACAACAGTTAATGCATTTCCCAAAACAATTAGTACAAACTGCAAAACCTAGTTGATAACCTGCAAAAGTGCGTCACTTGCACAAAATGGAAAGCTCATTCCTCAAAAGCAAGTATTGATGTCAATGAAAGTGTCAGTGTCATCAAGATGAAAAGTCCTGACACCATTGTTTATGAACAAGATAGTCAAATGGCTTTGTCATGTTTTCATGATGACAGTTTACTCTGTACATCTTTTACAATGCAAAAAATTTTGCATTCCAATGCAGATTTTGGTGACACTTACTGAAATGCTCAAGACAGCACTATATACTATTTGCACAGCCATTTGAAAACTACAGTAAAGTTAGACATCACTGCATTTAGTGAGGTATCTGAGTACAAAACACTGAATATGTGTGTTTCACATTTTTACTGCATTTGCTCTTTACAATTCTAATTTATTCACAGCATTGTGCAATAGAATAAACACACCCTTATTTACAACAAACATAAAATTCTCTTGTGTAGAGCTGTGCAAAACTGTAGACAATATTGCAGTATATATTGAAACTGAACCTACAACATACACAGGTCTGTAAATCATTCATGAAATTGTTCAATTTAGAAGACATTTTCAGGACAAAAAAGATTAGATTTTTTTAAATAAAATTTGCTTTTGTTATTTTGACAACTAGTTTAACATTTTTGTATGTAATGACTCAAGCATCCACAGCTATTCAGGATCCACCAGTTTAGTTAATTTTGACTGACATGACATAAGCAAATGATAATGTTACAAACAGCAGAGAGTTGTATGAAAGCAATTGATGCATGTCCAAAAGCTTTTGCAATTTGTTGGAAGGAATGAGAAACTGCTACTATGATGTGCACAAATGACTAATTGTTTTGAGAAATGCATTAACTGTTGTGCAAATGTAAATAGTGTTGTGACAAATGCACCAAAGCCACTGAGAAAAATTGTAAACATATTAGGTGCTTTGTTGGGTTATTTTTAAACTTTATTAGGTTATTTATTAATAACTCAACCAGTTGGGTTAAATATTTGGTGCTTTGTTGGGTTATTTTTAACTTTTATTTGATTATTTATTTAATAACTCAACCAGTTGGGTTAAAATTTTGAATTTCAACAGTTAACTGATTTAACTGACACATAACAGCTGTAATAATATGCATGTGTCATGTTGTTTTTGCATTATACAGTTTATTCAAGCTCTAACACAATAATATTGTTATTTTTTTAAATCAAATTACCTCTACGTGTTGTGTTTTTTATGTCCATTTCACCAGCACTCTTAATTATTGATGATACAAATGCGCGCTTCATAGCCGATCTATAAAAAATGCATAATCAAAATCAGAATCAGTTTTATTGCCAAGTGTGCTTCACACACACAAGGAATTTGTTTAGGCTACAGAAGCTTCCAGTGTACATAAAGTGACAAGTGACAACACAAAATTAAATATGAGAAAAGAAAAAGGCGATAAACATTACATTAAACAGAGATGCAGTAAGTCAAAAAAAATCTGGATGTTGAGTTGTATGTACAGATATGTTGTAAATATACAGGTTATAAGGTGCTGTGTACCAATGCGAATGGAGAAAGTTTTGCATTGTATATTGTTGTAAGGTGCTGTGTACAAGTGCGTATGAGAAATATTGCTCGTTTATTGCACAGTAGGGGAATATTTAACTGTTCATGAGGTAGATGGCCTGAGGAAAGAAACTTTTCCTGTGTCTGGCTGTTTTTGTGCTTGGTGCTCTGTAGCGCCGACCAGACGGTAACAGTTCGAACAGGTAATGTGCTGGGTGCGAGGCATCCAGAATGATTTTGCGAGCCCTTTTACTCACTCTGGAAGAGTACATTTCTTGAAGTGTAGAAACGCTTTATCTACCTCTCGTGTTCATCTCTACTGTTTTCTTTTTTTTTTTAAGAAATGATACACATAATTATAAAATTAATAGTAGTAATAGTTATACCAGAATGGAAAAAATAACATTTAATCAAAATAACTCAATGCATTGGGTTAAATTATATAACTCAATGCACTGGGTTACAATAACCCATAGTTGGGTTATATGTTGGGGTATTTTTAACCCAACTATTTTAACAGAGTATAAGGTTCTTTCTGTGAACCAATCAGCCTTTCGAATGCATACATAAGGACCAATCAGGATCAGCTTTCTTTGTCATTCCACTGGACTGCTCAACAGACAGCAGGAAAGACCAGAAAGAAACACAAAATGTTCTTCTCAAAATTGAGAAGAAACCTGAAACTGAAAAGATGTGTAAAAGTGATAATTTAGAAGCATTTTTTGATATTGAGATGAAATGTTAAATTTTACATTGTTAGAAAAGAAAATATAATTTATTTTTTTTAATCTATTAAAATTTATATTAAATGTAAAATATATTTTTATTTGTTTACACATAGTAAAAAATTTTCAGTGTTTATTAAACTTTGTTAAATAACTGAGTTGCTCATTTTCTTTTCGAGTCTTAAAATTTGATATTAAGACTTGGAGGGCACATAATTTATTTAATTCATGGGGCATATAATTCTATAAATATAATTCAATAATTTAGCACAGCCTTGTATGCCTACCAGCCAATCAGAACACTCAGACGCATTCAAATCCACGCTGTTTATGAAAATAAAAGCCTTTGAATATTTTTCCAGACACTTTTAGCTGCTAGATGTTAGTCAGAAAATGTTTCTATGTTCCTTTTTAATGCCAACTGTGTAAAAAATTATTTATAAAATGCTTATGTTAGGCCGTTGTTTGTTTAATGATGTCAGAATTTATCAGTATTTTGGAATGGATGTGTGAATGGTCTTTTCCGGAAAAATTCTGTAACATTCTTGCCTGTGCGAACGCTTTTTTTAATTCACCGGTAAAGTCGTTCCGGAAATTTTCCGGATATTTACTGGTATCACTGTGTGAAAGGGGCTATTGTTTGCTATATGGAATGCAAAAACTTTAAATCTCAATATCTCAAAATCATTTAGAACGCAGATAGAACCTTAAAATTCCAAGGCGATGATATGGCAACAACGTACAATAGTAGATCTAACTTTCCTTATGATTAATAATTTTGTTGTTGAAATGTTGTTTGTTTGAATTTAATTGGTGTTGCAGTATTATAAGCTTTAACACAGAACTTATAAATGACACCTTATACATACTTTCCAGCAACTGATATTCCAACAGCTTTTATTTATTCCATTATTTTACTGAATATTATTGAAAACAAACATAATATTGTATTATCATGTATACAACATACAGCAAATATAAATATTTTATCCAGTAAATATTATAACAAATAAATAAAAGTCTAATATGTGCAGATGCATCAGAATAATGTAACTACTAGCTAACAATGTTTACTGTATGTATGTATGTATATATATATATATATATATATATATATATATATATATATATATATATATATATATATATATATATATATATATATATATATATATATATATACTACGCCTGTCGTATCTGCCTCTGAGCTGACTTACTTGAATTGTCTGCTCTTATCAAATGTACAATCTGCATCATTCTCATGGTCACTAAACCCATCTCATCCTCACTTTCATTGCAGGAAGAGGCAGTTCTGTCCTTTTCTTCTCTCACTTACCATAGAACATGGTCCTCACTAATACACTGTTCACTGTATTTATATCTAATCATAAGTATTACCATCAAAATTTGATTTTATCCATAATGCAAATGCCATTAACATATGACTAATCAACATTATATTACTAACATTCATGTTGTTATTGTGACAACTTAAAAGTTCACAGCTGACCTTGCTAGCTCGCTAAACTATTGCAATATTGCACATTCCACTACTGCACGGTGTTGTCATTTGACACATACATTTGATCGGTTTACAAAAAACTAATTTGCTAAAAAAAAATTTGGAGTTGTAAATATGTGATCATAACTTACTGGAGGTGATGTCTTAGATTTTTTTGTGGATCTGATATGACTTGTTTTTATTGACGTTGTCATTTGCATTCATCAACTAGTCACTATAAACACCAGTAAGTCAGAAATCGCGCCACAGAAAAACACTCCACATCATGTGACTTAACCAAAGCACATCATTGGCCAAACTAAGGTTTTCTCTTTCCAACCAAAAATTTGAACAATGTTCTTAAAGAAACAGTGGCAGGGAAATAAACATAAATATCATGTTGCCATATGGCAACACCGTGCAGTAGAGGGTTAAGATATTTTAAATCTGAGAGCTCTATCATACTTCATAGACCAGTGTTTCCCAACCCTGTTCCTGGAGGCACAGCAACAGTACTTAATTTGGATGTCTCCCTTATCTGACCCATTCATTTCAGATTTTGGATTCTCTTCTAATGTTCTGATGAGTTGATTCAGGTGTATGTGATTAGGAAGATGTTAAAAATGTGTACTGTCGGTGTGCCTTCAGGAACAGGGTTGAGAAACACTGCCATAGACAACAAGGTTCCCATACCATAAAAACATCCTCAAAACATATACCTTCAGTGGTTCAATCTGAACACTGTCAAGCTACCAGAATACTTTTGTGTGCACATAAAACACAAATAATGTGTTTATTCAACAGTTTCTTCTCCTCGGTGTCAGTATATTGCGCACATTCATGAGCCCTGTGCAGTGATATGTACCCCCATATGCCAGTGTGACTTTATTCAACAGTTTCTTCTCTTTGGTGTTAGTATAGGCCGCATGTTCACATATTATGCTTGGTATTACCTCAAATGTGCCTGCACTTTGTTTCAAACAGAGTGATGCCCTGTTCACAAGGGTCGTCACCATTGACGCTTCCCATTGACTTTGAATGGAGTGATGTCAGCCGTTGCCGTACTGAATGGTGGATGCTTCGAGTTGCTTTGGGTCAGTTGCTCAAGGCAGAAGTTGAAAAATTACAATGGAGACATCATCCAATCAGATTGCTTTATGCAAATACTAGTATAGATGCTAACCATTCCCGTTGGTGCAATGCCAGAGAATGGAGGTGTGTCAAAATGGAGGAAAAGCTTAATATCACGGTTGGGAATCTCCCAGTGCTTTATGATCAACTTATATAGACATCTTACTACTACTACTACTACTACTAAGCCTTTTTGTGTTGCGGTCCAAGCTGGATGTGATTTGATGCACAGTGCTCATGAATGTGTGCAATATTCTGACATTAAGGAAAAGAAACTGTCGAATAAAGTCATTATTTTTTGTTTTATGTGCGGACAAAAGTATTCTCACAGTATTCCAATTGAACCACTGAAGGCATATAGTCTGTTTTGAGGAAGTTTTTTGGTGTTTTTTTCTGAACTACGATCGAGTCTGGACTTATCGATGGAGTCTATGTAGGATGAGGGAGCTCTCAGATTTCACATGTAAAATATCTTAATTTGTGTCCCAATAACAACAACACAACAATAGAAAAATGGAGCAGAGAGTATTTATATTGCTTTATATTTTTGGTTTACAAAGCAGTGCTAATACTTATAAACTAAATTATTCTGTATCATAGCAAGCATCTTACTCTTTAAAAAACTCTTTTTTTCAACAACAAAAAAGGACCGGCATTTTAGTTGCTTAAAGTGAATTTTAAAAAGGAAGCTAACAACACATCATTTTGCCATAACACTTACATATTATTGCTCTTTTGTTCAATTTGATTGCTTCTATTGTCTGAGCTGTCTGTTGAGTCCTTTAGTCACTCTCAAGCAGCAACTACAGATTACATATACAGTATTCATCAACACTTCTATTATGTGCCCCTATTGTGCCTTTTTGGATATTATCTGTCCTGTAATATGTAATGTAAAGGTGCCATGTTGTCAGGCATGTATGTATGTATACATTTTTAGACAACACAATGGTTTAACGTCATAACAGTTAATAAGGCAACATTTGCTGGAATAACCCTGGATGTTTGTTATTCTGAACAACATTTTAAGACGTTATCAGACCTTCATATTGTGCAACTGAATGCATAATATTGGTCACACGTTACAATAAGGTTGCATTAGTTAATGTATTTACTGACATGGAATAAAAATGAACAATTCTTGTACAGCATTTATTAATAATGCTTAGCTCAACATTTACTGATGCAATATTAAAATCATAAAGCTATGCTTGATAACATTACAGTACAAACATGTTCTTGTCCTGCAACAACTGGATGTTTCTTACCATTAAGTTAATGTAAAACCAGATGCAGCTTTATTTAGGCAAAGGGATAGTCAGAGAGGCAGGGTCAACAGGAGCAAATGGTACAACAAGGGTAATTCAAAAGAGTACTCCAGAAATACGGGCGAATGGTCAGGTAGAGATGGCTGACGTGAAACTGATATTTCGACACAGTGTCGAGATCCAGATGCGCAGGTGTTTCAAAACACTGCACCGAAGCATGATCCGAAACACTTAGGTCAAGTGACTAAAGTGTTTCGAAACACCAGGTCACGTGACTAAAGCAATTCAAAGCATCAGTCATTTCAGAAGCGTTTTGAGACCTGGCGAATCTGCGTTTTACTGACAGGGTCGGAAAAACAAACAAACAAACAAAAAAAACGAATGTAGAATCCTGACTTGTACAAATATTCTGAAATTATGGCCTGATGTATTTTAATAATGTCACTTTTTAATGACCAAAACAAGACATATTTATTCACAAAGTGTTTACTAGGATGACCAATGTTAAAACAAAACACGTTACAAAAACAGAGCATTTAAAAACTAACATCTATAGCTGCATCACCCTCGATACAAACCCATTATCTCTAATATGCTAGTCTCACTGCTTCACCAAATCACTGGAAACCTCAACTCTACAACGTGGGGTTTAATACCTTAATTTGCCTAACTGTTTCTTTGCTGAAGCTGTTCCAGAGCAGTATATAAGAAAATGACCACTAGGTGTCACTGTTGAGACCAGTTTTAAAACATTTCGAAGCTTTGACACATTTACGGTTTTAGTGTTTCATGAAGCTCAATCGGTCAATAGGGTCAAACTATACAACATGGGTAATCCAAAAGAGTAATCCAGAAATACAGGTGAATGGTCAGGGCAGCCGGCAAAACAACACAACAGTAAAACAAACAAGGGTCCAAAAAACACGAAAGGCAAAACAAGGAAAAACGCTAGGAAATGCTCACTTACAGTAACGAAGACTCAGAAACTGTGTGTGTGTGTGTGTGTGTGTGTGTGTGGGTGGGTGGGTGTTGTGTTTATAGTCAATTTGATTAGTCCTGAAGAGCTTCAGCTGTGTGCGTTTGCAATCAGGGGGAATCTGGGACAGGTGTGTGAGTGAAGTGCGTGATGGGATGTGTAGTTCATTGAAATGGCAGATTTGTAATTGTCCAGCGATCTGCAAAATGCTAGATCACTGGTGATTGTGACAATTGCACTTTTATTTTTAAATAATACTGTACATTATTATACAATAATTTTACATATTTAGGCAAGGCAAGTTTATTTGTATAGCACATATCATACACGATGGTAATTCAAAGTGCTTTACATAAACAGGAATAAAGGAGACAAGTATAAGAAAATAAAAACAAAGAATAAAATGATTAAAAACAGATAAAAACAGATTAAAATGTGTAAAAACAGGTTTTAAAACAATGGAAAAGAAACAAAAGACATAATAGTGCGATCTGTCAAACGTAGCACAGTGCTCATTCAGTAAAGGCACAGCTAAACAGATGTGTTTTCAGTCTGGATTTGAATGTGCCTAATGTTGGAGCACATCTGATAATTTCTGGAAGCTGATTCCAGCAGCGAGGGGCGCAGTAGCTGAAAGCCGATTCACCCTGCTTTGACTGAACCCTTGGAATTTCTAGTTTAAATGATCCTAAAGATCTGAGTGATCTGTTAGGTTTGTATTCAGTGAGCATATCTGTAATGTATTGAGGTCCGAGGCCATTTAGTGATTTATAGACAAGTAATAATACATTAAAATCTATTCTGAATGTAACGGGGAGCCAGTGTAAAGACCTGAGGACAGGTGTGATGTGCTCTAATTTTCTGGTTCTGGTCAGAATCCTGGCAGCAGCGTTCTGAATGAGGTCTGAGTGTCTTTTGGGGAAGGCCAGTGAGGAGTTCATTACAGTAATCCACCCTGCTGGTGATAAAAGCATGAACAACTTTCTCTGAGTCCTCAATAGAAACAAAGCATCTAATTCTTGCAATGTTTTTGAGATGATAGTATGCTGATTTAGTGACTGATTTACAGTAAACTTTAATTAGTTTCATAATTTTTAGAGTATATCATTTTTACATTTTATTTTTAACAAAAAAATAAGTGGTTTTAACATTCTGCTCAAGAACAGACACTTGGAATTGCAATTAATCCTTTTTTTTTAATGAAACACTGCAGCACAAATGCCAAATGATTAATCCAAGCACATCATTGCTTTTTAAAATGAATGTGCCCTTGTGATGTTTAATCAAAATGACGTCTTTCTTGCAACAACACCTTTCTCTTCATGATGATGTGTTTACTGGCAGGGGGGCGGGACATCCTGTCACTCACATCAGATCAACCAATAAAAAAAACAACAACAACCATCCAATCAACTCTAAATCAACTCCCACGCTTTTCTTGTTCAACAAACAGATCCAATCAGATACACTATAACAACAGGGAGGAAAATCACACCGTTCAAAGTTGTCAAAACTGCATACACGACAGCCCACTGTTATCAGTAGTCGTCTATAAATAGATCAGACCTACTGGTGGCGTTTTATGAATTTTAGAAATGACGGCTGTCTGCTGGAAGTAATACAGTTCTTTGAGTTTGTGTTCGTAACATCCACAATGTCTCTTCACAAAGCTGTCATGATTTAACCGAGATGAGTGCCAATGATTGCAGAACCTGAAAGGCTTCAATTCTGATACACACATATGAACAAGTACACACACACATGACAAGCTCGCAGAGGGAGACTTCACATTAAGTTCATTGCCAAACAATATCTTTGAAAAAACCAACACAAAACTCTCTCTTTCTCTCTCCTTTATGATGCATCACTTTATGCTGAATGACACTCCACGTTCTTTTAAAACGGAGCCCAAGAATGCATGAAGCCTACTCATAAAAAACTGAAACTCATGGCTGATTCATAGCATACATTTTTTAAAAACATTCAGGCTCTTTGGGGATTTTAAAAAATGTTTGGTAAGTGAAATTCATCAATAAAACTATTGTTAATGAGCGGCAAGAAATAAACTAATTAAATAAACACAGTATTCAATTGCTCTTCTAAGGTAATTCTGAAGATGAATGTTAAAAGGTAAAATACTTTATTCAGCAAGGACACATTAAAATGACTAAAAGCATCAAAAAGGTGTATAATGATACAAATGATTTGCATTTTAAATAAAGACTGTTTGAACGCTCTTTTCATAAAACACTCAAAGAAATGTCTCAAGGTTAAATATTGTTTTCGAAATTGATTATAGCATAAATCGTATATACACTCACCGGCCACTTTATTAGGTACACCTGTTCCAACTGCTTGTTAACTCAAGTTTCGAATCAGCTAATAACATGGCAGCAACTCAGTCTATTTAGTCATGTAGACATTGTCAAGACAATCTGCTGCAGTTCAAACCGAGCATGAGAATGGGGAAGAAAGATGATTTAAGTGACTTTGAACGTGAATGCCTTGTTGATGCCAGAGGTCAGAGGAGAATGGCTAGACTGGTTCCAGCTGCTAGAAAGGCAACAGTAACTCAAATAACCACTCGTTACAAACGGGGTATGCAGAAGAGCATCTCTAAATGCACAACATGTCCAACCTTGAGGCAGATGGGCTACAGCAGCAGAAGACCACACCGGGTGCCACTCCTGTCAGCTAAAAACAAAAAACTGAGGCTACAATTCACATAGGCTAACCAAAATTGGACAATAGAAGATTGGAAAAACGTTGCCTGGTCTGTCGAGTCTCAATTTTTGCTGCGACATTCAGATGGTAGGGTCAGAATTTGGCATCAACATGAAAGCATGGATCCATCCTGCCTTGTATCAACAGTTCAGGCTAGTGGTGGTGGTGTAATGGTGTTGGGGATATTTTCTAAGCACACTTTGGACTCATTAGTAACTGAGCATCGTGTCAACATCACAGCCTATCTGAGAATTGTTGCTGACCATGTCCATCTCTTTATGACCACAGTGTACCCATCTTCTGATGGCTACTTCCAGCAGGATAACGAGCCATGTCATAAAGCGCAAATCATTTCAGACTTCAAGTTCACTGTACTCAAATGGCCTCCACAGTCAGCAGAACTCAATCCAATAGAGCACCTTTGGGATGATCATGGATGTGCAACCAATAAATCTGCAGCAACTGCGTGATGCCATCATGTCAATATGGACCAAAATATCAGGAATATTTCCAGTACCTTGTTGAATCTATGCGACGGAGGATTAAGGTAGTTCTGAAGGCAAAAGAGGGTCCAACCCAGATGTATTTATGCAACAATGCAACAACATACGTCTTCTGATTTACAAAAATATATTCTATTATCTTAAAATATCTATAATTCTAAAAATATATAAGAGTAAGTGACCATAATACATTTTATTTTATTTTAAAACATTAAAAATACTGACAATGGGTAAAAGATGAAAAAGTATAAAGGGGGTTTGGGTAGTTCGGAAGACCCACCCTCACTGACAAAGAATTTCTTTTTATTCTAAATCTTAGCTTAGTCTTAAGCTTATTCTTGAAACAAAAATGACCAATAAAAAGGTGTGAAGCACCAAAACCGGCCCATATTAAAATTTATTTGAATACTATTTTGGCTATTGTTGTTATCCATGCATTTTCAAGTGTACTTTTTTTTACAAAAGAGGCTAGAAAATGGTAACGCTCTACATTATCATTATTATTATTATTATTATTATGTTTGATTTTTTGTTTTTAGCAAAATGGCAAAATTCTGACTGAGGAAAGTTGAATGTGCTGGCCAGCTTGTTACTGGCCTAATAAATGAAAATAGGCTACAGCTTTTAATTTAAAACTTTAACAGCTTCCCATTTTTTTATAGGATGTAATAAATTTGTATTTTTAAAATAAGTGTTTTTCATATTTCTTTATTCTAAATCTTTAGGAAATGCTTTTGGTAAAAAAAAAAAAAGGGTGGTTATGATGCCATCTAACAAGCTAGTCCAGAAATAAATAATGCTTAAAATGTCACTAAATAACAGTATTTAAATCTCATAATTAAATAAAAAATGAGAGGTATAACTGCCAAAAGATCAATTTTTTGAGGAAAAAGATCCACCTCATTCACCAGGCAGGCTACGGGCCTGAAATCACCATAAAAATATATGTAGAAATGTTAAAGAAACAGAAAACATTCTAAGTTCCAAAAATATATATATATATATTTATGTTTCAAATTATGTTTTTAAACTGAATAAAATAAAATTGAAAATGTACAAAAAAAAATATATATACTGTATTTATACTGTATACGGTTTTAACAAAAATAAAATAGTAGATTTAAATTATATATCAGTTATGTTTTTAAACTGCTACAATGATACAGCATTGTGAATGATTTTTTTAGCTTGCAAGTGCTCTGGTCTGTAATTAAGACTTCAAAGACAGATGTGGGCAAGACGTCGACCACATGGTGGCAAATCAGACAGGAATTGTAGAGAAGCGTTTTTTCTAGGGGAGTGATCCTTCAAGTGACAGAAAGATCGCAGAGAAAGTCGAGAGATAAATGGAAGGGGACTCCCAAGACCAAAGCTGTGATTGGGACAAATTAGTTTGGATTCTGAGGACCAGCTGCAGGGGTCTCTTTCACACTCATACACACACACACAAATTCTCACAGACACTCACACACATGAAACAAAATTGCTGCTGCTGAAAAGGCAAGCGGAGCAGGAAGCCGGTCTATGAGGCAAGAGATTGTGGCAGAGATTGTGTATTATTCAGGTTTTGATTGTGACATCTGCGGCGATGGTGACTTAATCTTTGCTGCTCTTCGCTTGAGAATGGCTGGCTGCTCAGCGCCTTTTCAGAGTTGCGTTAGATCCCATCTGAAGAGAAAAAAACGTGACAGCTGCAAACCCCCCTTCCCTTCCCATGGAGACTCGGTTTCATGATGGAACGAAACAGAGGAACGGAGAAAAGATGGAGAGTCAATCTAATTAACTCATTCCTGATCGCTCATTGTGTTACACCTGCTTCACTTTTGCAGATTGTGCTTAGTCTTTGATCCTCTGCTATATTTGAACCTCTTTATTTCTCTTGCACTTGCTAAAATAATTTCTGAGTGTGTCTCACGTAGGGGAGTGGGTTTGACAAACCAAGCGTAGAAACACTCGTCTTTTTACACTTTATTAGGTACACCTTACTAGTACCAGGTTGGATTCTCTTTTGCCTTCAGAACTGCCTTAATCCTTCATGGCATAGATTCAACAAGGTACTGGAAATATTCCTCAGAGATTTTGGTCCATATTGACATGATAGCATCACGCATTAGCTGCAGATTTGTCGGCTGCACATCCATTATGCGAATCTCCCATTCCACCACATCTCAAAGGTGCTCTATTGGATTGAGACCTCAGTTGTAACTAGTGGTTATTTGAGTTACTGTTGCCTTTCTATCAGCCGAAACCAGTCTGGCCATTCTCCTCTGGCATCAACAAGGCATTTGCGCCCACAGAACTGCCACTCACTGGATATTTTCTCTTTTTTGAACCATTCTCTGTAAACCCTAGAGATGGTTGTGCATGAAAATCCCAGTAGATCAGCAGTTTCTGAAATACTAAGACCAGCCCGTCTAGCACCAACAACCATGCCACAATCACAGTCAATTAAATTACCTTTCTTCCCCATTCTGATGCTCGGTTTGAACTGCAGAAGATCGTCTTGACCATGTCTACATGCCTAAATGCATTGAGTTGCTGCCATGCGATTGGTTGATTAGGAATTTGCATTAACGAGCAGTTGGACATGTGTACCTAATTATGTGGCCGGTGAGCGTATAGTCTTGTATAGTCTTTCTTAAGATGTGTACAGTTAACTATTTATAGTTTATGTATAGTTCGTTTATACCATGCCAGTAGTTATGTATAGGTTTTAAAATTGCTCTTACGTCCAGTGTTGTGTTTATATTTATGATTGTTTTTAATGTAGCACTGTGGTCCTGCAAGACATGACAATTTATTCCACTTTATGTGAACACATGTAGCGGAATGACAATAAAGCTCAACTTGACTGATAAGGGTCTTTTTTCTTGTACTTTTTTTTCTTGACTGTTCACTCTTTCACTAGATGGGTTTCCATCTTAACCTAAAACAAATCTTTTCAAAATTCACTTATTCATTCATTTTCTTTTCGGCTTAGTCCCTTCAATAATCTGAGGTGGCCACAGCGGAATGAACCGCCAACTTATCCAGCACATGTTTTTTGCAGCAGATACCCTCCAGCCGAAACCCAACACTGGGAAACACCCATACACTCTTCCACTTATTTACATACACTACGGCCATTTAGCAATTTCTTAGAACATGCAGACACGGGGAGAACATGCAAACTCCACACAGAAACTAACCCAGCTGGGGCTTGAACCAGCGACCTTCTTGCTGTGAGGGGACTGTGCTACCCACTGTGCTGCACCTTTTCAAAACTTGCAAAAAATAAAATAAAATCCCAAATGCAAATTAAGTGCATTTCATCATAAGATAGACTGACAGTAAACAAGGCAAGCATAATGGAGTTACGCAGATGTAATGTTTGCTATGTCACAGTTTATTTGGCAAATGAGTTTTTCTCCCATAATCTCTTATTATTCGCATTAACGCTTTTTTACACAAGTTCAAAACTACCTCAAGTAGCCGTAAAACTTTTTTTTTATTTGTCATTTCCATCACACATTTCCTGTTATACTTCAAAATGTGCATTAACACAAGGGGACAAAAACTCAGATGCTGTCACAGCATCTATGTAAAAATTAAATAATATTCTTATTCTGACCTGTATTTATAAAATTATAGGAGGTCACTCTAATTTTATTTATATCTGAACTTCTAGTGATTTGCATAGTGGTAAAGTATTAAGATGTTAAATTACAGTTATTAGTATAGGGTTGCACTGTGATCCTTCTTTGGACTATTTTAATACTGTATGTCATCAAATGATAATTGTGTTAGGATGTTTTTTTTTTTGTTGGTACATTCATTCATCCATTCATTCATTTTCCTTCAGCTTAGTCTTTTTATTCATCAGTGGTCACCAACTTATCCAGCATATATGTTTTACACAGTTGATGCCCTTCCAGGTGCAACCCAGTACTGGGAAACACCCATACACTCTCACATTCACACTCATACACTACACTACCATGGACTCTGGGGGAAACCGGAGCACCCAGAGAAATCCCATCCCAACACTGGGAGAACATGCAAACTCCACACAGAAATGCCATCTGACCCAGCCGCGACTTGAACCAGCGATCTTCTTGCTGTGAGGTGACAGTACTAACCACTGAGCCACCATGCCCTTTTGGTATATAAACCTTTTAAAATTTTATTTATTTTCATTTTATTTTCTCCATATTTAACCCATCTTTGGTTAAAAACAACCCAGCCTTCTTTAAATTTTAGTAAGTAATCTCTAAATCATGCTCTTTTTTTGTTGCTCCAAAAGATAAATAAATAGATAGACTTTAAAAATGTTGGGCTGTTTTAAACAAGTGTTGGGTTAAAAATATGGACAAAAATATTGGGTAATTTTTTAATGAAATTAAAATTACTTGTCAATATTTCACCCATTTGTCCATGTTTCACCCAAAATTGAGTTACAACAACCCAGCATTTTATTATTTTATTATTTATGTAGATTGATGAATGGATGGATACAGTACAGTGAGTGGATGGATGGATGGATGGATGGATGGATGGATAGATAGATAGATAGATAGATAGAGTATTATTGTCTATGGCCTTCTAGTTCTTAGAAGTGCTAAGTGTGCAAAAAATTAACCTTAATGAAAAATTCATTTCGTGCTCCTTGACGATTGTGCATTAATTACAGGGCATTTTCTGAAACGTCAGCGTCCACCTTTGGGAAATTCAAAATGTATTCATTCAGCTGCGGCGTAACATTATTCTGTGTTCTGTGGCTCTTATGAGAAAGGATGTGCAGGGGCCGACAAGTTCTAGAGCTTCGCCATCCTCAATGAAATTAATTACCGCTGCTCGTGGGCATGCAATCCAATTTACATTTTCACATAACTTATGTCATTAAGTTTTCTTCACAGCTTGCCATCGTGTCATTGCACAAATATCTATTATGAAAGAGATGTTGTGCAAATTAATGGAGAATATGAAAAAACCTGGAGGACACAGTGGTTTTCCCTCCAGAATAATGTGTAGGATGTGCTGCATTTCAAGTGTTGCATTTAAAACATTATAAGAGGTTGTTGTGGGTATTAAAGCCACATTTACAAATAGAAGAAAATAATAAAAGAAAATGTATAATGGTTAATCACATAAATCAAACACGTACATCCACAAGACATATTTTAAAGAGTGTTTGGTCTGGAAAACATCTGCATTTAACAAAGGTCTACAATTCATATATATTATTTTTAACATCTAGATATTTTAAGTCTATTAAACACCCAAAAACTGACGTCTAAAGGATATTTTGCAGATGAGCAAATGTAAACAAAATGTACAATCCTCCTGATCTAAAGACAAACACTCAATTCAATCATCTTTATTTTTATAGTGCTTTTACAATTTAGATTGTGTCAAAGCAGCTTAGCATAGAAGTTCTAGTAAACTGAAACTGTGTCAGTTTTCAGAGTTGAAATTTAGTTTAGTTCAGTTCAGTGTAGTTTAATTTTCACTGCTGAAAGTCCAAACACTGAGGAGCAAATCCATCAATGTGCAGCTCTACAAGTCCCAAACAAAGCAAGCCAGCGGTGACAGTGGTGAGGAACAAACTTCACCAATTGACGAAAGTGAAGGAAAAAAAACCAGAGAAACCAGACTCACTTGGGCATGACCATTTCTCCTCTGACCAAACTTCTTGTGCAGAGCTGAGAGTCTAGGCGCTGGAGGCTGGAGAACAATGGACGTCCCTCGTGGAGAAGCTGCAGGTGGGAGTAGGTCACCGTTGGGTGTTCAGGCGAGCCCATGGGATCAATGAGACTCATCTATCAATGGGGTCTTTCAGGAATGTCTCGTGCTCTCCATTCCTCCATGACCGCCACAGCATCTGCACGGGATACGGCCTGGTCCAGGATTATGGATACCTCCATGAGTCCTCCATGGTTGCCATCATCTCTTCGTATGTGTTGTCCTTGAGGTCCTCAATGGTTGGCCTCATCAAATAGACATCAAATAGATGTCTCCATGATGTATGCATGCTATTTAACCACTATTTACCATGATTGCTCAGGATACGGCCTGGTCCAGGATTATGGAGACCTCTAGAAGTCCTCTATGGTTGGCATCATCTCTTCGTATATGTTGTCCTTGAGGTGCTCAATGGTTGGCATCATCAAATAGACGTCTCCACGATGTATGCATGCTATTTAACCACTATTTACCATGATAGCTCAGAATACGGCCTGGTCCAGGATTATGGATACCTCTAGAAGTCCTCTATGGTTGGCATCATCTCTTCGTATGTATTGTCCTTGAGGTCCTCAATGGTTGGCATCATCAAATAGATGTCTCCACGATGTATGCATGCTATTTAACCCTTTAACGATCAAGCCGACGTCGGCGCACTCAGGCACTATTTTTAGAATATGTCAGTGTTTACGAATAGATTACATGAAATAGAACGTGAGAAATCCCCACAAACTATACATCATTCTAAAGCTATAAGCCTCAAGCAGCGATTGAGGGCAGATTTTTTTCAATTAAAAGCATATAAGCAAAGTTTTTGCTAAATGTTTGTAAGTAGTACACATTAGAAAAGGTGTAGTACAAATGAAGCACATACTTGTATCATCGTAATAACATGACATAAACACATCCATTGTTGTAAACCCCGGTTTATTTCGAAAGAAAAAGTTCCATGGAACAACATCCTACTGGGTACATTTTGTCAAACGAAATTATATTGTTGAATTATGGGTGGTTATTGATTTGTTTACATCACCGTGTCTTGTGGGGACCTAATGCTCACGTTATTTATATAGTAACCCGTGTCCGAAAACAGCACCTTGGTGGTATAAAGCAATACGAGTTTATAGCTTATATTGTTACGAACAGAATGAGACCTTTCACTGAAAAAAAAAAAAACAAAGATTGGCGGAGCAATGTTACTAAACATCCGAACAATGCAGGTGTATGTTACCACGTCCTGCTGTTCATATCCTACTACTATCATAGTTCTTACTTATAAAACTTCTAGTCAGTAGAATTACTGTAACAGTGTGACTGAGTCCAGGATTATGGATACCTCTAGAAGTCCTCTATGGTTGGCATCATCTCTTCGTATGTGTTGTCCTTGAGGTTCTCAATGGTTGGAATCATCAAATAGACATCAAATAGACATCTCCACAATGTATGCATGCTGTTTAACCACTATTTAATACGATTGTTTTAAAAATAAGCTGAATTAATGTGAACAGATGGGGTCAGCAAAAGCACATATCTCAGATTACCAAGTTACCACCCTGAATTTCCAGCCTGATCTCATGAGAAAATGTAACTATTTTATGTTTTGTTAGTTTATTGGCTAATTTGTACACATTCATATTTCAAATTATGAGTTTTAAAAATAGGCATGGCCTCAAACCCCACGTCTAAACCTAACTGTCATTGGGGGATCAGCAAATCGTACTAAAATAAATGAATGAGATTGTACGAAGTCATACAAATTAGCCACTAAATCAAAAAGTTATAAATTGCAGTGAGATAGCATTGGAATTTTACAGCAGTTTAAATTAAATGGACCTTTTACTACTGGAACTCAAAAGTATTTGTCAATTGATGAATGCAATGAGAGGAATGCAATAGGACATTGTCTATTTCTTTTATATACAGCATAAAAACAAAAATGCCAGCTCTAAGTAGTCACTATATTCAAATCTGAATGTGCTGGGCCACTCATTTTTAAACAGTTCTAAAAGGGCAATTCTCCAGAATCCCTTGGCCACCTACTTGGATAATTGCCTGTTACACAATATATCTACTTTATTGGAAATCAATTTAGTCCAATAGTGTCTGCAAATATTAACAGTTTGTCTCTTTCCGAGCATTTGGAGAATCAGCAGATAAATCAGAGATGTTGCCCTTCCTCTACTCCGATAAAGGACTTCAGTGTTAAAGCACTCCATCTCAAGGACTTCACGAAGAAGATAATCTACCGCTGTTTGTGTTTATTGTCAATCCAAAAGTGGGCGAAAGCTCTGATGAAAAAGCCTCAGGCGTTCTTTTAAAACACGTTCAACAAAAAACTAAACTCTCTTTGTGTGTTTGACAGCGCTATTGTTCCATATGCTAAAGCTGTGTTAAACTGAAAGATGTCACAAGTGGAAAGCAGGACGACAAAAAAAAACATAAAAACGTCCCCTGTTGATTGTCAGCTCAAGGAAGGTCTCTGGTCTGGAAGAGAGAGGTGTCTTTGCCGTCTAATTGAGAAAAATTGCAGACCGGCAGCCTTTTCAAAATCACTTAGACATCAGATATAATTGTGAAGTTTATTCCTGAACGACTCTCTCTGGTTCTGTGGACATAAATACAGTAGTGTGTGCCGGGCCGCGCAGTCAAACCCTGATTGCAATTAACGTGGAGAAGTTACAGTGGAGGAAAAGAAGCATGTCACTTTTTTTTAAAATATCCTTTTGCGGCCGTGGGAGGGTTGATGGGGTTTCCTCTACATGTGGGATATTTCTAAGGGTTCCACTTTTAAAATGACACATTTGATTTAAAAAGAGGTCTGTATCCAAAATCATCATTCACTATTCCCTGTTCACTATTTTAGTCCACTTAAAGGAGTGAATGGAAACAAGTGAGTGAATTTAAGCACTGAGAGCACCGGAAGGGATGCCGCTTTATTTGTGTTTTGCTGGTTGATAAATCCCTCAGACATATTGGATTTTTTCTAATAAAACTTCTTGGTCAGAAATAGGTTCCTTTTACAACTTCACTAGATTTAAAAAGTTGAGTTTTAGCATTTTTGTATCCATTTAGTCGATTTCCAGGTCTGGCAGAAGCACTTTTAGCATAGCTTAGCAATAATTATTTGAAGAGGATTAGACCAGTGGTCCCCAACCCCTGGGCGATCATTTGGTACCAGGCCACAATAATTAATTATTTCCGATTTATTTATTATCTGGGTCTGAATGAACTTTGATTTTCAAAATCTTTTATTTTGATAAATTAGTGTATTATCTCAGTCACTTGAGTGCCAAAATTTAACCGACAAGCTAGCAAAATGAGTAAAAACCAGATGTTTTTGGGACGTTTCTTTGCAAAGAGGAAACTGCCCAGTGAAGGACCCACAAACCACTAAGGAATAGATCTGCAACCCATTTGTCAACAAATCAAAGGTGAATCCAGCAAGTCTGTAATCATCTGCTGGAGATCGCAAACGACGGCGGCCAGGGTCCATTCAAATATCGCCTCTTTCCCGCGCAAAAGTTTGTTATTTCTAACGGAGGCGTGTCGCCCCGAATATGCACGTGCATAACGCACTCACGCCTTCCAGGCGCATCCAGTTGAAAACATCTTAATAAGAATTGACCAATCAGCTTTACTTTCATTCATTCATTCAACTTTATTTATAAAGCACTTTAAAATCACCGAGAAGCAGACCAAAGTACTGAACAGTAAAATGGAAATTAAAACACTAACCACACAACACATAGTATACAACTCAAGTAGTAAAACACTGCACACATAAGGTATCAGGTAACAAAGGCCAAGGAAAAAAGGTAGGTTTTGAGGTGTGATTTGAACAGAGACAGTGAAGGGGCCTGCCTGATGTAAGGAGGTATAGGGCATGCCATAACTTGGGGGCAGCCACTGCAAATGCACGGTCACCTCTAAGCTTACGTTTAGTTTTTGGGACTCTAAGAAGCAGCTGATCTGCTGATCTAAGAGCACGCGACGGTATATAGTGGTGTAGCAGTTCGGATATGAAGTGTGGGGCAGAACCATTTAAGGATCTAAAAACAAATAAAAGAATTTTAAAATGAATTCTATATTGTACAGGTAACCAGTGAAGATAAAATCGGGGTGATTTGATCAAACTTATGACTCCCTGTTAAAAGCCATGCTGCAGCATTTTGCACTAGCTGAAGACGGGCCACAGAAGACCCACTTATCCCGATTATTATTGACCCGAGGGGGAGTAGATAGAGGGAAAAAAGAAGACCTAATACTGATACCTGGGTTAAGATGAAGGAGGAGGCATTAAAGACGAATCCAAAGACTCTTGATTAACTCTGGAAGTCCTGCAAGAACACTTTCTTTGCCATTCCAGATGACTTTATTAATAAGTGATTTGCGTCATTGCATAGATGTATGGATGCACTGTACATTATTTCTGTTAAGCGACAAGACTTTTGTCTAAGCTAAGTCAGACCTTACTGTCCTAATTAAATAATTAAAAATGAAGTCATGATCATATTTATTTTGGTAAAATAAGCATAATCTAAAGCCCCCTTGCCTTTCATATTATCAACTTCTGATACTAAATAATCAACTAGAAGTCAAGTTATTATTTGTTGTTCCTAAAACTTAGATAGACGACAAGACTTTTGTCAGGTAGTGTACTGTATGTGTTAAACTGGATGTTGAATCGTCTGCTATATGTGCACTGAAATCATAGCAGTTTTTGATGTTTTCAAAAATTCTAGACTATTAGATGTGGATGTATTTCACTCGTCTCTGAGAAATGCACCTGTGGTTTTCAGTGTTTGGCAGGAGCAGAGCCAGATGCTGTGTATGTGAATTTATGATGCGGGACAGGTCACGTGGCCCACTTAAAAAAAAAACTCCATCTGTGTCTTTAAAAGCGTGAGAAAACGAAGGCAGTTTTGTTCTCCTTTGTCACCGCAAAAAGTTCACGCTTTGCACAAGCCTCTATAGTTCACAAGTTCAGCAGTTATATTTAGGGACAGATCTCAATGCTGCCTGTGGCTCTCAAAACCCAGACGTTTTTTTCCCCCCCTTTAACTTTGCCATATTTCCATGAAGCAGTTTTGATTTGTCACACACTCACACACACTGGCGGTGAAACAAGCTCTGCACATTTCAGTTGTTAATAAGAGACAGTGTACGAAGTGGAAAATGTGAACCGTGTCTGACTGCATGGTGTCCAGCCCTGACGTCTGCACTCAGACACCATTAACCCTCTTTGGCTGCCGCACATTTTGGGAAAAAAGTAAGGCTACATCTACATCCAGAGATGTTTTTGGAGAGCCACTATACTGAGGAGTATAGCTCCAACCGTAATTACACACACCTGAAGCTAATCAAGGTCTTCAGACTCACTTCTAGGCATGTATGTTGGAGCTAAAATCTATGGAACATTGAAGCAGAATTTGACAACCCTGTGGTCTACATTCATCCAGACATGTTTAAACAGCTATTTTCATTCCAAAACGCTCTCGGCTAACATTAGCATTTTTTCAAAAGTTGCACATTCTCAGTGAAAAGTTGGAAATTCTTTAAATCATTGTGCTGCACGTGGAAAACATAATAAATGCTCTCTGAAATTGGTACTTACAGACCTCATGTAATATATTTCTCATGATATTCATTTGGCAAATTTGGTTTATTAATAAAATATTTGGGCGGCACAGTGGCTAAGTGGTTAGCACTGTCACGTTACAGCAAGAAGGTCGCTGGCATGAGTCCTGGATGGGTGAGTTGGCATTTCTGTGTGGAGTTTGCATGTGGAGATTGTCCTGTTTCCCCCACAGTCCAAACACATACACTATAGGTGAATTGAATAAACTATATTGGCCGTAGTGTGTGTGTGTGTGTGTGAATGTAAGAGTGTATGGGTGTTTCCCAGTACTGGGTTGCAGCTGGAAGGCCATCCTCTGTGTAAAACATATATGCTGGATAAGTTGGCGGTTCATTCCACTGTGGTGATCTCTGATGAATAAAGGGACTAAGCCGAAGGAAAGTGAATGAATAATAAAATATTCCACCAATTAAAGTAAAGGTGCATATGCAGGCCACACCTAAAGGGTTAGTTCATCCAAATTCTATTATATATTATTCACCCTCATGTTGTTCCAATCCCGAAACCTTCGTTCGTCTTCAGAACACAAATCATGATATTTTAGACTGTCTGGAGACATTCAAAGTCCAGAAAAGGAACCAAAAACATAGTCAAAACATTACCTGTGACTTTGGTGGTTCAACTGTAATCATATGAAGCTCCAAGAAGACATTTGTGAAACAGAAATCTGTAAAATAAATCAATAAATAAAACCTTGTTAGTCTTTGCTTCTTTTTTGACAGGATGTGCATTTACTACAGGCAATATGACGTATTGTCATTACAGTCAGTGTGAAATTGCTATTTAAAAGACTAGCTTTTAGGCCCTTTTATGGTACTACGCATTCTCTATAAATACTTCTACCTAGACAATTTGATCTTGTGAATATATTTGAGAATATGTATTTAAATGTAATATACTGATGTAATAAAATCCTGAAATTGTGGCACTAACATTGATAACAGTGCATCCGGAAAGTATTCATACAGTAGCGCTTCACTTTTTCTACATTTTTTTATGTTACAGCCTTATTTCAAAATGGATTAAATTAATTTATTTCCTCAAAATTCTACACACAATACCCCATAATGACAATGTGAAAAAAGATTTTTTGGAAAATGTTGCAAATTTATTACAAATAAAAAACCCTGAAAAGTCACATGTACATAAGTATTCACACCCTTTGCTCAATACTTTGTTGATGCACCTTTGGCAGCAATTACAGCCTCAAGTCTTTTTGAATATGATCCCACAAGCTTGGCAAACCTGTCTTTGGGTATTTTTGCCCTCCTTGCAGTACCTCTCAAGCTCTATCAGGTTGGATGGGAAGCGACAGTGAACAGCCATTTTCAGATCTCTCCAGAGATGTCAATAGGATTTAGGTCTGGGCTCTGGCTGGGCCACTCCAGGACATTCACCGAGTTGTTGTGAAGCCACTCCATTGATATTTTGGCAGTGTGCTTTAGGTCATTGTCCTGCTGGAAGATGAACCATTGCCCCAGTCTGAGGTCAAGAGCATGCTGAAGCAGGTTTTCATTCAGGATGTCTCCGTACATTGCTGCATTCATTCTTCCCTCTATCCTGACTAGTCTTCCAGTTCCTGCTCCTGAATACCATCCTCACAGCATGATGCTGCCACCACCATGCTTCACCGTAAGGATGGTATTAGCCTGGTGATGAGCGCTGCCTGAAGCTCAGAATGTACCTGGGCTCAATTTAGAGCTTCACAGCAAAGGCTGTGAATACTTATGCACATGTGATTTTGATTCATTTTGATCTTTTTTCACATTATCATTATGTGGTATTGTGTGTAGAATCTTAAGGAAATAAATGAATACTTTCCGGATGCACTGTATGTACATTTTTTTAAATTCATTCATTCATTTTCTTTTCGGCTTAGTCCCTTTAT
This sequence comes from Danio kyathit, assembly GCA_903798195.1. Lineage (NCBI taxonomy): Eukaryota > Metazoa > Chordata > Actinopteri > Cypriniformes > Danionidae > Danio > Danio kyathit. The sequence goes on along the minus strand of LR812534.1, from coordinate 50,364,989 downwards.
TAATCTGGGGTTGCCACAGCGGAATGAACCGGCAACTTATCCAGCACGTTTTTACGCAGCGGATGCCCTTTCAGCCTCAACCCATCTCTGGGAAACATCCACACACACTCATTCACACTCATACACTACGACAATTTAGCCTACCCAATTCACCTGTCCCGCATGTCTTTGGACTGTGGGGGAAACCGAAGCACCCGGAGGAAACCCACGCGAACGCAGGGAGAACATGCAAACTCCACACAGAAACGCCAACTGACCCAGCCGATGCTTGAACCAGCAACCTTCTTGCTGTGAGGCGACAGCACTACCCACTGCGCCACGGCGTCGCCCCTACATTTTTTTTTCATAACATTTAAATGTAATATACAATACTGGAGTACAATAAAAATGATTTACATTCACAATTTAAAATTATTATGTACATATATGAGCAAACACAAATAAATCCTGAAATTGTGACAGTAACATTTTGATTATATTGCATTGTTGTTGTTATATCAGTTGCATCATTTAACATACAACAATTGATGCTGTAAATTTGAGGACTTATATCTGCATATAAACAATATACAGTAGTATCTGTTTATAAACAAGCAACAACCTGACAATCAAAGCAGCATTATAACACACAAAATGTGGAAGACCACGAGGGTTTAGAGGTCCATTTACTCTAGGTGTGGGCCATATTTTCTAGACTTGCACTCTGAAACAGATTTTAAATTTTTTGCATTTTCCAGCCCTGGAAACGCTATTTTCATGTAAATAAATGTCAAAAATGCATAAACACTTTTACACTTTTAGTTGAAAATGTTGCTGTGTACATGCCATGTAAGTTAGTATGTTCTGAAAAAAACAAGCACCAATCTTTTTCTGCCTTTGATTCTCAGCTAAAAGCAAAAGGTCTTCATTGGATCTGCATGAAAACAAGGCTTGGATGTATCAGCTTCCCGCTCTCACATCCTTAATCACCTGTGATCCTTCATCTGTGTTTCACCACCGATGTTTCTTCAGATCCAGTTGGCTGATACAAAGGCGAGAGTCAAACGTCTTCAGCTTTCCTTTTGCGCTCCCATCTCTCCTCCCCCTCGTTCTCCTCTGGGTTTGTGTCACGGTGATGGATTTAACCCAAATAAACTCATTTATCTTTCAATTAGTGCCAGGCCCATAATATGGTGTGGATTATGAAGTAATCCAGACGCTGAGCTCTGTGAGGAGGAGTGGGACCGCACCTATTTAAACACTGTCGTGGAAATCACACACAACGCAGCCAAATGTACGTCACAACTGCTGCTTTCATGGACCGTTTCCTCGGGCTGATTTGAATTTCGACTATTATCATTATTCTGATTTATTTGTTTGGCTCTGGGTGAGTAATGCGGTCAGGAGGTGGCAGGGTGCGGGTTTCGATTCCAAATGTAGCAGGTACTTGGCTGCTGTGTCTGGTTATCAATCCCAGTCATCTGTGAAAAAAAAGACCAATGTCATGTGTGGTCTTGCTGGGTTATGGCTTCCCATTATAAAGGTCAGAATCTCTAAGCAAAAGCTCTCTACCAAAACACCTTTCTATGTATTAGACCTACACGAAACTGAGAGAATGATCTGTTAGCGTTCTCATTCATCTTCATGGCAGCAGTTCAGCATGCGCGGGAGCTCCTGAAAGTATACGATTATTGTGTGATATTGCTTTTATACAACAGTCCAATGAACAAGAAGTCAATACTGAGAAAGCTTCATTTTAAAAACACTATTGTCTGGAAAATCTCAGAAGAATGAGTCCCTTTTAAGTTCACTATTTATACAAAAACCAGTGTAATTATGCACTGCCAGATTCACAATCATCTGTGTCAGATAAAACTAAACACATGAATGATTTGTGCATTCATAAAGCTGCTTTTAGGACTACTCACAGGACATCTTACAATGCTGTGAAACGTACAAGACACATACTGTAATAGAATTTTTTTAGAAGTTACTAACATTACTTAGTGTGTTTTTGGGGTGACCATGAAAATGGACTTTTGCAAAACCAACATAAACATATATAAATGTGCATAGGAGACCACCACATCTATTTTGGTTTTCTCCATTGCTTCTAATGGCAAAATAAAAATATATATACAGTTGAAGACAGAATTATTAGGCCTTCTGAATTATTAGCCCCCCTTTATATTTTCCCCCCAATTTCTGTTTAACAGAAAACACATTTCTAAATGTAATAGTTTTAATAAATAATTTCTAATAACTGATTTCTTGCCATGATGACAGTATATAATATTTTACTAGTTATTTTTCAAGCTACTAATATTCAGCTTAAATTGACATTTAAAGGCTTAACTAGGTTCATTAGGTTAACTAGGCAAGTTAGGGTAATTAGGCAAGTCATAACAGTGCTTTGTTCTGTAGACAATCAAACAAAAATATTGCTTAAGAAGGCTAATAATATTGACCTTAAATTTTTTAAAATTATTCTAGCCAAAATAAAACAAATGTAAACTTAAACTTAAACACGTAACACAAAAACTTTCCCCAGAAGAAAAAATATTATAGGCAATACTGGGAAAACGTCCTTGCACTGTTAAACATTATTTGGGAAATATTTGAAAAGGAAAAAAATATTTCACAGGAGGGTTAATAATTTAGAACTTATATTTACAGCTAGATTACTGTTGTCAGAATAGAAGATTCCTCAACACCTAATCACTTCGTGGATATTTTCAGTTTTATTTATTTGAATTGCACTGTATGACCAGTGGTGTAAAGTAACAATTGTGTAATTGAGTAGTTTTTCTCAGGAATTGTAATTTACTAAGTAGTTTTTAAACTGTACTTTTACTTTCCCTTGAGTACATTTTTAGTGCAGTATTGGTACGTTTACTCCACTAATTTCCTTCTCAACCTGCAGTCAATACTTTTTTCTTGTCTATGGGAATTAGAAAAATCAGTCCTGTGGTTCCTGTCCAATCAAATCACACATAGGAGGTAAATCGCATCATAATGATCTACCTCAAGATACAGTATGGGCAATTTGTAATTGCAGCAAACTTTTTGCAAGCATTACAAGGGTCCAAGAATATGTCCAAAATCTTTACACGCATTGACCCAGAGACGGATGACCGATGTTTACTGTGTGATGACCGAAATGGCATTAAACACCCAGCAGGCACAAGACGTCAACATGACGTCAGATTGACGTTGTATCTCAACATCGTGGGGACGTTGCAATTTGTTTGGAAATAAAAATCGGGTTGACATCAGAACCCAACATCAAGCTGACATCAATGTCTAACGTCCAATCTAAAAATCAACCAAATATCAATGTCTAATAATGTTACAGCTTGACGTTGTGTGGATGTTACCACTATGACATCTGTCAGACGTTGGATTTTAGTTGCCATACCTGACAAATAAATGTCAATATTTGACATCAATATGACGTTGGTTTAAGATGTTGGCTCAATTGGATTTGGTCACTTTCTAACACAACCTAAAATCAACCAAATATCAACATAATTTGACGCCATTATTGGACATCAAAATAACGCTGTCCTTAGACGTTGGCTAGACATTGAATTTTGGTCACCTGACATCACAACCTAAATCTAACCTACTATTAACATCTTATGATGTTGTGTGCCTGCTGGGGAATAACTAAATGCACTACAGAATGTTACGTTTACACACATTCACAAATTACATGTAAATGCATCAGCTTTTTACAGCGCAATACTCACTACTTACTAATCTTGAGTACTTTTGAAAGGTCTACTTTTTACTCATACTTAGAGTAATATTTACAACAGATAATTTTACTCTACTTGCACTACATTTTTAAGAAAGTAATGGTACTTTTACTTAAGTATGATTTTTCAGTTCTCTTTCCACTACTGTGTGTGACCTTGACCTCTGCTATAATTTGCGAATCATAAAATACACAAAACAGATTTTTTAACTTTGCTAAATTTATAGTTAATTATTGCAGAACTACAATACATCAATACAGTCCTAAAATGGTCTGTAGTTCTAAGCAAAGCCACAGCTGTATTAACAGCAGCACAGTAGTCCCATTCCTGCAGTTTTAAAGCTATTTTTGACTCCTGATTCATTGACTCACTGTCATCGTACGTTGATGACATCGGCCCAAGTTTGCACATAAATTGGAGCAGCAGTATCAAAGTTACACCCAAACTTTTCCAGACCCAATCACAACCACACAATCATGACACAACACCCCATTTTATAGCATTAAAACACTAAAAGTAAACTTATTAGACATGACTTATTTTAACTACATGGATTTTTTGTTTGTGACTGCTCGCTTTTTAGTTTATTATGCATAGATATGTTTTTGAGCTATACTGCAGCCAGTCACCAGGGGGTGATTAAAATAGTTTGGCTTCACTTTTCAGAACACTATTTAGCCCTTTTGGAATGCTACACTAACAATCAAATTTGACTACAGGAACTAAAGATTTTATAGAAAGGCGTTTTTACAGAGTAGTTATAGGAACTCGGTTATAGAAGTTACAGTTTCTATGTTGCAATAGCACCGTCACTAGGAACTCTGAAGTGATGAATGCTGGCTACAGGGGCATCTAAGCACATCATTTACCAATGTGAATAACTGGAGGATACCTTGATAACAGAGATGGAATGTAGATGTATGTGTTGTGCAACTAAAAAAAGCAAGATGAAGGGCTAAGAGATAAAATCAAACGCTGTAGTGCTGCATACTGTATCGAGGCTAAGAAAAGAACACAAGGCATTAGCTGTCTGTTTGTGAATATCTTTTAACACTTTAAATACCGTGCTGGTGTGTTGTATGGCTTGTAATCAGACAAAATAATGTTGGTAATTCCTATTATGCTGGGTTATACCCTATTCTGAAAACTTAAACCCCAAAGATATTTTATAACTAAAATTGTGTCAAGGTCCTGCAGTTTAAAGTGAACACTTTTGCTAACAGATCCAAGAACTACAAAGCATCCATTCCGCCACCGCAAAGGTCACCCTTTAATTATTCATGTAATGTAGGGGGGGGGGGGGAAATCATCATATAATTCTTTAACAAATGAACGTAAAACAATTATACCACTTATCAGCTTATAATTTAGGCAGTCACTTAAATTTAATGTCCACAGTGCTAAAGGAGCATGTGAACTTGTTGTGGGGAAAATTCGGTTCGACACCTTGCAAAAGCCTCTAATGAATTTGAATGAGGACTCTATTTGTTTTCCATGTTTTATTTATTTTCTTGCTTTTCCCAGTAAATTAAATCGACCTCACCAATGCCTATATTAATCCTGAGTAATACATCGGCCTGCCATTCTGATTATGTTCTTGTTGCGGAGCTGTTCGTTATTGATTTCCCCCTCCCCCTTTTTTTCATCTCTTTCCTTTTAACCTACCCTCCCCTTCTTCCCTTGTTTAAGACTTTATAGAAGTAGTTCACCCAAAAATAAATTCTTTTGTCATGTACTCGCCCTTATGTTGTTCCAAACCCATATTATGTCTTTTTCTTCTTCCATGGAACACAAAAGAGATTTTATTCTAGGAATATCCTGTTAAAAAATCCATAAAAATGTTATAAAAACTAATCCAAATGTACTCTCTGTGAATCAATCGTTTTTTAGCTGAATCGTTAAAATTATTCATAACAGTTCAAATGAGCTTATATATTTGGTTAGCAGATGTTTCTCAAAGACTAAACTGAGTTGTTTGCAAAGGTTCCTATATGTTAATTGTATGGCACAGCTTTACTGGTGTGATATATAGTTTAAGCAAAATCAGGTTGTTCTTTTTAACCAATAATCAAAGAACGAAAATAACTTTTGGTAACACTTTAAGTACCAATTCTCACTATTTAACAGCTTATAATTAAGATATTGGTTGTTTATTTGTACTTATAAACTAGTTTTTGCTACATCCCTAATCCTACCCAAAACCTAAACCTAAACTAATACCTTACTAACTATTAATAAGCAGCAAATAAGTGCTTTATTAAGCTAAAAATCTTAGTTAATGGTTTGTTAATAGCAGAAACTATACCTTAAAATAAAAAGTGACCAAACGTTTTAAGTACACAGGGGCCTGTTACTGTACACTATTTTAAAGATTCCTTGTTTTGGAGATCTCTATTGTTCTGAAAAACGTTTTGTTCTTGCTCCATTTTAACCCACGACTTTATTCGAGAGGACATAGAAAAACAAACACAAACATTTTTCCTGCAGTCTACATAATAAGTCGTCATACATTGTGATAAAGCTTGGTTTGTTGGTCCATTGGGTCAGATTGCTTTTCACACCACAACTGAACTGCACCAGAGCTTGTTTGATAGTGGGCCTAGACCACTTTACTCAGGTGATCTCGGACCGATTGTTTTGGCACAGTTCCATGCATAATTGGAATGTTCACAAATGGCCAAATGAACTGAGCTGAGAGAAGAAGAAAAAAAAAACACACATCAGGTTCCTGAATAAACGATTGATCGGTTGAATTTACTCAAAAAAATGAGAGTAAACCCCGTTGCCTTAAAATTATCAAGTAAACAAACAATGTGCATAATTTTAACAAATTAAGTTAAGCCAACTTAACAGTTCCAAGTAAAGTCAATTTGTCGCTTTTAAAGCAATAGATTTAGTCACTTTTTAAAGTGAAGTAACTAAGGGCTCTATTTTAACGATCTAGGTGCAAAGTCTAAAGCGCATAGCGCAAAAGCATTAAGGGCATGTCCGAATCCACTTTTGCTATTTTGAGGACAGAAAAATATGCTTTGCGCTGCAGCGCATGGTCTAACAGAGTTGTGCTTATTCTCTTAATGAGTTCTGGGTGTATTTCGAGCATAACGTGCTTTAAACCAATCAGAGTCTCATCTCCCATTCCCTTTGAGAGTCAGTTGCGTCGCGTCATGGCACATTTGCTATTTACAAGGTGGACTTTGTAAGGGGAAAAACTGAACACTTCACTAGCAAGTTACAGTTAAACAGTTAAACAGACCATCTGCAGCGCGAGGATAAAGAACGAGCCTCCTCCATTTGGTCTTTTTACTTTCTCTTTACTTTTACTCTTTACTTTACTCCTTTACTTTCATGGATAAGGAAACGATGATGTACGCACTCCACTGAAGATATCCATTAGCCTACATATCTAATTTAATTTGTTAAGCACAAGGATTTGTTTGAACCATTTCTAAATTCAGTTCCAGCAAACGAATAAATGAACAATAACAACAAAGTGTGGTCAAAAAACTGAGTTATATCCAAATACACGTCCTATTCTTATGTCCCATATGGTGATGTATACATCCCGACAGGTGGACAAATCTAAAATTGTTTTTAATAAAACAAATATTCATACATTCATTTTCTTTTTGACTCAGTCCCTTTTTTAATCTGGGGTCGCCACAGCAGAATGAACCGCCAACTTATTCAGCATATGTTTTACGCAGCAGATGCCCTTCCAGCTGCAACCCATCACTGGGAAACATTCCTACACACTCATTCACACACATACACAATGGACAATTTAGCTTACCTAATTCACCTCTACCACATGTTTTTGGACTTGTGGGGAAAACCGGAGCACCCGGAGGAAACCCACGCGAACACGAGGAGAACATGCAAACTCCACACAGAAATGCCAACTGACCCAACCGGGGCTCGAACCAGCCACCTTCGTGCTGTAATGCGATCGTGCTACCCACAGCGCCACCGTGCTGCCCTAAAACAAATATAAATATGCATATATTAAATAATACTGATAATAATAATAACCTTATACAAATTGTTATGAATGAACTGAAAAAAGGCATGGATGCATGAAGAAGCATTGGAGTTAGTGGTTTTTATATTTATGTAAAAAATAATTATCTTTTTAACATTTAATCCTTAATTTTTTTTCATATGTAAAGATATTTGTGTATTGCTGTACATCTTGTGTGTATTAAGCAACGTGTAAGCATTTTGGACCTGCATAGGCGCATACTAGCGTGTTCTGCACTGGACTTTAGAGCAGCTTTCAGTTGGTCAGTTGCGCAGTCCATTTCAGTTTCTCAAAATAGGAACACGCTTACAAAGCGCCTTAACACACCCCCTTTATAGACCAGCACACCAATGAATCGACAAAGTGGCGCAAATGGATTTGCTATTTAAACAACGTGGTGCAAAACGTGAAAATTAGGGTTGCACAAATAGCGCCAAACACATCTTGCGCCTTATTGCGCTGAGTGTATGATAGGTCCTTACTGTATATGTTACATAAAAGGTAACATAAAAAAAATAAAACAGGCACATGAAACTAAAATTAATCAGTGATGCATAAATTATATTGTGCATTTTGGACATTTATCACTCGTAATGGTGCTTTTGCATCCTTTTCAATCATTAAAACACCATTCCCACTTACCTCATTAACAATGAAAAGAGACTTTTCAAAATTCTGCCTTCTCAGAACAACACGAAGGTGTGTAAATGATGACAGAATTGACCATTTTGGGTGAACTATCGCTTTAAGGCGTCTCTTGTCATTTGGTGCTTTTAGCTGGAATCCTATTAGAGCGTTGTGGTGGGTGGCGCGCGCAGGTCTTTAAGAGAGACTGACAAGAGCCGCAATCCAGGGTGACTGTGACCTTTTAGACTGTGCCCTCCTTTCCTGCCACTCTCACAGCCTCCCATTTAATGGTCTCTACTTTCCTCTGACCTGTGGCTTTACTTTGACGTTTTTCATATTGGTTCATTACACCAAGTCTGCAGGAGTGTTATTTTCCCCTTGCCCCTACATAGCTCAAATACCTGACTCTCATCCGAGTGGGTTGGAGATCCTCGTGGCAAAGATAGCACTTGTTTGGCAGGGTGAACTCAAAATATACCAGTCTCCCTGCTGGTTATTTTTTCTCTCTCTCCTCCTGATAGCAAGATTACAGTATCTCTAAGACAAGGCCTGGTTTAAAAAGAGCCAACACCCTCTGTCAACATGATGGGAGTGAATGTGATGTTTATTCAAATGCTGGCAGTGCTTTTGAGTGGATCGGATTGATTTGAAAAGTCTGTGTCAAAGTCACGGGGAAGGAATTTGGGAAAATAATCGACTGCAGCAGGGTTGGCAGATCATTTTGATCCAGGGCATTTTTTGAAATATCTATTTGTCACTGAAGTTTCCAAGTGAAACTCTTTGTGTTTAAAGCTGGGCTGTAAATGTAACAACACAGGCTCATTGTGAAAATGTACCCCCACATATATTACTGGTGAGCGCAAATGATGTAGCCGGAGCTACGTAAGCTGCATTTCGTCTTTAAAACAAATGCTACAGGCCGTATGACGTCGCCGACGGCTTCTGCTTCTTTTGGCGCTACCAGCTGACAGCGCTTACCTCGATGTGGATAGTTTTTCCGCTGTTACCAGTTTGCCCAGTCACTCGCCTGGTACAGCAGCGGACTTGAGAGGCAGAGAGGAGTTGACCACAATGATGGGGTTCGAGTCTGCTGAAGAACGGTTCCAGAAAGAAGGTAAAACAAAAGATTGTTAAAATAAATAAGTAAATAACAAGTTGAGAATGTGATAAAAATCTGGTGGCCGCAAGGGCTTTTCTGTTTTTCTGGATTGCTTCTGAAAACACTGTCGGTTGGGTTTAGGGAAGTTGATGGGCGGGTCAATCGGTGCTTTTGAAAGCACTATCGGTTGGATTTAGGGAAGGTGGGTGGGTGTCAGTCAGTTGACAGCAGCCTCTGGTCGATTTACGCGAGAAGAGCAGGCGCGAATGGATCTCACGAGAGAAATTTCAGATCTGAAAAAGTGTGCATAGCGGTGGATTTGCAAAAACTGCAAAAAAAACGTACCTCCTGGCGCGATCTCCAGAAATGTTTACAGGGGTATGTATCAATAATGAGCTTGTGTTGAAATGTAAAGCTAGTATTTTATTAATAATAATAATAATAATAATAATAATAATAATTTAAATAAAAATGTACAATTCTTTGTGTATACAGTACTTGTCTAAAGGTTGGAAACATTTTCTTTTATATCTAAATGTGCATCTAAATGCTCAACACTGCAGTAAAGTCTCTAATACTGAGAAATTGTATTATAATTTAAAATAACAATTTTTTAAATTTGTTTAAAATTCCATTTATTCTTGTGATAATATTATTTTAGTCTTCAGTGTCACATGATCCTTTATAAATTATTCTAACAAACATATTTCATGTTTAATAAACTTTTTTTTAATATAATCAATGTTGTGGCATTTAACATTTACATAGAAGCCATTATATATTACCATTTATATACAGAAATATTTGTGTGTGTGTGTGTGTGTGTGTGTGTGTGTGTGTGTGTGTGTGTGTGTGTGTGTGTGTGTGTGTGTGTGTGTGTGTGTGTGTTTTAATACAAATTAATGCTGTTAAGATGATCTCTTAAGGTTTATTTATTTTTTGTACTTTTTTAACGTTTCTTCTTTAAAAAGAGTTCTTGAAAAATGTTGCAACAAAATATTAAAGGTGCTGTATGTAAGTTTTTGACTCTTCTAAAGCATAAAAATACAATAATATGTGTGCAGATATTTAAGAAACATCCCAGGTGAACATACTTGTTTAACTGACAAACAATGCTGAAGTCAGATATTCTGCTTTGAAAATGTTTTTTTTCCGTGCCGGAACGCTGTCTTTGTTTAGGTAATTTTCACATGCACATGCCAGTTTAGCCAATTATAATTCAGCACCCCAGGTTGCCTTGTTGGAAAACAGCATATTTCATTCATTCATTCATTCATTCAGAAAGACTCTGAAAGCATGCGTCCATGAGCGAAATGCTACAGTGTAGTGGAAAGTATCAGATGTCAAAATGAGACAGATTCAGTTCCACATGACGTTAATTAGCAAATGACATAAATATTAGGAACGTGAGCAGGTTACATCGCGTGTCCTAACAACACGCTGTGACGAGATTGTTATGAGTGATGAGCCATTTGGCTGTTTGCACCACAAAACACGGCAGAAATTTAAATACAGCCTTTCAGAAGCACAGAATATGCACTCACTCACAAAACGGTAAGGTTTAGAATCTATTTAATACATGTTAACCCTCTTTAACATCATTAAATGTACATGCTGAATCACTCATATGTGTTTAGTTCTAAAGTTCAATTTCAAACGGTTTATTGTATTTTCCAGATCTGAGGTGAACTTTCTGCTTTCAGTATATGGTAATACACGTCATGTAAAATGCATTCAAACTCGCATTGTTAGCATTTAGCACTGAATAAAGCACACGAGGCTTACCTGAGGTGATCTGTCATAGGTTTCTGTTGTTCAGCTGTGAGAAATAGAAGCCGCTTCTAATAAATCAATTCGAGGTGTTGGTTAGAACCAAAACTCCTTTTAATATGGAGAATATTCCCTCAATCGCGTGTCGTTGCTTTTATTTAGAACACAGTTTAAAATCACTCAAACTGGCAACCCGGCGTACCTTTATTATGATTCAGGACTGCAATACCTAGTTCAACCACTGGGTGTCAAACTTACATACCGCACCTTTAAGGAATAATTTTTTTTTTAAATGACAATAATAACTATTATAAGCACCAATAATAACTGAATGGCAAACGAATAATGAATACTCATTTTATTCAATCTATAATAATACTATAAAAACATTTTTTTCTTTTATTTCAAAGCTTCCATGTACTGCAATAATGCCATTTTTTTTCTAATAATGGCAACCATAGTCATGTTATAGTCATGTCAGTAGTTCAGATCATTCAACTCCAAATAAGCGAATTAATGAGACTTTCTGGAAAGTCTGGAATGTTCTGGGCATCTGCTCTATGATATATATAAAAAGACTATAACGTGTAATGTGTGTTCAATCACATTTGACGTAAAAAGCCAGTTGGAGTCACTGACCGATTATGATTCACTGCTGCTGTGCTTTGGCCGTCCCTTTCACCACGTGACTGTAATTTGTCCTAATATGACAAGACAGAGAAAATATGTGAGCAAAGAGAGTCTCTAAAAGTGGTATTGAAACTTTTGAATGACATCATCTGTTCCAATTACCCAACGTACAGAAAAAGGACAAAAAATTATATGGATGTGCTTACTATTTGTAGCAGTTTAGTCTGGCCTTGAAGAATTCGATGAATGGCTTTTAGATAGATCAAAGCTGAGGAGGAAAAAAAAAAGATTGGAAGGACATAAACTGTGAAGGACGACACAATGTGAAGAGAATAAAGACTTTGCCAGTAAAATTCATCCTCAAGGATGGCATCGAGACACTGGCACAGATAGATGTGCTGTTATAGAGGCTGTCTTTGTGCTGTGAGGCACTTTGTTAAATGTCCTGCACAGCATGGAACAATAACAAGAAATATTGCAGTTTAATAATATTCAAGCTTCTCATTTATTTTATCAGCATGTATTCCTTTTAAGGTGTTTGTTTGTGCATTTATAAGAACTGGAAATTGGGTAGCACGGTGGCTCAGTGGTTAGCACTCACAGCAAGAATGCTGCTGGTTTGAGATCCAGCTAGACCAGTTGGCATTTCAGTGTGGAGTTTGCATGTTTTCCCCATGTTTGCATGGATTTCCTCTGAGTGCTCCAGTTTCTCACACAGTCCAAAGACGTGCTATAAGTGTCACGATCAGGTAGGGAGGAAACAAGGATTCAATCGTAAAATTATATTCAATAATAAAATTAATACAAAAAGGCAACAAAAACAACCCAGAGGAGCAACACATTAACAAAACAAATGAACAAACAAACCTGGCAGGCTAACAGAGATCAGGGCTGGAAGACACGACAAGGCAAGGCGATAAACGGTGACGAACTGGTACAGAACAGCAGACAAGAAGAGACAATAAGCAGAAACAATTAACAAACAAACAGGTGAAATGAATGAACTAATAATGGGTTAACAAGGAGGGTGGGACTAGACAATAGACAGAAGAGCACATGACACAAAGAAACAACACAAGCCATGTGCTCACATAATGCTGTGGTCACACTAGAGTTTGAGTATGCGAAATTCTGGAGTACGGCGCTGCGAAAAAGGGCGGGATTAAACAAGATGATTAGACATTGAAAAAAGCGAGCGATTGGTCCATATTTTAAATTTTTGTCCAGAGAGGTCATATTTTGATCCTTGATCGGTCTCACGCAGTCAAGTTATGCAATTTCACAGGTCACAGTTCACCAAGCTTGAACTTTGCAATGCAGCGAACTGCGAAACTTGTCGCACGAGCTTACGTTTCCAGTTTTCGTATTCGATGAATGGAAGTCTATGGGGAGAAAAAGTCCAGTGAGACCGCAGCTTAAAATGAGACTAGAACACGCAGCTAATGAGGGACTCATTAACCACTTGTTTACAGCACATGAAACACGACACTAAAGCACACTGCGCATGTAAACATAAACCACTTGCTAAACACAACACCAACCGAAGACTGAATGCAAGATACGAGCACACGATAAATGAACACACTCACCGTGCACTTATATTTGCGACATGCATGCACTGATCCCAGCGCCAACCAAAAACGGAACCGACTAGACTGGAGTGCTGAGAACGAAAACACCATGCCACGAACAAAACAATAAACACACCTGGATGAGAGCGCGCATCCCAAGCACACCCGGACCTTGCACACCCACATCAAGTGGGAGCACGTAAGGCTTAAGCACGGCCAAGACGGTGTTCATACAAAGAGACACAATGACATAAAGTGAGTGCTTGACCCATGAACGGACTAGCTTCTGAACTCTGCCACCAAAACAAGAATTAACAAGACCGAAGTGGCAGAATCTTGACAAACAGTGAATCAAATAAACAAAATAGTTTATAGTACGTGTGTGAATGTGTGTGGATGGGTGTTACCTAGTACTGGGTTGCAGCTGGAAGGGCAACTGCTGCATAAAATATATGCTGGAATAGTTGGCGGTTCATTCCGATGTGGCAGCCCCTGATAACCAGGGACTAAACTGAAGGAGAATGAAAGAAGGAATGAAGAACTGGAGAGTTACAAAGTTCACAACCTGATCGTGATGCTGGGTGTTTAGCCAATCACAATGCACTATTTTGACTGGCCAATAGGAGTACTCTGGTCTTTTCAGAAGGAAAATACTTTTTTTTTTTTACATGTTGGTTAATTATAATAACACTGATGTGCATAAGGTGTGGGTTCTTCATGGGAAATTAGCGCTGGAGTTTGGTCATTTCATGCTGCATGGCTTTTCAGGAAGTGAGTAAGGCATCGCGCATTCAGTCTTTCATGAGCAGCCAAAAATGCTCCGGGCAGCAGGCAGATTTTCGGGAAGATAAAATCCAGTAAGACACAGAAAACAACATGATTCATCTGGAGGAATTTAGAGTAACCACAGCACTGACCAAACCGCAGAGATGGAGAAAGTGAGGGATGGACAGAGCCACAAGTGAAGAAGATGAAAGGATAAATAACTTTCTCAACAATTCCACTATTGTCAATGCATTCAAGTTAAATCACTTTCAATTCTATAGCAAATCATTCAATGCACACTGTGTCAAATCCACTTTACAGTTCACTCAGTTCATAAGACATATCCACCTCAAGTTCTTTCATTGAGTACGTTTACATAAACACCAATATTCTGATTTTAATATGATTAAGACAATACTCTGATTCAAGGTTATCATAGTTTGGGATTTTTGATTAGTTTTAGTTTTTATTTCGCTTTGACTTTTTCAAATTCAGTTAGTTTCGATTAGTTTTTAGAGGTAAATTTACTAGTTTTCATTAGTTTCTATATTTTGAAATTGCTTGGTTTTAGTTTAGTTTTTATTAGTTTTAGTATTAGTTTTTGTCTTTTGTAAACTAAGATATTTGTTAGGTGCAAGATTCAAAATCATCATAATAAATATTGATAAAAACTTAATCAAAGATAGGCACATTTTTTTGAGACTAAAACACTACCATCTACCCATCCTCAAATTCAAATACAACAGCCCACAAGATAGCAGCCTTAGGTAAAATATGTCTGCAAGGCTGCTTCTGAGGTTAAAACACAGTAGTGATAAGAAGTTTGGATCTTTTCCGCGAACTGAATCTTTCGTGACAATTCTCCCAAGTTTGCACTCAACACACCAAAAATATGTAGTCAGCAATCATAATTTCAGTCAGTTAAAAGATCATCACGATCTAAAAAAAGTTTCTTACAATTACGTTTTGCAACCCAACTGAAGCACGATTCACTTATTTAAATTTCATTATGATTTTCTGTTATGAAATAAACGTACGTTTCGCCAGATCCTCTCATTTAAGCTCTCGGTTTACAAGCGCTGCAATTGTTCAAGTTTGCTTCAGTCACATCAGGCTGTCATGTACTGTTTGTGTTCGGTTCACTGAATCACTCATGCGCAGTATTATTATGCATTGATTCTTAAATCTGATCTCTGTGTACTGTTCTAATAACTGAATAACTCAGTATATATATCGGTTTATTTCGAGTCAGAGGGAGGTATCAGGCATGTAAAAAGTGAGTAGTTTGTAGATAAGTGCTTAACATTACTGGAGACGTTAATAGTTTCAAATTATTGATTAATTATCATTTGATGAATTAGTTCAACCTGTTCACTTAGAAGATCCGGTTAAAAAGAACGATTCGTTCATGATCGTGATCACTAATACAGAAATAAAACCCATTATTGGGCACAAATGTGGGCACAAATTAATACTCTTAAGTGTCTGCTCAGGTCGTATTTAATGTTGTCACTGTGCTGCTGTCACATCCAGCTGTTGTTTTTGTCGCGGGAGCAACAGCGTGGATGACTAAAGGAGAACCGGCTTAATCTGGCCAATAGCAAAAGGATTGCAGACTCTGGGGTGCCGTAAGTTACAGGTCAAACACGAGCAGTGCAAAGTAAACAGATTTACTTCTAAAAGTAGGTTTATGTATTAAATACATTTACAAAGACGACAACGTTTTTGCAATAATTTTAATTAGTTTCAGTTAGTTTTGTATGTACACAATACAGTTTCAGTTAGTTTTATTTTTTTTAAAACAGGTTTTTATTTTTATTTCAGTTAACAAAAATGTTTTTAAATTCTAGTTTTTGTTTTTGCGTTCATTTTCGTTAACTATAACGAAACGTGCAGTATCAAATTCCATTAAAACAAAACTCTTTCACCAGTCCTTGTTTCATACTCGCATCCAATACCTCAGTTTGCCATTGGAACATGAAATAATGAAGAGTTAAGGCGTGCACTAATCGTGAACTAACTTTAACTACAATATGAATCACATGAGTTCATGAGTAAATAATGGCTACCTTAATTACCTGTTAGTTTGTAATTGTTAATGTATTAATTAACATTCAAGTTTAAGCTAAATGTAACCAACATGAACTCATGAAGTGTTGATTTATAATTATGCCATGACTTTACTTGAAGGGGCACATCAGCATTAACTCATCCTCAACTACTCTTGAACTCTTCTGTTTAAACTGCTCGTTGATGTTGACAGAACACTTTTCTATTATTATTCAGTGTAAACGCACTAGACGGACGTGCATAATAAGTTCATGACTAGCTAAGAATGAGTTAATGATGATGTGTCCCTCCAAGTAAAGCCACGACATAATTATATATTAACAGCTCATGAGTTATGTGATGGTTAAATGAAGCATAAACTAATTAACAACAAGCATGGACAAACAATTAAGGTAGCCATTATACACATGAACTCATGTGCCTCATGTTGTAGTAAAGTTAGTTCATGATTAGCGCATGTATTAACTCATCATTAATAATTATGTTTAGTTTATTTATGTACTGTTATTGTAAAATGCTACCCTTCAGCTGAGTGTTCAAAATTAATACTTTTGTGAGATGATTTCATAGTTGTGTGTTTATTAGTAACACTAAATAAATCATAGTATGTTTATAATGGAATGCTATGGGGATTTCTTGGGTTTCTTCTTCATGGGTGTTTGGAGTTTCGACGCCTTTGCCCTTTCTAGCCTTTGGAAAAAAAATTGTTACTGATGCAACTGTGCATTCCTGACAAGACGTCCCATGACTTTTGCATTTTTGCTCAATCGTATTCATTTGCTCATTACATTTCTTGACATTACTTATATTTCAATTGATCGCCCAGCCCTAAGGTCAACATATTTGGTCAATTCTGGAACATAATTTCTGTCCGAAAGTTTAATTCAAACCTAATCATTAAACCTAACCCTACCAGTAAATTATTCCTAAATCAGAGATGAATAATACATGAAAAAAGCAATGATGTAGAAATAACTAACTCGAATTGTCAGACTGAACTTTATATAAACTGTAAGCTTGTCCCTCAAATCTGATTGATTGATCAGAACGCTGTTCCAGGAACAACAATGATGTTAATCCAGGAACATTCTGCACTTGATAAAATCAAGTTCCTCAAACGCAACAGTGACAAGGAAGCCAAACTCCACCAATTGACAGAAATAGAGAAAAACCTTAGGAGAAACCTGGGGGGAGGCATTTTTACTCAGTCTAGTCTAGTGGAAGGCCAGATTGTGACCTTTGTAATGCCAGAGTTCCTGCATCACACGCAGCCTGACATCACATCCTTCATTTTTCAGCAGGCATGTCAGATCTGTAGCCACCCTCCATTAGTCCCCAGTGGGCGCATGTACAGTACATGACAGCAATTTTCTCCAGCATCGATAAATCAATATGGGCTCTATGTGCATGGCTCTTCAGTTACTACAAGGCATGCTTTCATTCCTATTCGAGTTGCAAAGGAACGGCTCATGTGTAGGCTGTGTTCAAATTCCTGTTCATTCATTGCATGTATCGAGCTGTATACAGCAGCAACTCTCCTCAACCTTTGATGAATTACATACTTTAGGTGAAAATATTCCCACAAGACATCCACCATTGACCTTCAACAAGTAAACAGGCAGACAAACAACTGAAACGCAGCCTTGAACGGCTTTCTAGATACCAATATTCTTGAAAAAAAGAGCTGTCTGAATTGTACCTCTCTGCCTTTTTCAAGATCAAATAAATATGTTTCAATGCGGTTCCAGTGGATCCAGAGATGCATTGAGAGCATCAAGACTGATCAGTTTTTATTTCTAGCTATGTTATTTTACTATTTACACAATTGTACACTACGTAAAATAACCATGTGTGCACGTAATACTTTTATTTTGGATAAAATTAATTGAGATTAATCATTTGACAGCATTAACGACATCCTTCCTTAAAGGAAAACAGAATGTGGTCTCATTATCTTGGGAAGCCACAATTAAAAACAAAACTAAAATCCTATTAATTGCACAGCCCTAGCCGTTAAAGCATCTTTGATAGCAAGAGGGCCACCTGGTGGTTTGGAGGACCTATAACTTGACTACTTTTCATATAGGATATGAGGAATTGGGGTAATTAAATATTCACTTAGTTATTATCAAAGCCTTAGGTTTTATTGTAGATTGTTAAGTCTTTATACTGCCTCAGAGGATCTGTCTAGATTTAGTTTCGTGAGCAACCTTCATGTGAAAAGTCAGGCATTAGGGCAATAACTGAGCTTTTGGACGATTATCAACATTTTTGTGGTGACAAATCAGCTAAATTCATTCATTCATTTTCTTTTGGCTTAGTTCCTTATTAATTATTCAGGGGTTGCCACAATGGAACGAACCGCCAACTATTGCAGCATATGTTTTACACAGTGGATGCCCTTCCAGCCACAACCCAGTACTGGGAAACCCAGCTAAATTTACAACAATAACTCAAAATTCATGACAGAAACACTAAGGCCTGATTTCACACACAGGGTTTAGGGTGTAGTCACACTAGGGTATCTGAACTGTGCCCCCATATCCTGGATTGTTTGACATGTGCCATGCCGTACCCGGGCATGGTTTGATTGGTCGGCCCTGGTCCGGTTGAAAGAGGTGGGCCAGAACGCGGTTCGATTGTAGATGTTTAAGTAGTATGCTTGTAGCGTGAATGCAAAGTGTGCCTGAGCGTGAAACTGAAAGTACTGCTTCATATGGATTTAAATCTCTTTCTTATTTTTCAATGAACAGAAACTGTCATAGTATGTCAAAGATGCAAACTCCTCGCTGCACTTTAGCTGAAACCTTCAGCAAACCATAACAATCCATAATAAATCCAAAACAACTCAAAAAAATACAAAACAATATAACTAAAGCAATCTCCATTGTACTGAGCGAGAGCGCTTCTCTTTCCTCGCTAGTGTAAGTACACCCTTAGACTAAGCCAGGATTAGGCCATAGTGCAATTAGGACATTTAAGTCATTTTAATTAATGTGCCTTGTAAAAAAAAAAACCAATGGTGAATAAAAAAGACACAGATTCGATATTTTAAAGGGCACCGATGATGAAAATCTACTTTTGTAAGTTGCTTGGACGGAACTTGTGTGTTTGTATAGTGTGTCAACTGTCATATTGAAGTGATATAAACACAAGTTTCTTTTTTTAAATTTCCTGATGTTAAAATAGGCCCCAAATCCCAGGGATTTTGGAGCCCACTGCAACGTGACGTAGGAGTGTGGTTTTCCATGTCCACCGAATTGATTGACAGGCACCATGTTTCTACAATAACATGTATACACATGTCCACAGAACATTTTTTTGCAAAGAAACTGGGATTAAAATATCTGTTCCAACTCTGTGATTTTTCTACGTTTAAGTTTCAAGAGTTCACACTTAGCTGATGATTGATTATAAAGCTTGTTTGGCATGCTGTCCCGGGTGAGAGCCCTGAGCTCATTAGATCTTCGAGCCCGGGGCTCCCTCCCATTGCAAGGCGAGAGGGGAGTTTGAGCTCAGGTAGATCTCGAGAACTCCTGTCATAGTGGCTGAAGGGCAGATAGTAGTTTCTCCTTAAAGAGATAAGTACTAGGTAGGAGCAAGTCTATAGTGTTGATTTGGATTAGTCAATAAACTTAGGTTGCATGTTTTTATTCGGTGGGAGGAAACCGGGGAACCCGGGGGAAACCCGCATGAGCATGAGGAGAACGTGCAAACTCCAGACAGACACGTCTGCTGGTTTGGTAAAGCCTGGAACCAGAGATGTTCTTGCTGTGAGGCAACAGTGAAGCACTGGGCCACCGTGTCACCCATCTAGGAAGGAGGAGGAGGAGTAGGGGTGGAAGGAGGGATTCTTCAAAGCAAAGATAGCGGTGATACGTAACCCAGGGTATTTATAGTAGCTTAGGAATCGTCTGATTGGTGCATTGTGAATTGGATAATGCGGGTCCAGCCGCTAGCACGTGATCCTCTCGAAATTAGTTTATAACTAAACTCCTAAAATCTCTGTGTAATTCTTTACCTCTATAGTCATCACGGCCGCATGGTGTCAGTAAACGCGCATACGTATGTGTGTTTACTGCAAACAGCATTTGTGTGTGACTCATCATTTCAGAAAGGCTTGAATAAACTCCACCACATACATCAAATAAACTTATTTTTGACTAATGAGCTGTATTTCAGCTTCATTTGTGTCTGTCCCTATCACTGACTGCTGTTTATCTGATGTAACGCAGGAGAAGCAGACACACACGTGGGAGCAGTGGGCAGGGAGAAGCAGCTCATTTGCATTTAAAGCCACGGCTACAAACACAGCTACACAGACATAGATTCTGGAGGCTATAATAAATTATCTGATGTGTATTTTGAGCTGAAACTTTACAGACACATTCTGGAGACACCAAAGTTTTATCTTACATTTTGTAAAAGGGGTAAAATAGGTGCCCTTTAAGATAAATCAAAGCAAGTTTATTTCAGTTGAAACAGCTCAGACTGGGACATTTTAGTCTGGGATTAAGGTTAAGCCTTGTCTGGGAAAACAATGTAAATTTTTAGGACAAAAAAATCTGAGAATGTACAATTTTCAGCAGCAACTCATCACTGGCCTGAAAAGACGTGTGACATTTCTGTTTCTGTTGACATATGATCAACAAATGAATCATGATTAGTTCAGACCCTTGTGTTTGTTCAGAGTTAATTGTGGCTCTCTATAATAATGCCTGACATTTACGACCAACTCCCAAAACATTTTGTGGAAACGTGCTGCCCTCTGAGGCGTAAAAGTGCATCTCCCTTCCCTTTACAGATAAAACTTCCTGTCTGCCTTGATACAGAAGCCACTGTGGATGGCTCTGTAAATAACTTCACCCAGCGGCTTTACCGACATTCGCTAGTGAGAGAACACTTCAACTGTCTGAGGCTCTGCCAACATTAACATAGAATAATCTGGGCCCAAATACTGTTAGCGGAAACTGGCCAGCCCAACAGGAAGAAGGGGAAGAGGAGTTGCCTTACCCTGCGGAAGCCCTGTTGACTCTTCTGGCAGCACGACTGTGTCTGCTAAAAATGCTGTAGGTCATGGAACAGCATTTGTTAATGTGACACAGTGTTGAAAAGGCTATTTTGAAACTGAAGCCTTCAAAGCTACTCAATTTATAGCACTTCATCTGGTTAAGCAGGTAGCTTAGTTGGAAAAAAATATACAGCTAACAATATTGAAGCCATTTACATTAACAATTAAAGTATGATTTTATTTCAGTAAGATTTAGTTGAAGTTGAATTAATAGCCCCCCTTCAAATGTTTTTTCTTTTTTTAAATATTTCCCAAATGATGTTTAACAGAGCAAGGGAATTTTCACAGTATGAATTTTAGGAATTTTTCACAATATTTTTTCTTCTGGAGAAAGTCTTATTGTTTTTATTTTGGCTAGAATAAAAGCATTTTTTAAATTTTTTAAAAACCATTTAAGGTTAAAATTTTAAAGTTTTCAGTACTAGTTCTTCTAATGAATAATATATTTATCAGACTTCTGAATTTGTTTATTTTCATAACATAATTCCATGACAAATTCACAATAAATGTACTCACTTCATGTGTTTTTATAAAAAATAAAAGTCATTCTAAATGAATTTCAGTTAATGCATAAACTTTATGATAAACGTATGCAGTTGTCACAGCCAGGCCAGGCTCTCTCCACTTACAATCACCTGAAACACCCCGCAAACAGTCCGCCAATCAACAAGATCACCATCACCTGCATTCTGATCACTTACACAGCTGCACGTCATCCCTGCTCATCACTACAGCTCCATAATGCCGCAGTCACACTAGGTTTGTGCTTGCAAAATTCTATCGTACGGCACTATGAAAAGGGGCGGGATTAAACAAGACGATTAGACATTTAAAAAAGCGAGCGATTGGTCCAATATTTAAAATTTCACTTGATGCAATTTCGCAGGTCAGAGTTCACCAAGCTTCACGCAGCGAACTGCAAAACATGTCCTACAAGCTTGCGTTTCTGGTCTGATGTGACTGCAGTTTTAAAGCTCTCACTGTTTCTCACTCAGTGTCCAGCCTCGTCGCAACCGAGAACGACGAACTATCATGGTCAGTGAATCCTATTATGACTAGTTATACGTACCTTGTTTGTTTCCAGTTTATCTCCAGTGTCTGCCAGTGTCTCTCCTCATTCCTAGTGTGATTCCCTCCTGGTTGTGTGTATCTCTAGTCTTCATCCATCCCCTGCCCCATTGCTCACCTACGCCAGAAAGATTTATTACCTGTTTACATCATTCCTGTTCATAAACTCTAATAAACTGTCATTCATTCTCACAGCTCTGGCCTCGCCCCCCTTCTGTGACAGCAGTTCATCTGTATAAAATTAATAAATATCATGATTTGTATCGTTTTTTTTTTTTTTTTTAAGTTTACCATACACAATTTTTTTCATGCTAAATGAATAATTAAACAGATAAAACATTTTAATAATGAGGCTTCTACTCACAGTATCAAAATAATGGCTTTATATGTTCACTAATCACAGGAATTACCACTAAAAAGTAAAGCTGATTTTGACTATATTTAGAATGGCCGTGAATATTAATGAGCTCATTTCCATACTAAATAAAAATTGAAATAGATAAAACATTTTAATAATTTGGGTTCTACTCAACACAGTATCAAAATAATGGCTTTGTATATTCATTAATAACAGGAATTACCCCTAAAAAGTAAAGCTGATTTTGACTATTTTTGGACTGGCCATGAATATTGATGAGCTAATTTCCATACTAAATCATAATTGTAAAGATAAAACGTTTTAATAATTTGGGTTCTATTCAACACAGTATCAAAATAATGGCTTTTTATGTTCATTAATCAGAGGAATTACCCATAAAAAGTAAAGCTCATTTTGACCATATTTGGAATGGCCGTGAATATTAATGAGCTCATTTCCATGCTAAATAAATAATTGTAAAAATAAAACATTTTAATAATTCGGGTTCTACTCAACACAGTATCAAAATAATGGCTTTGTATGTTCATTGATCACAGGAATTACCCCAAAATGTAAAGCTCATTTTGACCATATTTGGAATGGCCGTAAATATTAATGAGCTCATTTCCATACTAAATAAAAAATTGAACAGATAAAACAATTCTAATAATGGGGTTCTACTCAACACAGTATCATAATAATGGCTTTATTTGTTAATTAATCACAGGATTTACCCCTAAAATGTAAAGGTCATTTTGACCATATTTGAATTGACTGTGAATATTAATGAGCTCATTTCCATACTAAATAAATAATTGAAAAGATAAAAAAAAAAATTATTAGCGGGGCTTCTACTCAACACCGTAATAAAATAATGGCTTTATATGTTCATTAATCACAGGAATTACCCCAAAATGTAAAACTCATTTTGACCGTGAATATTAATGAGCTCATTTCCATACTAAATAAAAATTTGAAAAGATAAAACATTTTAATAATGAGGTTCTACTCAACACAGTATCAAAATAATGGCTTTACTTACTCATTTATAATTACAGGAATTACCCCAAAATGTAAAGCTTATTTTTACTATATTCGGAATGACCGTGAATATTAATGAGCTCTGTTCTGTCGCTTAGGAGTTTGTGTGAGTGCCTGATCTCTGTTTCTATCTCACTCAATCAGACAGCGTGATGTAATCTGAATTACACACATGCAAAATAATCAAAAATGAAAAAAAAGTTAACAAATTCAGTAGATGCCTTGTTAACATTCTTTTCAACTGAAGTGGTTGAGAGGTTTATTTTAGCTAGAAGGAGTGAATGCATATTGATGAATGATAGTCAAAGTCCACGATATGTCATTTCCATGTACTGAACTCCTATTATCCAGCTATGCCTATAGTAATTTGTAACAATTGCATTGCATAAGAAACAAAAAATAAATAAAAAAATCTTTCCCAAAAAGTACACAATTTGTATATTCATCCACCATTTTTATATGCAACAGTTCAAATGAACCGATCCACTGAATCACCAAACACGAGTCACAACTTTCAACAATGCATTCAACACCCTTCCTTTAAAACCTTTTGAGGACGACTCTGCAGATTCATTGACAGTGGATAGAGCGTGCGGGTCTGTCCATTTGACTGCTCATACTTCAAAATAATGATCATGTTTATGTCTCAATGTGCTCGCAGCTCGTTCCATTTATAACGCACAAATTAGTCAGGGTGAATGAGGAGTGGCGGTGGCAAAGTGCTGACTAATGCGGCAGGCAGCCCGTCCAAACTCTCTGAGTGACTGTACGACCTTGTTGTCGGTCAGGAAGAGACCCCTCCAGCGCACCGGCAGACAGGTGATCTGTCAGCCCCCGTGCCGGTGTAGCAAAGCCAGGCAGAGCTAGCGAGAGGCAAGACACTGGAGGACGCGCTCTCACACGCGTGCTCCTCGCTGCGGTTTAATCTATCACACAAGGACAGCGCTCCTCTAATTCATCATGTGTTTTATTTTGCACGGCGCTTAAATCTCTCCAGTTCGCGGCGGGAAGCAAGAGGAGAAACTGAACTGCTTAACAAGTGAAAAATGGCCGATCATCCTGCGGCAGGTCTCGGGTTTTAATCTGAGCCTGGTGCACGATGGAAGCAGCTCAAGTTTGACTCCAGGTTGAACTTTCAGATGAATCCACAAAAGCCGTTTATTATTTAAATGTGTGAAAGGGATTTTAGGGGACCGAACGTGAAACATTACTCTTAATGATGTCCCGAAATGCGGTTACATTATTTATCCCTGCAGTGGAGCTGTCGGTTCAAATTTATCGGAAAAAACTTCAACAAAAGGCGGTAGGGGCAAATGTGCCTTCTCTGCTGGGAGTTTGATCTGCGAATTTGGAACCGAATATGGTGGACAAGAAGACGCAGCGTGTCTGTGTTGCTCAGGATTGCATCAGACGCTTTGATGCTTGTGTCATGTGTTTTCATATCAATTCAGATCGCAATATAAAAGGGAACATCACCTCCATTTGCAAACATTGTTTAGATCAGCAGACTAATGTGTTGCGTTCAGGTTTGCCTTGTTCTGTCTCGCTGCATAGGTAATCATTATTAGTGATTTGGATCATTTCCTCCACAAGCTCCAATTACAGTAGGTCCAATGCTATTGCTGTTCCTTTTGGTTATTTAATTTCCTAAACATCTAGCATAAAGTGTGAAACACAAAATCTGTGTTTTTATTTTCCATTAACAAATATGACCTCTTTGCATGGCATTCATTCAGATAAGAAAAAAAAATCTTAGGATAATGTGGCCCAACAGCAGTGGTGGAAAAAGTACTGAAAAATAGTACTTAAGTAAAAGTACCAGTACATGCCTAAAATGTAGTGCGAGTAAAAGTATCTGTTGTAAATATTACTCAAAGTATGAGTTAAAAGTAGATCTTTCAAAAGTACTCAAGAGTATTGAGTATTGCGCTGTAAAAAGCTGACGCGTTTACATGTAATTTGTGCATGTGTGTGTAAACGTAACATTCTGTAGTGCATCTAGTTATTGACCAGCAGGCACACAATGTCGTAACATGTTAATATTAGGTTAGATTTAGGTTGTGATGTCAGGTGACCAAAATGCAATGTCTAGCCAGCGTCTAAGGACAATGTCATTTTGATGTCCAATAATGACGTCAAATGACGCTGATATTTGGTTGATAGAAAGTGACCAAAATCCATCGTCAAGCCAACATCTTAAACCAAATCATATTGACGTCAAATACTGACATTTATTCGTCAGGTATGGTAACCAAAATCCAACGTCTGATAGACGTCACAGAGGAAACGTCCTCACAAAGTCAAGCTGTAACATCATTAGACGTTGATATTTGATTGGTTTTAGGTTGGACGTTGGACATTGGCCTAATGTTGAGACCTGACGTCAACCTGATCGTCAACCATGATGTTAGGGTACAATGTCAATCTGATGTCTTGTGCCTGCTGGGTGTTTAAGGCCATTTCAGTCATCATACAGTAAACAGCCGTCATCTTCTCATCAGTGACATGCATCTAAACAGTCTCGGGTCATTGTGTGTAAAGATTTTGGACATATTCTTAAACACTTTTAATGCTTCCAAACATTTTGCTGCAATTATAAATTGCCCATGTCTTGAGGTAGTTCATTATGATGCAATTTACCTCCTATGTGTGATTTGATTGGACAGGAACCACAGGACTGGTTTTTCTATTCCACATAGACAAGAAAAAATAAAGAATTGACTGCAGGTTGAAGGAAAGTAGTGGAGTAAAAGTACTGATACTGCACTAAAAATGTACTCAAGGGAAAGTAAAAGTAAACGTTTTCAAAACTACTTTACAAACTAAATTACAATTCCTGACAAAAACTACTCAATTACAGTAATTTGAGTATTTGTAATTAGTTACTTTACACCACTGCCCAACAGTCATAATAGCACTTTTCATGTAATCTTTGGATGGATAAAAAGTTAAAATCTATTTTGTCATTAACTTACCAAATCCTGTTGAGCAAAAACAAATATACTTTTACAAGAAATGGGCATAGCAGCCTTCAAGGCAGAAATGTGTAAAAAGGAGAATGCTTTTAAAAGAGATCGTCATTTCTAATTTGATTCTCGCTGCATAATCAATATTAGTGATTTGGATCATTTCCTCCAAAAGCTCCAATTAGGTCCAATGCTTTTGCTGTTTAATTTCCTAAAAATCTAGCATAAAATGTGCCTTCACAATTTATAATTTAAAGTAACCTTTTTTGTTTGTTTGTCTTAATGCTGAGCTACAAAAAAAACAAACTGAAATTAAATATCGTAAATTAATCTGAATTTTCTCAGAAAAAGACATCAGCGAGCAAATCAAGGCAAAAACTAATGTAATTGTTTTTACTGTAATAAGTTCAGTATAAAATGTAATGTAAAAATATGCTGTATTAGTTAATATAAAGCTTTTTATAAATGTTTTCTAGTTATTTTTAAATATTATTATTTAAATAAATAAGGAAATTACACATGGCAACTATATTTACCTTCGGCCCATTAGCCTCAATCAAGTTTATAGCCCTTCATTAGAAAAAGTTTGGGCATCCCTGGTGCAGTGACGTGCGGTGAGGTTTGTGGCTGGTGAAGCACAGACTCTTTTAAAGTCAAAAGTCAGATTTACAAACATATCCGCCCGATATATTTGTAAACTACCGATTGTGTTTCATATGATTCTTTCTATACACATGGCAGGTACATATTGGGCCAAGGAAGAATGTAAAATGTATAGCGATTCAATATGCCTCCCAAAAAACACCTGGCTGTATGCTACAGACAACTACAACAAGCAGCACACACAGCACCACGGCGGATGCACGCTCTCTCATTCACACACACATGCACACACACACACACACACACACACACACAAACAGCACCACGGCAAATGTGCACTCTCTCTCTCTCTCACACACACACACACAGGATTCACACACCGGTCTTACCTTGTAAATGAAGTCTTGACATGACTTGAACTACTTTGAAATGATCGCGTTATCTTCTGTCCCATCCTATGAAGCAAGTCCTTTAGCTCCGGCATTGGTCGTCCATTATTTATTCACGTTTTGATTGACTGACTGCAAAAATAGCGGATATCAGCACAAAAATTTCTCAAAATTGGACTTTCAGAGCAAAACATAAAATAACAGACTCCTATTGAACTTTACTGCATCAAAGAAGAGCAACCACTGAACAGAAATAACGTGAGCTCATGTGCGCCCTCTTCAGTGCGGCAGAGCTACTGCCTGCCTCACCTCATGTCTTTTCAGTGCGGCTTTATTGCAGATCCTAATACTAAATAAGTGATAGACATACGTGAAATACATTACATATTGTATGCAAAGTGATGAAATATAATGAAAAATGTCTACAATGTATAAAAACATTTTAATAAAGCATAACATTGGCACCATACACTAAGTGAGCAAAAGGGGTGGGCTCAAGCCAGTTTGCAAGGGATTGCGCAATCTGACCTGAGGCAGAGCTCGGTACTGCCTCAGCTAGCTTCCTATGCTATAATTGAACAGGAGATACGCAAAATACAGCGATTTTGATCATAAAAATTATTGAATCATTTGAACCGCACATCCCTGGCCTGGTGTAGATGCTCTGCAAACAAGAACTAAATGTAGACTGTTGTAAATGCACCAAGAACTGTCTGCTGAGGCTACGGTTAAAGGTAAAAATGATGTAAATGATGCCACTTTTCTTGCAGAGGCAGTATCTTATTTTGTAAGACAAGAACTTAGCTTTGCCTAGAAAATACATGTTTTTAGACTCTCAAAATACCATTGGCTTGCATTTGAAGATTCACAGAGGACCATGGGTTCATCTAAATAGTGCTCTTCCGAAAAAAAAAAAAAAAAACATACATACACACATCTTAAATGGCCAGAGCATGAGTCAATTAATAATAATTTTTTTTTTTTCCGAGTAAACAATCCATTTAACTTTTATTCTCACTATCATATGGCTCTAGTTCACACTCATTTTCATTACACTAAAGAAAAAAAAAACAAGATCTAGTTGAGTTAAGATACTCTGGTACTTTTTCAAAGACAGTCAGTCATGCAGGTTTTGGAAAGACATGTAATTGAATAAACGATGACAGAATTTTCTTTTTTGGCGGAACTGTTTCTGTAATAGCCCTTTAGAAGGTCTTTGAACAAAAGTTAAAGTACTCAGCGAGAAAAGCAATGAGTCACTAACAAGTCTCCAATGCCACGATAAACAGCTTACACGGCCCAAGATCAGCATGGCTGAGGTGGCAGGTGTGGGCCATCAAACAACTTTAGGCTGAGAGGACTGCGCGGTGCCAGGATCACACGTCCAACACACAGCGGGAGCTTCGAGAGGAGCCCAGCAAGATTCACGGCTTCTACGCTCAACTCTCTCGCATTCAGACTGTTCTGGGTAGTTTAATTAACACCTTCTCTTGCTAAAATGAGCTCGGGCCAAAGTGTTCCCCAACACTGGAGGAGAAGACAGGACGGCTGGGCCTCCGGGTGAGGCCACCCTCTCTGCATTTGATGAATGAGCTGCTTGACAGCAGGACTTTTTTTGGGCCCCTCTTCGGTCTGGCTGCCAGCATCCTCCCCCAGCCCGCTTCCTTTGAATTCTGATTTATACATCTGGTCCACTCCTTCCTGTGTGAGCAACCAGACCAGAGGAACCGCAGACACACTGTATCAGCCGCAATTGCGATGCAAAACCCAGGACCCTGCTTAACTCTGCCCGATTTTCAACCGTCCCTCATGTAATGGATCCTGACAGGGCTCCATTCTCATGTTCATCATGACATGATTGAATTGGCAGAGCTAAACTAGCATGTAAATGACGACTACGGTTCCTGCGCCATGATAGAGCAATTGTATAGTCGCTCTGAGGGACGACAGAGACTCCCATGACATTCATTGTGCTTGACATTCCTGACGTGCACCTAAATCTCTCTCTACTTCCTTTTATCTCTTCATCCTTCTCCTGTCAGTACATCTTTCCATCCGTTCATCACTCTTTTCGCATTTCTCCCAAACCAGCTTTTTTGCCTTCAGGACGGTTGTGAGCTAGTCGAGTTTAATACCTCTTCCGCTGTTAAAAATCTCCTTATACCTAATCCTTTCCCTGGGAAATAAAAGATTTTCATGCACGTCTTTGTTCTTTGTGGTTTTTTACATCTATCCTTTAGTCCTAAGTTTAGATGTTGAGCTTTAAAGTGTGTGTCAGGGTTGTTTTTCAAAAGTTAGAGCTAGCGATTGTTGGATGGCGCACAAAATAAGACACAACAAATCCTACAGTACAATGGGACTGCATTGATGAGGGCTGCAAATTATAAGACTGACTCAGGATAAACATACAAAGATGAGGAGTTCTCTGAATCACTTCAGAAATATGCTTTGTTGATTTTGTTTTTTAGCAACTGGGAAGTACTGTGCATAAAGAGTGCCTCATTACCTGCTGCATAGCAAGTCATTTGCTTTGTTTCAATACCTTGTGAGCTGCCTACAAAGGTAGCATTTTAAGGCACCAGAGGCATGTGAAAGCTGCTGAAAAAATGCTTAATTATGCTCTATCCTAAAGCAGTTTTGGTCAAAGTCTTGTTTAAAGGTCCCATGAAATTAAACTTAAAAAAAAAAAGTCTGTTAGTTTTAAGGACATCTATTGACCTCATAGCCGGCCCTCCCTATAAGCGAACTAAGTGGCTGCTTAGGACCCCGCCGCCACTAGGGGGCCCCCACAATCCGCTAGTGGTGTGAGCCGCTTCCTTGCTGAAAACATTTTTATTTGCATTTTAAAAATTACCTTCTTTGACAGTGCTTTAGTGCTTAAATATTTTTACATTTTCACTGAAAAGAAAAAAAAAATCATAACTTTATTAAAGTTGAAATTGTTTTTATGTGAAAGTCAGGAACATCAACAGGAAGCTTGCAGCATCTCATATCACATATGCATTGTGTTCTCGCGGTTCGAGTTTGGGTAACACTTTATTTTGATGGTCCATTTGAGTATTAGTAAACTGTCTGCTTAATATCTGTTGATACTGCTTCTTCAACAGACATTTAACTGACTAAAAGAAACTTTGCAAGTACATGTCAACTTACACTAACCCCAACCCTGACTCCAACCCTAACAGTCTACTTATAATCTAATGAGAATTAGTTGGCATGTAGATGCAATGTAACTTAAATTCAACAAACGGACCATCAAAATAAAGTGTGACCCGAGTTTGTTCTTTCAAGGGAACCTGCAAGACCGACAGGTCTTGTGTAAGGAATGTAAGGAACAGGGAAGGAGACTGAAGAAAATAATAAAGGTTGTGTTTGGGTATCAACATTAACCCAGTATTTGTTGCTTCCCTTTTTATGTTTTTTTTTTTATATGACATTTTTTCGTATTTACTTTATATTATTTGTTAATTTACTTTATATATTATTTTTTGAATCAATCTTTGCATTAATGTTAATTGTTTTGTTGTTGTTTTCTTGAGTTCAGACTGTATATTTTATTACTAAGTAGTGCATTTTCACTTTTGGCTAATTATTGTTCACTGTCTTTCAATGCAATGTTTTTACTTTTAGAATTTATTAAAAAAAAAAAAAAAAAAAACTAATCCTACATTCTTTTGTAGAACCTTCAATCTGTTTGCCAAATTAATAAAATGTTTTAAACACTCCAGAAGAATGCAAAGTAGGAATCACTGATCCCTTTATTAAAGATAGTTTAATTCTTCATTTTTGAAGCTGGTAGTTGACAAAAACAGTGCTGTTTTAAAATGTCCAAGTTATTTAGAGAGTTATTAAGTTGAAAAAATAAGGCTTTACTTTTCTGTTTCATTGATTGTATTTAATAAGCAATAAAATCATTGTGGGCCAGTTTGCAATGGCAATACTCCACTATTTAGAGCAAGGTAGTGCCGCAAAATCATTCTGCTTAGGGCCCCCAAATGTACAGGGCCAGCTCTGATTGACCTTATTCTAATATGTGGAAGTGAGCTCGTTTTTGCAATTGTTTTAGAACTTCCGATTCAGTTGCCTATGGGAGAAATGACTAGGATTAATCAATGGCAGAAAACGGTCAAACTACTTCCTCTACAAACAAGTGTGTTCATGACTATACATACAAAGCAGAATAATATAATAAGAAAATATCAGTTTGCAACATCAAGCAGCATAACGAGCGGCTTTTAACACCTAAAAATGAATGGAAGTGAATGAGACCGGAAGTCTCGAACCAAAAAGATTCAAATGGCTGCACCCACTCGTACACGAGGAATAAGGTTAATATGTTGGTATGCTCCAAAACTGTGACAAAATTCACATTTAGGTGATATAAAACCGATTTAAACATGTAAACTTTGCAGTTTGTCACTTCTAAATGGATCAATGTTTTTTTCACATCACGTCATACTTCAGTTTCTCATCAAAGCTTGACCAATCAAATGCTCTCTAGAATCTAACATGCCCCGCCACCCTCAAGACACTTCTCATTTGCTTTTCATTTGATGCGCTTGAGCTTAACTGGCAGAGCTGTAATTAAAAAAACAAAAAAAAAAACGAAACGCTATTGGCTGCTTTTTTAAAAAGGGGAAGTGCTACTCTACGTTTCACCCTCTCTTCATTTTTCAGTTGAGATTATGTCAAACATTGAATACAAATGCACATCTCAAAGCACTTCACAGGACCTTTAATACTCACCTGGTATCCAATCGCAGGTGGACAATGTTAAATACAGAAAATGTTTTAAGTTTGTCCAGTTTGACCATGTCTAGAGGTAGTTGAAAAGCTTTTGATCAGATTGCATTAATTGTGTAAATGTTTATGTAGTCTAATACATTTGAGAAACTACCAGAACCACATACGCTCCGCCCACTGACCTGTCATGTGGTTTTTATGGGACATATTGTGGAAAAGCAAACCAAAATGAGTTTGCGGGGGCGCTATCGCGCGTCGAGAATGTAGGACGTGTTTTCGATCGCTCCTGGAGAAGGTAACAGATTTAATCATATATTGAACAGCACAACAACCTTTTTGTTGTTCCATTACTTAAAACTTGCCCCGTAAACCCCGAGGCTATTCTTGCATTTGCTATAACCTGTAAACATGACGTCGTCTCGATCCAAAACTGACGGTAAAGGAGGCCGCGGTAAAGCCTCGCTCCTCTCGGGCGATGCTAACGAGTCCTTGGTTGGTGTACACTCCGGAGAAAACTCGCCAGGGAATGTCACTTGTCTTCAGACATTGTTGGACTCTGTCAAGAATGAGATTTGTCAGAAAATTGACTCGTTATCTTCTGATTTACGCTCGGAGATCACTACAGTGCGATCAGACGTCAAGAGTTGGCTGGAGCCTTTGCAACAGATGGTCGAAGTCAACACTAGCACTGTAAAAGAATTGGAAAAAGCTTCGTCAGATCATAGTGACCGTATAACGGAACTTGAAAAACTGATAACGTCGCTCAGCGATCGAGTAACACATCTGGACGTCAAGTGCGAGGATTTGGAGGGGCGCTCTAGGAGAAATAATCTTCGTCTGGTGGGTCTTCCCGAGGGCAGCGAGGGCTCGCGTCCTACTGAATATGTGGCCCAACTTCTACAGGAGATTCTGCGACTTCATGATAAACCCATGTTAGATCGGGCACATCGTACACTCCGTGAAAAGCCGAAAAAAGGAGAACCTCCTCGTCCTCTTGTCATTAGAGTGCATTACTTCCAGGTTCGTTCTGAGATTCTCCAAAAGGCTGCGGAACTCTCTCCACTTACATACAATGGAAAAAGGCTGTCCATTTTTGCGGATTACACTACGGCTGTGGCCAAAAAGCGGGCCTCATTCAGGGATGTTAAACGTGCGCTCCATTCGTGTCCTGAAGTTAAGTTTGGCTTGCTCTTTCCTGCGGTGCTGAGGATCACACTGCCTGATGGAGCCTCACACAAGTTCACGGATTCATCTGCCGCGCTGGACTTTGTTCGCAAAAACGTGAAGCCTAGACCTGCTGCTTCAGGTAACGCTAATGACACATAGGTTAACGTTACAAATGGGACAAATATTGGCCTGAATAACATGGACAGACCTAATAAAATGTATGGCACTGGCCTATTACTGTGACTGTTAATAGCCTATACGTCCTTATTGAGGGGCTACAGCTCAGCTCAGCTCAACTCAACGCTATAGCCCGTCTACTGTTTTATTGAACTGTTCGATGTTTCTGAATGGGACTTAATACAATTTAATTATTGCTGTTTTTTTTGTTGTTGTTGTTGTTGTTATGTACTTATACTTAAAAATGTTACTTTCTCCGAAGCAACATGACGTGAGTTAGTTAGTGTCAGTGTTGCCACAGTGTGTGAAAGTTGTTATGGGAAGGGTTAACTTTGTGTCTTGTTTGGGGAGACGCTGGGGGGTGGGGCGGGGGGTTATTTTATTATTATTATTAATTTTATTTTTTCAATTTGTTTTTCTGCCAACCATACACCATGCTCTTCGAGATGTTTTCTTTATTACTTGTACTCTTGATCTGATACTTTTTCTTTAAAGATGTCACAATCTAAGAATGGCTGTCAACCAGTAGGTAACAACTTAAGGTTTGTTAGTTGGAATTGCAAAGGGGTAAATGAGCCAGTGAAACGTAGTAAGGTGTTACATCACCTTCATAACTTAGGGGCACACATTGTTTATCTCCAAGAGACTCATCTTAAAAATAAAGACCATCAGTTTTTAAAAAGAAAATGGGTTGGCCAGGTTTACCATTCCACATTTCAGGGAAAAGCTAGAGGGACCGCAATCCTAATACACAAATCAGTGCCCTTTATATGTTCAGATGTTAAAACGGATCCAAATGGCAGATTTGTCATAGTTTCTGGGAGAATTGGTAATATTGCACTTCTATTGGTTAACATTTATGCCCCTAATTGGGATGATGACAATTTCTTTAGGCGTTTATTTTCCTCACTGCCAGACATTTCCTCATATTTTATTGTTTTGGGAGGGGACTTTAATTGTTGGCTTAATCCCGACCTTGATCGTTCTTCCCTCAAACGTAGTTCACCCTCAAAATCGGCACGTGTTATTCAGTCCTGTATGGAAGAACTAGCTGTTTCCGACCCTTGGCGTTTTTTAAATCCAACTGGTAAAGCATTTTCTTTTTTTTCCCATGTCCATCAAACATTTACACGCATTGATTATTTTTTAATAGATAACAAACTCATCCCATCTGTCAAATCATGTGACTATAAGGCTATTGTAATATCGGACCATGCACCACTTACTATGAATATTTACTTTGAAGGGCTGGATGGCACACGCCCACTGTGGCGATTAAACACTCGTATGTTATCAGATCATAGATTTGTGGAATTTATTTCTAATCAAATTGATTTTTTCATATCCACAAATAGCAGTCCTGAGATATCGGCATCTCTTCTTTGGGAGGCTTTGAAGGCATTTCTTAGAGGTGAAATGATTTCATATACTTCTCATAAGGTAAAGCTAAATAGAAATAGGTGTTCTGAGATAACAGAGAAAATAACCCAATTAGATAATAAATACGCTGCTACGCCATCCTCAGACATTCTCAAGGAACGTAAATTATTACAAGCTGAGTTTGATATTCTCTCAACAAGTTATGTGGAGAATTTACTTCTCAGAACTAGATCTAGGTATTATGAAGATGGGGATAAAGCAAATAGGTTATTATCACTCCAACTGCGGCAGGAAACATCCTCCCATTTTATCCCCCAGATTAAAACACCTTCAGGAATAACAACAGATCCCATACAAATTAATAATCATTTTAAGGAGTATTATACTTCTCTTTATGCATCTGAGCAAACTGCCAACCTCTTAGACTTTGATAATTTTTTTAGTTCCCTTAGTATTCCTACAGTTGATTCCAAATTGATTGATCAGTTGGAATTACCCATTACTATAGAGGAAATTGCTAAATCTGTTTCATTTATGCAAGGTGGCAAATGTCCTGGACCAGACGGGTTTCCAGTCGAATTCTATAAAAAGTTTTTCGATAAATTGGGCCCCCTATTAATAGATATGTACAATGAATCATTTAAATCATCAAAACTCCCACAAACATTAAATCAGGCGTCCATCTCTGTGATCTTAAAAAAAGGGAAAAATCCTTTAGACTGTTCTTCATATCGTCCTATTAGTTTGCTTAATGTTGATTTTAAAATTTTATCCAAATTATTGGCCGTGCGTTTAGAATCTATTTTGCCTTCAATTATATCTTCAGACCAGACAGGGTTTATCAAAGGCAGGCATTCCTTTTTTAATATCAGGCGATTATGTAATATTATTTATAATTTATCTCCCCAAAATCCTATCCCAGAAGCTGTCCTATCACTAGACGCTGAGAAAGCATTTGATCGGGTAGAATGGGGATACCTTTTTTATACGTTAAATAAATTTGGTTTTGGTAAAAATTTTATCTCATGGGTTAAACTTTTATATTCTGCTCCCCAGGCCTCAGTTAGGACAAATAATATGCGTTCAGAATACTTTAATCTTTATCGTTCCACCCGCCAGGGATGCCCACTTAGTCCACTTCTTTTTGCTATTGCCATTGAGCCTCTTTCCACCGCTTTAAAATTGGACCCATTAATAAAAGGGGTAACTAGATTAGGCCTTGAGCAGAAGGTATCATTATATGCAGATGATATTCTTCTTTATATCTCAGATTTTTCTGTCTCAGTTCCTGCAGTTCTTAAGGTTTTAAAATTATTTGGTTCTATTTCTGGTTACAAGCTCAATTTAAGCAAAAGTGAATTTTTTCCATTGAATCCAGTGGGCAAAAAATACCCTTTAACTACTTTACCATTTAAAATCGCACAACATAATTTCAAATATCTTGGGATTAGTATAACCAATAGATTTCAAGACCTTTTAAAATTTAATTTTGACAATCTACTGCTCCAGACCCAGAAAGATTTTGAACGGTGGTCGGTGCTTAATCTGTCTGTAGCTGGCAGAATCAATTCTGTAAAAATGAATATCCTCCCAAAGTTTACGTATTTGTTTCAGTGCATTCCAATTTTTCTTTCTCAATCCTTTTTTCACAAACTAGATAGATTAGTGTCAGAGTTTATTTGGGACAAAAAGACTGCTAGGATTGGCAGAGCACTTCTTCAGCGACCTAAATCTTTGGGGGGTATGGGCTTACCCAACTTCAGACATTACTACTGGGCTGCAAATTTCAGGATTTTTCAATACTGGTTAAACCAGTGCAGACCAGAATGCAAACCTATGTGGCTTGCCACAGAAGCCACTTCGTGTATCCCTACTACACTGACTGCCCTGTTATACTCCCCTATTAATAGTTCACATTCTCCCTATACAAAAAATATAATTGTAAAAACGTCATTACGAATCTGGAGACAATTTAGGCGTTATTATGGATTACAACAATTTTCAATATTAGCCCCTATAGCATCAAACTTTGCTTTTCCACCATCAATGATGGACAGCACTTTTTCACAATGGACAAATTATGGCTTATCAACGTTTAAAGATTTATATATAGATGATGTTTTTGCATCCTTTCAACAGCTTTCAGATAAGTTTTCGTTGCCCAGAAACAATTTTTTCCGATATTTACAGGTCCGCAGCTTTATCCGTAATATGTATCCTCAGTTTCCTAGCCTCCCCTCCCTTACTCCCCTAGATTTAATTCTTGAACCAGTATCTGTTGGGAAAGGTATGATTTCAGTTTTTTATGACAAAATAGGTTCTCTACATAGAAGCTCACTGACATCCATAAAAACCCAATGGGAAGAAGATCTAACGGAGGACATTTCAGATGAACTGTGGGAAAACATTTTATACAGGGTACATGCTTCATCTGTGTGTGCTAAACATGGTTGGATTCAATGCAAAATACTTCATCGTTCTCATTGGACTAAGGTCAAGCTTTCAAAAATTTACTCTGATGTTGATCCTCTCTGTGACCGTTGTCGCCAAGCTCCTGCAACACTGGCACATATGTTTTGGCTTTGCCCAAATCTATGTGCATATTGGTCAGAAATATTTGAGACAATGTCTCATGTAGTTGGGCAAGCAATTAAACCTGCATCTACAACAGCACTGTTTGGTACACTTCCTTTGTCAGTTCACTGTTCACGATACAAAGCAGATTTTGTTGCTTTTGTGTCCCTCCTGGCCAGACGCCGTATTCTACTGCATTGGAAGTCATCTGCTTCACCTACTCACTCCATGTGGATTAATGACGTTTTTCACTTCATAAAACTGGAACAAATTAGATACTGTCTGAAGGGCTCTTCCAAAAACTTTTATAAAATTTGGGGTTCTCTCCTTGAATATATGGAAATGTATACTCCCTGCATACTGGATGATAGTTAATTCTTACATTTTTTGCTGCTGTGTGACATCTCATGTGACATCATGACCAGGCTTTTAGTTTGGTGTATAAACAACTGTTTTGGTTGGTTGGTATTTAAATTTTTTTTATTTATTTTTTTATTTATTTTTATTTAATTTTATTTTTTTTTATTTTTTTTATTTATTTTTTATTTTATCTTATTATTATTATTATTATTATTATTTAATATATAAATGTATCTGAGGGTCAATAATTGTCACAATCATTTAGATTCCTTTTTACTTCTCTCTCTCTAAATAAAATGTAAAATGTGAAAATGTAAAATGTGAAAAAAAAAAAAAAAAAAAATGTGTAAAATGTGTGATATTTGTAAATTTTTGAAAATTTCTATAAATAAAGTTGGGGAAAAAAAAAAACAAAATGAGTTTGCGTTGTACTAAATCACACAATTTGATGAAATGCATTGTTTCCACATCAGTTTTATTTGTTTAATTTCATACTTGCTCACTAAAGTCTGATTTATACTTCTGCGTCAAGCGCACGCGATCATATAGCCCTTGCCGTGGCTGACACCGATGCTGATGTGCACCTCTCAAAAAATGTAACCACAAGTCACAATGAAGCATAGCGCAAGCTCTGTGATTGGTCGACTTGATAGGTGTGACCAGTGTGGGCAATGCTGAGAGCCACGAGCCCGATGGAGCGAGTGTTTACAAGTGTCGAGTCTAATGAAGGAGCTCCAGATGTTTTGTGTTTACCTTGATTAAAGTTGTTGCACGTTGTTAAAGTTGTTGGCCGGTTCCTGCCTCTGAATAATTGAGTTTTAGCCACTTGTACATTAAGGTAGCATTCAGAAAAAAACAAAACACCCGCGAAAAAACTCGACACAGAGGAACATAAAAACGTACTGCCAGCCAGCGTTTTGGAAGTGTTATTGCAGATCAACACAAGCTGCACGCAGAAGTATAAAGGCATGATTCCGTGCAAGGCATGCGCCATGGGTCATGGTGATCACTTGAATCAGAAGTATAAATCAGCCCTAAGCCCTCCTGTGAAAGTGATGTAGAGCATGATGAAATAAGAGGGTCTCAGCAAAATCCCAACACAAGACACAGGAGACTCATTTGAACACGTTGATACCACGTGGAAACAGTAATTCGTCTCAGCTGACCACTTGTGATTGGATCACTGAAAATGCATGTAGATACCATGTGGAAACAGGAAGCATTATTAAATATATCTTTGAATTGTACTTAATTTGTGTATGCATTTGTGTTTACTATAATTAGCTTAGAAGACTACGTTTAAACTACTGAAATCAACTGTGAGATCTTTAAAGCGGTTTGTACACCGTAAAAAAGTAATTAGTTGAGTCTATTATTTTTGTAGACTCTGTCATAGACATTATGTCAATCTGGTTTGCAATAAATGAAGTTAATTTGAGTTTATTTAATCCTCCTCTGCTGAGATCTAGAGTGATTCATTAATGTTCTGTTGGGATTTAAAGGGTTTCTGCTTGATGAGGTTACCATTGACCTGAATAGCAGAGCCACAGGAGCAATCAGTTAGTATTCGCTTTCAAAATATTTTACAAGAAACATAAACAAGCTTTTTAGGAAATTAAGATTTAGGACTTCCTTTGAGTTCAGTGTACCTAAATATTTACAGTAAGTTAAGTAATCTGTTCTTAAAAAATGACATTTGCTAATTGTTCAAACTTCTTATTTAAAATGAACTGAAATAACAATTCTTTAGTTTGTTTTTTCAAGACAAATGATTATTTATGTTCAATTATTTATGTTATCATTTGTAAAAACTAACAAGTTAACTTAATTCATTTATGTTGCCCCAACACAAATCGACTGTATGGAACCCACCATTGTGTGTAGTCATTGTTACTATTTTTTCTAGATTTATCAAATCTGAAAATAGTCTGAAAAAATAGTCACCTAATTTCATTTTACAATGTGTAACATACTGTATGGAGCTGCTTACTGTATGTAAAACTGGTTCCATACTTTAACTGGTTCCATAATAATTATAATAATAAATGCTATCTTAAAGTGTGGTCACATCAAATTTTGTATTTAAAAAAATGACTTTTGCTGCTTGTTTAAACGAACAATTTAAAATAAGTTGAAACGACACAATTCTTATGTTTTTTGAGGGACAACTTTTATGTTTTATGTTCAATCCACTTCAATTTGTAAAAATGACTAAGTTAACTTAATCGATTTATGTTGGGACAAGTTGAAGGAATTGTGTGGAACACAGCATTTTTTACAGTGTGTAATCAAAAAAATGTCTGTTATCTACATTTACATTTATCTATTTAGCAGACACTTTTATCCAAATGATAAAAATGTATACAAATGAGAATAAAAGAAGTAAAAAATAGCATGTTAAATCATCAGAGATCTACAATAGATGTTGTGACAAGTCTAGGATTAGCATCTACAGTCAACAATGAAGCGACAATTTCACAACAAGGGTCACTTTCAAAAGCAGCAGCTTTCTCATGGCTTAAACATAGCAACTTACATGATCTCATTCACTTCATTCATTCATTTTCTTTTCGGCTTAGTCCCTTTATTAATCTGGGGTCGCCACAGCGGAATGAACCGCAAACTTATCCAGCATATGTTTTACGCAGCGGATGCCCTTCCAGCTGCAACCTATCACTGGGAAACATCCATACACACTCATTCACACTCATACACGGCCAATTTAGCTTATTCCATTCACCTGTACCGCATGTCTTTGGACTGTGGGGGAAACCGGAGCACCCAGAGGAAACCCATGAACACGAGGAGAACATGTAAACTCCATACAGAAATGCCAACTGGCCCAGTCGGGGCTCGAATCAGCGACCTTCTTGCTGTGAGGCGATTGTGTTACCCACTGCGCCACCGTGACACCCCTTAAATGATCTCAATAACCAAAATCATCAGAAATGCATAAAAAAAAATCTTGTGACATGGATTCCTATTGAGATAACTGGAGTTGCCTATAAAGGAAGCCGAAAGGAAGCTCCAATGTAGCATAAACCAACTCTTGGTCTCCCAGCCTGGCTAAGCTGATGTTTTGCTGGTTTCCTGGGTAGGGTTGCACCAGCTGTTCATAAGTACTTTCTTAAACTGGAATGTAAAGTCCACACTAGGGGCTTAGTAACTACTAGTTTGTAACTAAATGTGTTCTTACTTCGGTTGCACCACATGTTCTTAAGGTATAGTTAATACTGTAGGTCGTAAGCTCTCCGTAAAGTCATGCGTAGTCGCATTGAATGACATAATATCCAATAAAAAGCATTTAAATCGTTAAACTGTTTTAAAATTCTGCAACTAATGCATCTATATATAACTGTCTTATGAAAATGAAATGATAAATTGCATTTTTATAGTACATTACATTAGTCAGTCACTATAACAGACGACGCACACACCTGCATCGCGAGCTGTGAATGCACACGAAATACAAATAAAGTTATCAAAACATTAAACTAGATTTTTTTTTTCTAAATATCTTACACATAAAAGAGAAAAGAGCAGGCAGAAGAACTCAGTCATGAAGAACTTCTCGTTTTAATTTATGGATACAATAAAAACAAAACACTCCTTGAACAAAATTAAATGCTTTCACAAACCGCAAAAAAAAAAAAATAAGGCTGTGATTATTATAGTGAGCTCATTATTGTAAACTAATCTCGCCATCATCTCTTTTCTACCTCTTTTCATGGGGGGTGGGGGAGGCGTAAATATTTAGTTGAAACGTAGCGTTACATTTAAACTAAGTTCAGTGGTGCAATACACAATTATCTAGTAGTGTGTAAATTGTAACTTAGAGTCCCTTTAAGTCACAACTAGGCTAT
The DNA here is from genome assembly GCA_903798195.1 of Danio kyathit. Classification (NCBI taxonomy): domain Eukaryota; kingdom Metazoa; phylum Chordata; class Actinopteri; order Cypriniformes; family Danionidae; genus Danio; species Danio kyathit. Next base: position 50,322,939 of record LR812534.1, on the reverse strand, counting down.
GTTTTAGCTTAAGCCTCATTCACACTACGAGCGTCTCGCAGAGGCAAAGCGACAAGCGACTGTTCATTTTGACGAAGAGTGAGCAACTTCAGGCGACCTCAGACTACTTGAGCATCAGCGACCATTGTCAACCAGGTGGGTGTGTCTAGCAACGCAACTAAGTTAAGAATCCTTCAACTTTATGCAAATGAAGAGCGACTTTCTTGAGCAACAGCCAGTAGGAGCACCAGTAGAGCCCATGTGATCTTCTCTCAGCTCGCTCAGAGGCCAGTTGTATTCTCCGTGCTCTAGACCTACACACCTCTGCGTTTGTAGCAGGTCACCACCCCGAGTGACATGCAGTCGCTGCTAGTGTGAATGAGGCATTATGCACTGCTGGTGCAACCGGCCCCTGGTCCCAAACCAGTCCATAGATCAGCTAAACTCGGAGACCATCTTAGACCAATAGACTTAATTTTTTTTTTTTTTATCAGAGTTAATAAAGCTTAGCTTGGATACATTATGCAACAACAGTCTGACATATGATAATTACCCCTATTATTTTGTAGGTTTACAAGGCACACACAAATATGCTGGACCAACAATAAATGTCTGGTGGTAGTTCAGTGCATGTTTTTTTTGTTTTGAATCTCAGCTGTAGTGGTTTATATCACAAACACAGTTTTAATCAAAGTTTGACATTTTATGAGTCTTTTGAAGCTGATGTCAGCCTGCTGGTTTTGGCATTTACAAAGCTCACAAAAGTTACTCTTTTTTTACAAGGGCACAAAACGACTCATAAAATGTATACGCAAAATAAATGATGCAACAATGCTTCACCTGAAAACGACGTTAATATACTTAATAATTATTTCAACATATACCACGTCTTAACACGATAGCTGTAAGGCATTTTTTTCCTTGCCACTTCAAAGCAAATGAAACCTTCTGGGGGAAGTTGGAAACATTTGGGGCAGAAAATAGAGATGTAAACAGATCAGTGCATATCTGCAGCAAGAAAAAAAAAAACATCAGCCTAACCTTCTTTACACATTTCTGCCTGCTTCTCATCACAGATCCAGAGGAAAATGAGAATCCTCGGGCTTGGAACATGAAAGACATCAGTGCTGAGTTTGTTCTCCCCAGAGGTTTGGTCACACCAGTGTTTTTGAGATGGAAATGAGACCGGAAGCAGCTCTGATTGTGTACTTCATCAAAAGTGTGCCGCTAGTGTCTTCATCAAAAGGACAACTGTTTAGCTAAGGCAGAAATGAAGTAGTTATGAATAGTTCGCCCAAAAATGAAAAATTCTGTCATCATTTACTCACCCTCATATCTTATCGCAAACACATCTGTGGAACATAAAAGAAGATATACTTGAAGAACCAAACAATTTACAGTTCATACAACACAAATCTTTTGACATTTAAGACAGAAATGTAAGACATTAGTCACAAGAAATCTTTCCCACACTAAAAAAAGTGAAACTTCTACAGTGAGTGACAGTTCAAAATGACCACTACCACCATGACCACTAACGTATGACGCTGCTGCAGGACAAAGGGATCATTAAAATGTTTTTAGGTGTAACAGCTTTATTATCATTGTAAACTTGTTAAGTGCAATGAGGATTCATTTTGGAAATTAAAACTAAATAAATAAAACACAACTAAAATGAAAGTACAAACATGCATACATACTGTACATAAATGAATGAATAAATAAATAAAGCAGTGTCCTAGCCTAAATTTAGAAAGCTGTACAGTGTTTATTTGAAAGTGACAGGACTAAGACAGCCAATAAATAAGCTTTTATTCAAAGTACATTTCATTTAAAGTACATTTTTATTTTAAATTGTTTCTGATTATAACGTTTTTATTATTATTTATTTATTTATTTATTTATTTTTATTATTTCTGATAAGGTTTTTTTTTTTGATTATATTCTGTTTTATTCAAACTCAGTTTTTAAGTATTTCTAATGTGAGTTTGATCATTGATCGTGACATTTATATATACTGAAAGCACAAGCAGATAGCTTACCTCCTTATTGATAATAAAATAACTTGCGATAGCATAGACTATCATTATATGTATTTATTATAGTTTAGTCCAAAGTACAACTTTACTTAGGTTGGATTTAAAATAAAAATCCAAGTAATTTAATTAAAACATCGTTTATAAAAATAACATTTTACATTTGAGTCAATGTTTTTTTTTTCTTGGGCGGAATAAATATTTAGACTAATATTAAAATACATTTTTGATTTTCAAGTAAAAACAAGTAAAAATTATAATTTGAGGGCCATTTATTAAATTAAGCTGTAACAAATTACAGTATTCTTTAGGTTGGTCCAAAGTAAGATTATCAACATAGGCTCATTGTGAACTTGTACCCCTGTCTACATTTCTGGAGAGCGTGAATTATTTAGCCAGAGGTATGTCTGGCTGTATTTTATCTTTAAAGGGTCACAAAACACCAAAACACATTTTTTGAGCTGTTGACAGTCATATATGTGTCCCACGCTGCTATAAACACTATTAGGACACATATAATTTACCAAAAAATGAAAATTGGTGGTTTTTGCATTATTTCGAGCAAATTCGTTCTGATTGTACTGTCGTTACCGGTTGTACTGTCTTTGTTTGTTTATTCAGATGGCAAAGTTCATTCGTATCATAAGCAGTACTCTTTCATTGTTTAAAGACATGACTTAGTCAAAATGATTTAGTTACTAAGTTTACAGTACGTTAATATCACTACAATATTATGGAGTGAAAGATCCGCTGTAAATGCTGCTTTCCGAGTGTAAACATGTAAACACCTAAATCAAACTATTACCGTCGTGTAGAATTTTTGCCGCATTTTGTGACAGGATAGTCTATACACACACAGCTTTCTGACTCTACCTACCGAGTGCATCTAAGTTACCGAGACATGCAGAGTTTTTTTTTCTCCCATTCGCCACGCGGTATCAAACATTCCATTAAAATGGGTGGGTCATTCAGTCAGTCAGTCGACAACAAGCTGGCATGGTCGGCTGAAGTGTATATTGCGCCCTCTGGTGGATTTATGCAAGAAGAGGACACGCAAAATAAATTTGAGATCATCAAAAGGTGTACACAACGGCCTCTGGTGGATTTGCAAAAACTGCGAACAGCCGTACCTCCGGTTACGTATTTCACTGTCCCCAGAAATGTAGACCTGAGTTCGTATCCGCAATGAGCCTGGGTAGAAGATTATACTTTGATCTAGTTAAAAAAGATAGTTTTCTACTTTGTACTAAAAAATATATATATATATTTAGTGTCTCTATATTAAACAATATTTTTGCTTTCTGTGAATGTCATTTTTCTTGACCACAATAAATATTTTTGATTTAGATTAAATAAAATTTTATAGTTTGAACCAAAGTTAATTTATTAGAGTAGTTTTTAAGTTGGTTTAAAGGGTGTTTTTTTCAGTGCATTCATCATTTGAATTTTTACATTTACACAACTTTATACAATGCACAAGATCATGAGAGGCTATTCTGTGCAAATCTGAAGCAAATGTGAAAAAAAGAGATCTGAATGACAGAAATGAGGACAAAAAAATGTATTTACCCAAACAGTTTGGAAACTTATACTAATCTATATATAGATTGGAGTGGAAGAGTTGGAAAGAAAGCGTGCGTGGGAAGAGGATGTTACATATTGTAAGGCAAAATGAAACTTGTGCTGAGTATGTATTTTCCATCCATCTCCACCTCAAACCTGAAACTTTGTTCTATCACTTTTGAGAACTGTAGTTTCTCCTCAAACCCAAAGTGTGTTCTGTGGACTTGACAACACAGCAACTCAGCCAGTAACCGCTCACACTGACGCTTCAATTCCCACAGCTCTCACTGTACAAAAAAAGAGAAAAAGTCAGTCATCTTTACAGAAGGCAAGAAGCAGAAGCAAAAGCAACGAATGTATCACCTAAAAAACCTGTTACCTGGTTAAATTAGGTATATATGATTAAATATTGTGCCATTTTATCTTGTTAAATGTACGGTTACATATCACATTACAATAGCTGATAACAATAATTGATTGACTTTTATTGTTATTAATTGGTATTAATTGAATGCACATTATACAATAAGTAACTAATCATTTAACTGACTAAATAAATGAAAACTGCAGCAAATGAAGTTATGTACAAATATGTAAACATTTTTGAATCAAGATACATTTTACATTTTATTATCTATTATTTTACATAATAGCTTATGTTATTTATCTTATAAAGTAAATATGTCTTCATTTATAAAGGTTTAGATGTATTTGGTCACACTTTATTTTAAGGTACAATTTGGGCTATTAATAAATTATTAACTATGACTTTTGCCACAATAAACTCCTGATATAGTGCTTATTATAGATTGAAAGGTAGTATGTGGGTTTAGGTATTGGGTAGGATTAGGTATGTAGAATAAGATCCTACAGAACATGTACTTTATAAATACTAATAAACAGCCAATTTGTTTTTTTATTATTATTATTATTATGCAGGAAATAAGCTATACTAGTAAAAAGAGAAACACAAAATAACAAATTTTATTGCGAATATACTTTGACAAAAAATAGTAAGTTAGAATTTGTTGGCAGGAGTACAATCTTATAAAAAAAATTAAGTAACAATGCGAGTCATGTCAGTAAGATGAAAAGCAGCATTTGACCAAAATATTTAAATGTATCTTTTTTTACATACTCATACACATTTTCTCTGGATTTGCCATTTACAGGTACATGCTTAGAGTAAAATCTTCACTTTTATTTTATTTTAAAACTAACATTTAGATATGCTTGGAGTTAATAGCAGGTTTGGCATGCTGTCCCGGGAGAGAACCCTGAGCTCGGAGATAATTGAGCCCAAGGCTCCCGCCTGGTCAATAAGCATATAAGGGGGTCCGAGATCAGGTAGGTCTCGAGAGCTCCCCCTGGAAAAGGGAGGAAAAGGAAGAGATGGGGTGGAAGGGGGGATTCTTCCAAAAATGAAGATAGGGCAGTAGAGTGAAATCGGTCTATTTATTGTAAACTTGGATCAATCTGATTGGATTATTACTGATTACAGATCAAAAGCCATCCTTGAACAATCATGTACGCCTCTTGAAATTAGTTTATAAAACTTCACTTAGTGCATTTGCTAGCATTTTACACTGTATACGTATACATATCCACCCAGCCCAATATTTAACTGACGCCATGGAATATTTTAAATTATTCTTTTGTCATTTGCTGCAAATAAACAATCTAAATGACAATATTCATATTCGAAATTTTGAAGACATGTTTGGGCTAAATATTATTGGCTTTCTGATTTACTTCCATTGATTATTAGCCAAAAAAACCAAAAAAACAACAAAAAAACAACAACAGTTTGTTATGCAGATTGATGTTGCAAATTGGTATTTTCTTATTATATTATTTTTATGTATAGTCATGCACACATTTGTTTATAGACCAAGTAGTTTGACCATTTTCTGCCGGTTTTTCCAAGTCATTTCTCCCATAGGCAACTGAATATGAAGTTATAAAACAAATTGCAGAAACAAGCGCACTTTCGCATTGCAGAATAAGGTCAATAAAATACTATAGAGAATCTCAAAAATTTTCCCAAAAATAATATCTTATATTTTCCCAGAGCTATATATATATATATATATATTTAAATATTTCCCAAATTATGTTTGACAGACTAAGGAATTTTTCACAGTATTTTCTAAAAAAGTTTAAATTTTTTTTTAACCATTTTAAGGTCAAAATTATTTTCCTATATAAGCAATATTTTTTTTCGATAGTCTACAGACCAAATCATCATTATACAATGATTTGCCTAATTACCCTAACCTGCCTAGTTAACCTAGTTATGGCTTTTGGCACTTTAAGCTAAATACTAGTTTCTTGAAAAATATCTAGTAAATTATATGTACTGTCATCATGGCAAAGATAAAAGAAACCAGTTATTGGAAATCAGTTATTAAAAGTATTAAGTTTAGAAATGTGTTGAAAAAAAATCTTCTTTCCATTTAACAGAAATTAGAGGAAAAACATACAAGGGGGCTAATAATTTAGAAGGGCTAATAATTCTGACTTCAACTGCATATAGAAGCATTTTTACATCATACATTTAACAAGACAGTGTAAAAGTTTTTCTTTAAAAGAAAGTAACTTACAGGTGAAAACACGAGTTTCATTCCCAGTCCAGTTTTCATCGGCGGACAGGCCGAGCTGCAATGCGCGACACATGTTTAATGAGAAAGATAAGGATTAAGACATTGATGAAATAGATAGTGCCATTCTCCGCCCTGCAGTGCAAACATGAAGGGAAGTGGGTGAATTACGACACACCATGTCTGCCTGCAGTGCTTTTGTAATTACAGTGGAAGTCACCATATTTCTTACCATTAATATGGCATGAAAGTCCCTAGGGGAGCTGTCAAATTCACACAAAACAAAGCATCATGGGTAGGTGGCGCTGATGATAATCTCAAACCTTTCTTCTCTAACTGGAAAATGTATTCTGGAAGAAAAAAGCAGCACTGAAAAGCAAGCTACTACAGTAACTTATGACGAGATACGTGCAGAAGCGGTTATTGAATCCATAAAATAATGTTGACGTGCCCTTTATAGCATCGGCAATATTATTTACATGTAAATTGACAATGAGATTGTTTTCAGGATGGGTGTTATTTATACATCTCCGCAACCATGCTGAGTCAGAGAACAGCGAGTGCTTGAGCAGGAGCCGTGGATTATGTAAACCAGACAATTTAATGTTATTGCAGGACAAGGATGTTTAAGTTCATGGCATCCTTTACAGGAGCAGCTCGTTCCCCCATTCCCTGATCTCCTGCACTCTGGAGTCTCTCCTGTCATTAAACTCACCAAGTGGAAAAACAGAAACCATCCCGGCAAAGAGCTTTTCGCAGCTGCTTCCAGGGAGACAATCCTCTAAACGGCCATCTTCCTAATATAACACCTGATAGAACAACTGTGCAAGGAACACATCATTAGGACATACAATTGATGGCAGATTCCCAGTTACAATCTAATAATTGCATGTTTTGGACATCTGCCAACAGATTATAAAAAAGTAAGTGCTTTATATTCCAATAAAAAAATGTTTTACAGAGAGAGACTGCATTAAATGATTTTAGAGTTAATTCAATTGACCTCTGGGTCTGGCAGAAGCACGTTTAGCATAACTTATATAGCTTAGCATAGATCATTGAATCAGATTAGCATCTTGGAAATGACACAAATATTTCAATTAATTTCCCTAATTAAAGCCTGACTCTCAGTTTGACTCTCAGCACAGAGACCAACACAAAATGAAAAGTAGTTATTTTCTCGGCCAATATGGCTAGGATATACTCTCGTCCCCCCAGACCCAGATATCAGTCGAATGAATTTAAGAATGGCTAAATATAACTGTTCAACGTTAGTGGAGTAAAATTTGCCTTTTTTTTTTTTAAAGTGGAGTGTTCCTTTAAGCATTGAAGAAACATTACAATGGGGATCAACAATTCAAGACCTAATCATTAATTCTAAAATCTCAGAGGAATGTTTTACAGAAGATTGCTGAATGTATGCCATGAATAATAAAGACTGTTCTAATAAAGGCTGTATACAACTATGGGAAATTTTAGAGACCACTTAACAATAATAACAAACATTTGCCATGTTTTATGAAAGCACATAGCACTTTTTGAGTAGTAAAATTCACTTTGAAATATACTGTATTATGCAAAACGGCAATGCAATATATGTAAAATTTGTAGGTTTATAAGTATATATTGTTACATATGGCCTTTACAGTTAAAGTCAGAATTATTAGCCCCCCTTTGAATTTTTCTCACTTTTTTAAATATTTTTTCCAAATGATGTTTAACAGAGCAAAGAAATGTTCACAACATGTCTGATAATATTTTTTCTTCTAAGGAAAGTCTTATTTGTTTTATTTCGACTAAAATAAAAGCAGTTTTTAAATTTTTATTAAACATTTTAAGGACAAAATTATTAGCACCTTTAGGCTAATTTTTTTTTCCGATAGTCTACAGAACAAACCATCATTATACAATATCTTGCCTAATTACCCTAATCTGCCTAGTTAACCTAATTAACCTAGTTAAGCCTTTAAATGTCACTTTAAGCTGTATAGAAGTGTCTTGAAAAATATCTAGTAAAATATTTACTGTCATCATGGCAAAGATAAAATAAATCAGTTATTAGAGAGGAGTTATTAAAACTATTATGATTAGAAATGTGTTGAAAAAAAATCTTCTCTCCGTTAAACAGAAATTGGGGAAAAAATAAACAGGGGGCCTAATAATTCAGGGGGGCTAATAATTCTGACTTCAACTGTATATTAAATTTCAAAATGAATTTTGCTACTCCTAATAATGTTTTCAAACATGCATATATCCATTTTTTAACTTGTGGAATGTTAAGTGCATATTTAACTTGTGGAATGTTAATTGCATAACATAAACCTGAATTTCACAACAGGCACAACAATAAAATAATTGTTATTCAGACCAATTGTCATTGTTTCTGAAGACAAAAATAAAAAACTGCTCTAAATGACAACATACAGTATGATATGAAATTAGGAAGAAATGTTAACCATACAAGTCTTGCTGTCGATCCCAGTTGTAAGAGCAAAAAATAATAAAACTAAATAATAAAATAAAAAATATATAAATAATAAAAAAATAATAACTTGACCAAGTTCAGTCAAGATCATTTGGAAAAGTGTCAGAAGGTAGGTTTTTCAGATGAATCATCTGTTGAACTGCATCCCAATCATCAGACCTATTGGAACCTGCATGGACCCAAGATTATCACAAAACTCAGTCAAGTTTGGTGAAGGAAAATCATGGATTGGGGGTTACATTCAGTATGGGGGCGTGCGAAAGAACTGAAGAGTGGATGGCAACATCAACAGCCTGAGGTATCAAAACATTTGTGCTGCCCATTACGATACAAACCACAGAGGAGGGCAAATTCTTCAGCAGGATAGCGCTCCTTCTCATACTTCAGCCTCCACATCAAAATTCCTGAAAGCAAAGAAGGTCAAGGTGCTGGCAAGTCCAGTCACCAGACATGGACATTATTGACCATGTCTGGGGTAAGATGAAGGAGGTGGCATTGAAGATGAATCAAATAAATCTTGATGAACTCTGGGAGTCCTGCAAGAACACTTTCTTTGCCATTCCAGATTACTTCATTATTAAGTTTTTCGAGTCATTGCAGAAATGTATGGATGCAGTCCTCCAAGCTCATGGGAGTCATACACAATATGAATTATTTTTCCACTGCACCATGACTTTTTATTATAGTGACAAGACTTTTGTCTAAGCAAAGTCAGACTTTCAGAAAATCATAATCATATTTTATTTCTGTAAAATAAACGTAATCTAGAGACCTTTGCCCTTCATATAAGCCACTTCTGATACCAAATTATCAACTAGATGTCAAGTTATTATTTGTTGTTCTTAAAACTTGGTTAGGCGACAAGACTTTTGTCAAATAAAACAATATTTGTATCAACGTTTAATATAAAAAATATTATTTATTATTAAATTTGCATTTTTATTACTCTTTTCATTATTATTATTATTATTATTATTATTATTATTATTAAAATATTATAGTCCTTTAAAGCAAGCCTAAAAATGATAATCCTTTCCAGACGAAATAAATAAACAGTCTGAAAAAATAAGAATGTGAATGGTAAAAGCTTGAGTGCACTTTATTAATTGTTAATGCAGCGAGAGAGAGAGGAAAAAGAGAGAGAGATGAATCCATTAGCCTTTACTCCAGCTCTCTAAGACAGTCTGAACGGTATAGTTGTATGATGGCACTCAGCCAGTGTTCCCCATCAAAGGGCCATTTTCATCCAGAGGTTTATTTTTAGAAGGAAAGACGTCTTTTTTTATCCTCCTTCCATCCTCTCAGAACCCTTTGTCTGGTTAATGCAGAGAAATAATGGGGTGCTTTAAGCTCTCAAGCACTATACGTTCTGAATGAAGTCGCTTTTCCAGACCGGTAGTTACTGTATATACAGTCATGATACAGTGCGTCTGGCCGACCAGGAGTTTGCGGGGTGTTTTCCAGCGATCTGTCCGCACTCGCTGCTCTGTAATCAGCAGTGAAAACACATTTCATGGGCCTGATTACCCAGGGCTCCTGCACAACTACAGAGGCAGGACCTGAAGTTTGCCTTACACACTCGCGGATAAAACGAACCAATGTGTGAGCCCTCCATCAAAGCGTTCTCTCTCCAGCAGGGGTGAGAGGGCTCGGGAAAAGCCTTTGGACCTCTAGGGTTCATGGTAACACTGCGAGTGGGAGGGTAACACGTCTCATTTGTTGGAGACGGCTTTTCGAAAATTCTCTCTGTGTCTCTTTCGCCTGCTGTTTGGCATGAAAGGCTTTCAAGTTAAGAAACCCGAAACCATATTTGCTGGAGAAATACAATTTGGGATCTGGAAAATGGCAACCGGGTCCTTGTTGGAATCTACAGTCTATCTTGTTTTCATTTTCCGAGGCCTCGTGTGCCACTTTTCTCAGTATCGCAGTCTGAAAATTGCACCTCCATTTTGTAATTATTTCTGCATGGGCCCGGCGTGAGGAATGACATTAGAGGAGATGATTACGACCTAGTGGATGTGGAGCTCAGAGGAGGGAACATTAATTCCAGGGCACACGCACGCGTTTCAGCACACATTCTTTGATATTACATGCGTCTTTTTTTTTTAAAGCTCTTTGTGCCAAATGTGACTGCTTTGCCACCAGTGCTGGGGGGTTAACACACTGCTAAATTATTTTTCAGTAGTGTGGATAGCAGCTCAGATTTTTTTAAATAGAAATAGTGGTTCTTCTAGTAGTCTGCCATGAACCCCAAAACATGTTCAAACTGTCCATTCTTGTAGGCCGTATATGGGAAAATTGTGAATGAACAGTTATAATCATGCAATTATATCCTATACACTATACACTTTTGAGTGTAATTGAGTTTAATTATGATACACATTGTGGCTCAGTGGTTAGCACTGTCAGCTCACAGCAAGAAGGTTGCTGGTTTGAGTCCTGGCTGGGCCAGCTGGCTTTTCTGTATGGAGTTTGCATGTTCTCTGCATGTTTGCGTGGGTTTCCTCCGGGTGCTCTGGTTTCCCCCACAGTCCAAAGACATGCGTCATAAGTGAATTGGATGGGCTAAATTGAGTGTGTGTGGATGTGAGAGTGTGTTGGTGTTTCCCAGTAATGGGTTGCGGCTAAAAGGGCATTCGCTGTGTAAAACATATGCTGGAATAATTGGTGGTTCATTCCGCTGTGGTGACCCCTGATAAATAAGGGACTAAACCGAAGGAAAATGAATGAATGAATGAATTTCCACTCATTTGAATTGCGTCATTTCACCTAATTTAGGCATATTTAACGCAAGAGAGAAATTCATTTTGAACCAATGATTGTCCAATAGGGGTGTGACAGGACACTTACTCCACGAGACGAAACGAGACACGAGATTGGGTTCACGAGAACGAGATGAGATTTTTACACTATTTTAAAGAAATCTTTAATGATGAAATACATAAATGGAAAATATTTTATTTAACTGAAAAAAAAAATTAATAAATAAATTGCAAGAATATTTAGTTGCTTTTTTTAATCAAATAACAAAGTATTTGCTAATATATAAATGAAAAATGTGATTTTTATACAACTAAATAAAAATCACAAAATGTTAAACAATTCAGGTGCTTTTTTAAATCAACTTGTAATGAATGTTATTTTACATTTATTTTAATTAATCTAATCCTGCCTCTAATCTTCAGTGCTAAATTCACCCTCACGCTCCATCATAACATCACAACTCACAAGACAACTGTTCACCCTGCCAAGAAATCCCATAGCAATTTAGTCTCGTGAGATCTCGTAGCCAGAGATCTCCACACATTCTTGTTGTCTAACTATTTAGACAACCAGAATTGTTTATCTACTGATGAAAATTTAACAAGTTTATTAGCATAGTCATGGCTCACTGAAAGAAACATGAATGTTCTTAATAAAGCTGCCAACACCAAAAGCATGAGTGCTACTTTTCTGCAAGGTGGTAATCTCACTACCTACTTGAAACTCTTAATAATCTTCAAATACTGAAGATTAAACTCTATAGCGCTCCTTCTCATTCTTCAAGCAAAGAAGGTCAAGGTGCTCCAGGATTGGCCAGACTAGTCACCAGACATGAACATTATTGAGAATGACTGTGATAAAATGGAGGAGAAGGCATTGAAGATGAATCCAAATAATCTTGATGAATTATGAGAGTCTTGCAAGAACACTTTCTTTGCCATTCCAGATTACTTTATTAATAAGTTATTTTAGTCATTGCAGCGATGTATAGATGCAATAGTCCAAGCTCATGGGAGTCATACACAATATTAATTTTTTACCCACTGCACCATGACTTTATATTCTATACTGTACATTATTTTTGTTGTGTGACAAGACTTTTGTCTAAGCAAAGTCAGACCTTATTGTCTTTAAGGGCATCTGCCGGTGGTACCCTAAAAACCTACTTGAAAATATTTTTAATCTTCAAACTAATGATGTTTCTCTTAACTTAAGAGACTTAACTTGTAAGTTTACTTTGTCAATATTTTCTCCTCTTAAAACAAACTCATGCAAAGCATTCTAGGAACTACACATCCACTATGTTGTTACCCCTAACCTGAATTCACCCAGTAAGACGTGTTTCATCTATGTTGATGCTGGAACAACATTCCAATCAGCCAATCAGAATTAAGGGATACATTTACCGTTTATGTTAAGTTTATAGGCTTACGGTTAGGTTTATGCATCTACATGATTGTTATCCAACTATTATTCCCTTCTGACTTTGGGAATAATTTACAGTTATGGTTGGGTTTAGGGGTAAGGAATAGGTATGGATTACCTTTTCGAACAAAAATGATGTTCCAGGATCAACACAGACGTAATTCAGGATCACATCAGACTTGGCAAAATCATGACGTGCCGTATAGCTACACAAACACAATTTGTTCATGTTGGCACAACACAAAATTATTAGGTTAACTCAATTTTGTTTAAAATAAACTTAAGTGGACTGAACATAAAACAAAATAATTGTCCAAAAATGTACAATAATAGTGTTGTTTACTTGTTAACTCATTTTAAATAAGTAGTTTGAACAAGTAGCAAAAATACTTTTAAGGATACTATAAGAAAAATTATTCAATTTAGTTTGAGTAATTAAAAACGAAAGGCAAAAAACATCATTTTAAATACTACAAGTGAGAGTGAGCAGTTTGTGACATGTCAACCAGTCCATTTACACCTGGATTAAAATCAATTCAAAATCACAGGTTAATGACATGCATATAAATCATTTTGAACTTGTCCACTTTCAATTACTTGCAGAGGTAGACAAAAATGCATTCAGCTAGATTGCTTTCATTGTGCAGTGCTCCAGTCTGCGGAAAATGTGACGAACGTGTGGACTATATTGACGAGTTAGTCACACGACCACAGCACTGTGAGATCTAGCAAGTTTAATACTTCACCCATACAGGTGACAAATGTGTAATTGAAACTAGTCTAAAGACAAATAAATCTTAGCTCTGACTGCAGAAAGCTGATTCATTTCAATCCGTTTAAATCCAGATTTACTGTAGCAATATTAATGGTAACCATGGTATTGTGTCAGAAATGTGGTATGTTGTTCGTATTATAATATTTTTTATAGTTGTATTATTTTACAATACCAGGTTGAAGCTGGAAGTGCATCCACTGCGTAAAACATACAGTATGCCGGAATAGTTGGTGTTTCATTTCGCTGTGGGGACCCCTGATAAATAAGGGACTAAACTGAAGGAAAATGAATGAATGAATGAATGAATGAATGCTCAAATCACTTGTTGTGCATGTGTATTTGAATGTCTTTAGGCTGAATACAAATGTTTTTGTTATTGAAAATTAATTAAAATTATGCAACTCAAGCTACAGCAAAATTAGAATGGTTTTAAGAGACCAAGATTACAGGTACAATGCTATAACACCTCGGGTGCTGGAGCAACAATAGGTAAAACTGCTCCAAAATTTTAGTCTGGAGTACTGTATATCATTGTGATCCTAAAATTGAAATGGCTCATAGTAATTTATGTACATTATATCAAGTCTTATTGTTCTGTAATTGAGATGCATCTCTAAAAGTTCTACTTTTGGGCCTAAAATGAACAGTTAAGGGCTTCAGTGTTCCTAGTGGAACAAAGGTTTTCTGAGGTCTGTTTTCAAATACTTGTGTGGTTGAAAACATTCAAACAACCACAACTGACTTACCCTGATTGTCCGCATAATTGATTATAGTGAGCAAAATTATCATGGCTATTAATATTATTGTGGTTTTGTTAATATGACCTGAAAATGTTCAAAAGTAAATGTCAACCAAAAACTGTGAAGTCTTTTTTTGGATTAGTATACTTTGGTTTGTTGTTCATGTGAAATGTCTTCTGTGTGTTTTTATAGGTGCATTTGACTTTCTTATTCAAAGTATTGTATGTTAAACCTGCACTTGGAATCATTTGATCTCGCAGGCATCAATGTTTGTGCTGTTTTATATAGCAAAATTGCATAATGCTGCTTTATATAAGGCAAAAGTGACAAAAATATTAAGCTTTAGCTCAGTATTCCCAATAGTATGCTGCACATACTTTAAATTACAGTAATACACTGTAAAACCCAATATGTTAAGGTAACCATTTGAGGAAACCAATTGCAAAAACTAATCCTAATGAGTACTGTGAGCTTAATCCATTTGAGTAAATGAAGCAATTTAAGCACAGTAAAGTCCAATAAATGAAGAGAACTCAAACCAACTTAGTACTGTAAAACCCAATAAGTTAAGGCAACTCAAACCGTTTGAGGACACCAATTGCTACAAATCATTTGAGTAAAAAAACTAATCTATATGAGTACTGTGAACTTACTCCATTTGTTGTAGTTGAAGTAATGAGATATTTAATTAACTCATTACCTTCAACACTGAGTTCAAAACTCTTTTCAAATGAGTAGAATTAACTTTCAGTCAATTTTGAGTTAACTACACTCATTTCATTTGATAAAGTTGACTTGGGTTTTACAGTGTACAAAATACTTTAACTGTATATATAAATATACATTTATTGACTGTTTATAACATGCATTTCCTTTGCAGCCTTTTGCATTTAGCTAATTCTGATGTTACATTATTTACTGGGAGATATCAAAGTCGTCATAATCAATAATTGTAATGATAATGACAATTTGTTATGGTAATACTAACCATCAGAACATTTAGAGTGGTTTACCTTGAAAAAAGTGAGAAAGTGGACCAGGTAATTATATTTCATTGCACTATACCAAAACGCATGGATTACGGTTAAAATTGTAGTTTTCATCCACATCGTTTTTATATTCTGTTTCCTTTCAATCTGTGTAACCTGGGTTCAATATTCATTCAATAGTACTCATGTGACATAAGTGCTCCCAAAAATGTATATGGTCAAGGATTTCAACAAAATCCAAAAGATGCATTTTAATTCCAGGTATAAGCACAGCTAACGATCAAATGACATTTTTGTTTTCTTTCATAAATAAATGAGTGAATCTTTCACCCAACAGATTAACTTTAAAACACTGATTCATCAAGAGGCTGTCTTTTAGAGATCAGTGACTCATTGAATCATTGACTCAAATGATTTGTTCATAAACAATGACACATTCATAAAGACAGCTGCTAGTTTCAAGCCTGAATGAATGAGTTGATAATAAAGGCAGTGGCTGCATCCAAAATACGGTAGATGAAAATGTGAAATGTCTGTGTACTCATAAACAGAAGAATCAAAATGCACCCAAATGACCTGTTACTTAGATTAACAGGATTGATCACCCAAAATTTTAAATTGCCTCATAATTTACTCACGGGAACCAGCAACCAGCATTTTTCTAAATATCTTTTGTGTCACTTGTATAGTTTTGACTTGGTGTAAGACTTGCCACTTGTATAGTTTTGAATGAGGAAAAGTGTAATGGTCAATATGATGAATAAAATCCCACCAGAAGGCAATTGCTATAGACTGACATTTCTCCGGGGGAGATGCTCGGACCAGTTGTGTGCTTGTATGACAATTTGGTGGTCAACAAATGTGCCGAAATCTCAGTGAATACTTCCTTCACAGACATACAAAGTATATCCAGATAAAGTTTGAAATCTGTACTTTTAAATGAACCAAGCGCACTTAAAAACAAAAGATTTTTGGTTTGGTAATCTGTATGAACTGAACGCAAGGTACAGTCCATCCTGTCAAATGCAAATCACATGACAGCAACTACTCACTAGCCAACAAACTTGTAAACAAAGGGTCGCTGACATTTCTGGAGGACATTCACCATCAAGACCAGTTGTGGATTACTTTAGAAGAGCAGCGCGATCTGAAAATCATTATTCAGAGGATGATCATGTGTAACCTGGCCATACATGAGGTGTCGTGATCTCGTTCCTTTGGTTTTGAAGTATTTGATGTTTCCCGATTCCTGAACATAATGCGCAAGAGTCGTTTCAAAGATGGCCGCCAAGTTGAATAACTTGCCTTAAAGGGAGAAAGAAGAAAGAGACCTAGATAGGTTTGGATCAAGTGAAGAGTGGCTAAATGATCAAATAATTTTCATCTTTGAGTAAACTATTACTCTAAGATTCAAAATTGCACATAGCCTGGAAGAGTTACTGTAAAATTCAACCAAATCGCACACACACACACACACATTTTGGTTAGACAGCATTGCAGCTATGTTTTCAAAGGTCTAGCCTGACACTAAATTATGAGCAGTCCCCAATTTGACAAGCTACGGTTTTCAAAGTAGCTTCCCAATGGTGTCGCCCACAGAGTAACTGGTTAAACAGAATCACAAAAAAGGCCTGAAATTCAATATATGCATTACATATGCACAGAATGATTTCTAGACTGTCCCAGAGTGCTTTGGGGGAAGTTAATCATTTATATGATATGTTTCCTGTAGGTCTGCGCAATGTGCAAACACTGGAGAGTAGAGTTATGGCAGACAAGGGCTCACATTCCACTCGTCTGCCATATAAAGTCACCAAAGAAACTCACAAATGACACTTTCCACACACACGGCTCATACCATTGCGTGACAAACGCGGGGGCAACGCCAGATTCACAGAATGATTTATAATGCTTATGTGACAGCGGAACGGTGGCCATAGCATGTGATGGGAGCTCATTCAAACTGCGAGTGCAGGTCTATTCACATGGTCAGCGCTTTACGTTAATTTCTCTCTCTCTCTTTCTCTCTCTGACTCTGTTCCACTCGTCTCTGTCAGCTCCCCTCAATGGGGTTGGTTAAATCGTCCATAACACATAAACGCTCGTTTATAAAAGCTGACAGACATGGCAGTCGTTTACAGAAATTAATTACCTTCCACTGGTGCTTCATGCGTCAGTCACGCTACACCAGGCTCAACTACCTCCATTAGAGACACCTCCACCTGCTGAGAGACAGACAGAGAGAGGGAGACCCATAAAACACATCATTTCTTGCCAATAATTTCATTCATGATGGAATTCCAGAGCGAAAGCCAAATTGTTTTGCTTTTTTTTTTTTTTTTTTTTGCTGTTGTTGTTTTGCTGGAAAAGGCTGTGACTTTCATTAATCTGTGGTTGGTTAATGGAGCCAATCTGTTGAACGTTCATACGACGCTGCCATGACTCTCTAATTATGGACGCAGATCAGTTGAGCTTGGTTAGCTTTTAGCTTAATGAATGCAACATGGCAGAAAACGCTACATCCCAGCTCTATTAACAGAATATTATTATTTTTTTCCATTGAGGCTTTCTAAAAGATTCAAATGATCTGGTGTTTTTAGTGTCATTTCTCCAGCTCTGCTCTGAAGAGTAGTGGAGTATTAATGCAAACTTGACAGCCGTAATCTCAGCTTGGTGATATCTTCCAAAAGGGAAAAAAAAAAAAAAAAAAAAAAAAACTCTCCATCATTTGTTTATCAGGACAGACGCCAAATGGAAAAACAGGAACTAGTTTAATATCCCACCGTTTCAACACGAAATGACACTTGGAACCCTTTTTACTTTAGCAATGTGATGTATTTCAGAGCACAACAGGATGTTCAATGAGATAAAAATGTAGGATGGGAAATTACAAAGACAAATAGGCTATACTGTATATATATATATATATATATATATATATATATATATATCTATATCTATATCTATATATATATATATATATATACATATATATATATATATATATATATATATATATATATATATATATATATATATATATATATATTTGGAATAACATTTACGAGACAAAACATTTTTATCAGTACAAGAAAAGTCTAAGGGCCCTATCATACACCCGCCACAATAAGGTGTAAGACGTGTTTGGCGCGATTTGTTGCTATTTTCAGACCAGCGTAACCCTAATTTTCAAAAATCCAGTAAATCCATTTGCGCCACTTTGTGGACTCATGGTGTGTTAAGGCGTATTGTTAGTGCGTTGCTTGTTTGAAGAACTGAAATAGACTGCGCCATTGATGATCTAAAAGCAGGTCTAAAATCCAGCGCAGAGTGTGTTAGTTATGCGCCTACATGGGTTCAAACGCTTACACATTGCTTAACTCACACAGGATGTACAGCAATACACAAATATCTTTACATATAAAACAAATAATGGACTAAAATGTTACAAAAATTATTATTTTCTACATGAATATAAAAACCACTGCCTCCATTCCTCATCTGGGGGTCTTTTTCAGTTTATTTATGACAATTTGCATTCGTATAATGTTATTATTATTATTATTACTATTATTATCATCATCATCATCAGTATAATTTATTATATGCAGATTTATATTTGTTTTAATAAAAACAAGTTTAGATTTGTCCACCTGTCGAGTTCTGGAGATGTATACATCACCATATGGGGCATAAGAATAGGACGCGTGTTTGGATATAACTCAGTTTTTTGACCACACTTCGTTATTAATGTTCATTTATTTGTTTGCTGGAAATTAGAACTGAATTTAGAAATAGTTTTGGAACAAATCTTTGCGCTTAAACCAAAAAATAAATATGTAGGCTGATGGATGTCTTAAATGGAGTGCATACAACACAGTTTCCTCAGCCACAAAAGTAAAGGAGTAAAGTAAAGAGTAAAGGGAAAGTAAAGAAAAAGAGAAAGTAAAGAGGCCGAATGGAGGAGGCTCATTCTTGCGCACATTGTTCGTTTAACGGTTTTCCCACTTACAAAGACCACCATGTAAATAGCAAATGCACCAACTGACTCTTAAAGGGAATGGGAGATGAGACTCTGATTGGTTTAATGCACGTTATGCTCAAACCACACCCATAACTCATTAAGAGAATAAGCACAACCCTGTTAGACCATGCGGCGCAGCGCAGAGCGTATTTTTCAGTCCTTAAAATAGCAAAAGTGAATTCAGACACACCCACTAATGCTTTTGTGCCATGTGCTTTAGACTTTGCTCCTAGATTGTTAAAATAGAGCCCAATCTTGACCACATTAAATTGACAAAAAAAATTAAACCATTCCATCTTCTTTTGTGTTCCACCAAACTGAAATGAATAAGCATCACTTGTGCAATCACATGCGAAATATGTGGAACGCACGTGAAAAATGCTAAAACACATTTTTGGAACATTTTAATTTCTTGTTTTTCTTTACAGGAAGAAAAAGTCATGATTTGGATCAAGATTAAGCTGAATAAATGAAAAGTAAATTGGGTTAATTTTGATTTTCTTGTTTGTTTTCATTTCCCCCTCTCCGCCCAGGCCTCTTTTATCTCCAAACTACAACATCCTCTAAAACAATTTTCCTCAGACACACAGAAATATTCACACACACTCATCCCACCCTCCTCTTCAGGCCGGCTCACTGTAGTACCGCCAGTTACTCAAATGACACACTTAAAAGAACGTAGGATGAAATCAGTCATTTGAAGAGCAGAAGATTGCGCTTCTTGCCATGTCGTGTGTCTGGTGTGAATCTGTGGCCGCTCTTTGCCGGCAGAGGATCTAATAAGTGCGCCGCTGTGCTGTGGGTCGCCCAGTGTGAGATTAGAGGAACTCTATTAAACTTTATGGCTTCGAGTCGAAGCGCGGGGAACAAAGCTGTGTGAAATGAACCTCAACTACCCCGGGACTTAACAAGGCGCTTATAAGTGATAAAACACACTGGGATGTTTTCTTGGAGAATGGTGGGTTGGTTTCAAGCCCACCTACTACACCGATATTTGAAAACATATGATGTTTTCTCACCCATTTGAGTATTGCTTTGGGAGGAAGTTAAAACATTGCTGGTGTTATGTGTGCATCAGTTCAAATGTTTGCACTAAAGATTGGCTCTTAACCTTTCTGTGATGTATTTGTGGGTCATCTTTAACTCAGGTTATGTTTGGGATTTCATACTATGAATCATAGCTGCAGTATATAATACGTATACTGTACATTGTATGCAAATTTCCTGTATGAACAGGGTACCTGAATGACCTGCTACATTTGTCAAAATGAGTAGTGTACTTCAGCACATGCTGTATGGTATACTGTATCCCACAATACATGTGCTAAGTTTGACCTTTCATTTCCAATATGATGGATGAACCAGAAATAACTTCAACTCTCTCTCTCTCTCTCTCTCTCTCTCTCTCTCTCTCTCTCTCTATTTCTCTCTCTCTCTCTCTCTCTCTCTCTCTCTCTCTCTCTCTCTCTCTCTTTTTTTTTTTAAAAAACTGCACCCAGCACTTTTTTGCTCACAACTGCATACTAGCTTACTTTATATTTATACCAGGTCCATTCATTAGATTGCACAATTTCAAATGTTCTGAGTTTTACTAGGACTGTGTATAAGTTAACTGGTTTTCTGGGTATTAATGAATTGCTGTACTGGTTAGGCATTTAGGGTACCTTGAATAGGCAGATGAATGTCTGTAAGATAACTGCTTTGTTGGGTATTAGTGAATTGCTGTACTGGTTAGGCATTTAGGGTACCTTGAATAGGCAGATTAATGTCTGTAAGATAACTGCTTTGTTGGGTATTAGTGAATTGCTGTACTGGTTAAGAATTTAGGGTACCTTAAATAGGCAGATGAAGGTCTGTAAGATAACTGGTTTTCTGGGTATCAGTGAATTGCTGTACTGGTTAGGCATATAGGGTACCTTGAATAGGCAGATGAAGGTCTGTAAGATAACTGGATTTCTGGGTATCAGTGAATTGCTGTACTGTTTAAGCATTTAGGGAACCTTGAATAGGCAGATGAAGGTCTGTAAGATAACTGGTTTTCTGGGTATTAATGAATTGCTGTACTGGTTAAGCATTTAGGGTACCTTGAATAGGCAGATGAACTGGGATGTGTGTGTGTCCATTACAGAAGATACATCCATTCTTGCAAACAAGCAGCTGTTCTCATCCAACAAAACACTTTGCAGAGCCTTGGGAAACATCAAGACGGGAATGAATGTAATGTCAAGTTAAAAGTGCGTAAATATTTGTATTGTTCACAGACTTAAAAAAAAAAAAAAAAAAAAAAAAAAAAAAAAAAAAAAAAAAAGACATGAGTAAAAGTGAAACTAAAGCCAGTTTCCTGGCCTGGCTTCCTTCAAAGATAACACAATCTTGACACTCAACCTTGTTATTTTTTATTTTCATTTTTTTTAGGGAAATTACCAGAAAGGCAAGCATTTTAACACGCAATTTTGTTTAAAAAATCTAAAAGGTTTATTTAAATTTGCCATAATAATAATAATAATAATAATGAAATATCCCATTCTATTTAAAGGGCACCTATGATGAAAATGTACTTTTGTAAGCTCTTTGGACAGAACTGCGTGTAGGAATAGTGTGCCCACTATCATATCTCTTTTAAAATTTACTGATTTAAAAAAGGACCCAAATCAAAGTGATTTTGAGGCCCACCGCAACGTGGCGTAGGAGTGAGGTTTTCCCCACCCACCGATTTGATTGAAAGGTGCCATTTCTCCATAATAACATGTATACACATGTCCACACAACATTTTTTTTGCAAAGAAACTGGGATTAAAACATGTTACAACTCTCTGTGATCAGTTGCGCCTCAATAATTAATTGTATAAGTTTAAAACATTTTTAAAACAGAGCACGTTTCTAATAAAGAGAGTAAAATCTCTATGTAATTCTTAACAGCTATAATCACCCTGGTCGCATGGTGTCAGTAAAAATGCGCACATACATATATATATATACACAGTTGCAATCAGAATTATTGAACCCCTTTGAATTTTTTTTTCTTTTTTAAATATTTCCCAAATGATGTTTAACAGAACAAGGAAATTTTCAGAGTATGTCTGATAATATTTTTTCTTCTGGAGAAAGTCTTATTTGTTTTATTTCAGCTAGAATAAAAGCAGTTTTTAATTTTTAAAACCCATTTTAAGGTCAAAATTATTAGCCCCTTTAAGCTATATATTTTTTCAATAGTCTACAGAACAAACCATCATTATACAATAACTTGCCTAATTACCCTAACCTGCCTAGTTAACCTAATTAACCTAGTTAAGCCTTTAAATGTCACTTTAAGCTGTATAGAAGTGTCTTGAAAAATATCCAGTCAAATATTATTTACTGTCATCATGGCAAAGATGAAATAAATCAGTTATTAGAGATGTGTTATTAAAACTATTATGTTTAGAAATGTGTTGAAAAAAAATTCTCTCCGTTAAACAGAAATTGGGGAAAAAAATAAACAGGGGGGCTAATAATTCAGGGGGTTGAATAATTCTGATTGCAACTGTATATATATATATATATATATATATATATATATATATATATATGTGTGTGTGTGTGTGTGTGTGTGTGTGTGTGTGTGTGTGTGTGTGTGTGTGTACATGTGTGTGTGTACTGCACACGACATTTGTGTGTGACTCATCGTTTCAGAAAGGCTTGAATAAAGTCCACCACAAATACATCAAACAAACTTACTTGGTATTTTTGACTAGTATTTTTGACTTGGTATTTCAGCTTCATCCGTGTCTGTCTCTATCACTGACTGCTGTTTATCTTTTTATAACAAAGCTTACTTGGTAGTTTCAGAAACCTAAAAATAGAAGTTGTGCAAAATGTGCCACATTGAAGGTATTGGGTAGGTAAACAGGTTCGTTTTGTATTGAAGCTATCATTACAAGCTAGTTTGGAAAGTATAAAACTGCAGCCTTCATTCAGAGCTCTCTCCAAATTCAAGCCTCTTTTCAAACATATGAAAGTGAAGCATCAAAGCAGAGACTATGCCATGTCTTATTCACCACTGAGGCATTACACCTCATAAAAGTTTTGTAACTTTGAAAACCTTAAAATTGTTAAGTTACACAGTAGTGATGTTACCTTTCTGTAAAGGTAAAGAAACATAAGTTAAACAAAATCCATCAAAACTATATATCCAACCATTTGTTACCAGTCCAATTGAATTGCAAGCATCATTTTTCAAACCCATGGAGTTCCTCAGTTGGTGGAAAAGCAACACCAATCATTATTGTGCATTTAGCTATTTCTTGATCCAGACGTTTTTCATTATAGCAGTTTTTAAGATTGCATTTTCTCTACTACTTCCTTTTCCTGTGCCAGGTTGAAGATTCAGGAGGAATGTAAAGTAGCTACTCTTTAGCTTGCATTCTCACTGGTTCTCTTAATGAAAAGCTCTGATGTTATGTGATTGTCTGGTCGAGAAGGATGAGCAGAGGTACATATTCATAGGTTACCATGTAGACTATCCTATCATTGTATTTGGACCAAATGCAATGACCAGACAAACATTTAATGGACCTTAGCTTTTCACAGAAGCTTTTTCTGGAATAAATTTCCTACCCTGCCTTTAATCACAGAACATTAAAGTCAGCAATATTGTGATAGCCTTTTCATAACTATTATGATGTTTATTTGAGTGAAATCTATGGCGGGGCTTGTTTTTGTCCTCCAGGAATTGACTGGATTATTGTTGATGGGATTTTTGAATTTTTATCATTTGATGTTGCTGTGATCTCATGTGAGTGACAGGTTGTCCCGCTCCTATGCCAGTAAACATGTCATAAGAGAAAACAAAAGATGTTGTTGCAAAAGGGAGGGGAAGTTATTTTGATTAAAGTGTATGAGGGAGAAGAATGAT
Source organism: Danio kyathit (assembly GCA_903798195.1). Classification (NCBI taxonomy): domain Eukaryota; kingdom Metazoa; phylum Chordata; class Actinopteri; order Cypriniformes; family Danionidae; genus Danio; species Danio kyathit. The sequence goes on along the minus strand of LR812534.1, from coordinate 50,298,666 downwards.
AATATTTGTTTTATTCTTTAAAGGGCTTGTGATATTTTGTAATGTAATGTAATGTGTATTTCTATAGCGCATTTATTGTGTAAGGTCATACACCCAAAGCGCATCACAATCATGAGGGGGTCTCTCCACACCACCATCGGTGTGCAGCATCCAATAGGGTGATACGACGGCAGCAACAGGACAACAGAGGCATTGCGCTCACCACACACCAGCTGTAGGTGGAGTGAAGAGACAGTGATAGAGCCAATTCGGTGTATGGGGATGATTGGGAGGTCATGATGGGTAAGGGCCAATGGAAGGAATTTGACCATTTTGTTAATAATTTTTAATTGGTCATTTAAAGGTGCAGTAGGTGATTGTCTTCAGAATCATTTTTGTAGTGCTGGTTGAAAGTCTCTTCACATTCCAATAGTACTGATTAAAGTAAATGATCTAAACGTATTTATATGTATTTTTATATTCTGGGTAAGGCATAAGACTAAAAAAATGTTATTAAATATTGTCGTGCTGATAATTCTCATAATTCTGATAAGCAGCCCAAACTGTCTGTCGACAAATGTAGATTTGTACAACTGTGCATCTCTGTTCACGCAGACCCGCCGATGCTCGTTCACATGGGCCGCATGCGGACACGAGTGACATCAGTAAAAACAAATGCTTAATTAAAACTTTTTAAAATCCTGAATCAATATTAAAGTTACTTCTGTACGCTGGAGGAAGGATGACACCATGGCTGAAGTATTTCTTTTAGACAGGTAATGTTATGGTTTAAAACAATTTTACGTTAGGCAAAGCTTATGTAGATTGTGTTGTTATGAATGAGTTATATGCACAGAAGTGTTGTTCAGCCACTGAAATCTTCCGGCAAAGGATTGATGTTTCATAAGGGACCTTTTACAACATCGATAATGTGGATTTTTACTTAGTTTAACAACGAAACAACTAAATAGCTCTATTCCGCCTAGCCTGCTTTACTGAGCTGAAGTTGATTTTATATTCAGATTGGTTCATTTTTGAACAATTACCAACTGTGAAACGCTCCCTATATTGTTTACCATGCTACTCTGAATATTCGGTCTGAAATAGCACATAGGTATGGCTTAGTAATAAGTGTAATTCCTGCACCCCACCAGCCAACCACTAAGCATACAGTAGCCGCTTTAGGACAAAGTGCGTGAGAGAGTGAGACCAGCGATCCTTGCATGCAAGTTTTGCTTGCTAACTACACTGAAAACGTGTCAGATATAATTTTTTTTCGTTCAGAAAAAAGTTTTTCGTTCAGAATTGTAGAATTATTAAGTACTATAAAGTTTTCTAACTGGCGAATTACATGATCTAGTGTGCCTCTGACATCTTTAATGTGCCCGTTTCAGGAGGCATGGCTTTGGACGGCAGGGGTGGGATTGTATTTGAAAGATGTTATGCTAACCGGTTAACATTTAGGCAGATCACCTACTGCACCTTTAATTTAATTGATTATTTGTCAAAATAACAAATGTTGTCAATTGTTGTGGTTGAAAATCAGGTTCATTCTGTCACGTATTAGTTTTCTTAGCTTTTCTGAAATAAAAGCATTGGTATTGTGTTTTGCTGACAATCTATTGTCTAAAATGTGGCATGTTATTTGTTATAAACATTATTTGATGTTTAATAAGATTTTTATTTTAAATTCTGAATAAATGTTATCAATAGTACCAATAAATCCAGAGAAACATAACTTTCAAGTGGCCTCTTTATTTCACAATATATGAGAAATTGTGATTTCATGAAGACCTTAAAGTCTTGCAGCTTTATTTTTTACACAAAATTGTATTGAAATACACAATTTGTAAACACTAACGCATACTGTACGTACATAAAAGTAGTACATTGCATGACAGTAGTTAGTATACCACTTCTTTCATTCATTTTCCTTCGGCTTAGTTTCTATTTCTATGGTTGCCACAGCAGAATGAACCACCAACTATTCCAGCATATGCTTTACGCAGCGGATGCCCATCCGGTCGCAACCCAGTACTGAGAAACACCCATACACTCGTTCACACACACACACACACACTCATAGACTATGGCCAATTTTGTTTACCCAGTTCACTTATAGTGCATGTCTTTGGACTGTGGGGGAAACCGGAACACCCAGAGAAAACCCACGCCAACATGCGGAGAACATAAAAACTCCACAATGAAATATCAACTGACTTAGCTGGGACTCGAACCACCGACGTTCTTGCTGTGAGGCAACAGTGCTAACCACTGAGCCACCGTGCCACCTAGTATAGCACTTTTTAAAATGTTAATGGTTTAGAATAGTTTCAAATAGTAGGCAATAAATAGCAGATTGTATTCAATTCCAAAGATAACCTCATACCTTCTGCAATCAGCCATTTTTCATCCCGAAACTTAGAAGTGTTATTCTCACACAATCAATCACAATCTATTATATTATCACTCTTGAGAAGTGATTTGCCATGCCAGGTCACACTGCCCTAGAATGAATTCTCTAGATCTTTAGTTACTAACAGCATGAACTAGTACTATATGTCCAAAAGTCCTACCCAATGCTAGAGTACTTAGGAATGTACACTTACTGGTACTACGATCCACCACATAATCAGATTGCACATAGATTCCCAACTTCAGATTATTTCCATTCTGTTGTTTGCAAACAAAGAGCCACAGATAAGAAATGAATATTAATATAGCTGTGATAAATCGTGTCGGTGAGGTCTGATCGCAAATTGATTATGTATGCATGTTGGATGTGGTCTATTTCTATCTGTTCCTATTCACTTTGTCTCTAACACACCCTCCCTCATTCCCCCCTCTTCATGATTGATAGCATTGCAGCTTTTATCTCAGGTAAGCTTGTGCTGTTACTTATCTAGCCCGACTGTCACTGGACGAGAAAGGTGTTTGCTTGCACCACTCAGACAGCAGATTGGCTGGGCCCGGGCCAGTTGGGATAAACCCCCAGGTGGCGGGACTATGGCCAATGTGGCTGTGTTGAAGTGTGGATGATACTTGCAAAAATGCATTTTTACATTGTTAAAGAAAACGAGTGCTGCTAGCCTTTGCAAAACACGACACCACAATGCTAGAGTGTTGTGGCTGGTTGCCAGGGAGTTGCTATGTTGTTGTAGCTCCAAGCTATCAATTACCTTCCTATCTAAACTATCACACTGCATAACCATTACATGTGTTGGCTTGAGACTGGTGTGATGGAATAGCACATTAGTGGTGGATTTAAGTATTTCCACCTACAGGATAAGAATACTGTATGTCTAGCTTAATATGTAGTGATATTCTCCATGTCCCAGACTTCGGTGTTCAATGCTGAACACTAAACCAAAACTTAACACTTTAAGCAAACAGTAGAGCACGGTTTCTCCTTTTATGCATTAAACAGGCATTCGAATGACACTACATACCCCCTTCCATCCAAGGGACACAATTATAGATGTTTTTTTCTAAGAATGAGAACAGCCGACTTTATTTTCCCAGCTGTGCAGCAGTCCAGATGAGAGCATTTTTTCTTTTTTGGCTTTTTTTTTTTTTGAGAATGGTACCCCTGAGTTGCAGGGAGCGTGTCCAGCTCCATTTGCAGAGTTCTTTGAAGAGCGTAGCAAGAACAATTACAGCGTCATGGCACCGGCCTCATTCTGTGAGCGTCTACTCACGCTAGCCTGCATGATTACTCAAGAACAGAGCCAAAACATTAGTCAAATAGAAATACTTATTCATTTATACTCCTTCAAAAATACTCTGAAACATGTGATTTACCTTCAAAACAATGCATTTGATTATGTGGAGGAATATGATAGCAAAATGCATCAGAAAAACAGATTTTATACAATTTTAATCTATCTATCTATCTATCTATCTATCTATCTATCTATCTATCTATCTATCTATCTATCTATCTATCTATCTATCTATCTATCTATCTATCTATCTATCTATTCACTGGCCACTTTATTAGGTGCACCTTACTAGTACCAGGTTGGACCCTCTTTTGCCTTCAGAACTGCCTTAATCCTTTGTGGCATATATTCAACAAGGTACTGGAAATATTCCTCAGAGATTTTGGTCCATATTGACATGATAGCATCACACAGTTGCTGCAGATTCATCGGCTGCACATCTATGATGCAAATCTCCCGTTCCACCATATCCCAAAGATGCTCTATTGGATTGAGTTCTGGTGACTGTGGAGGCCATATGAGTACAGTAAACTCATTGTCATGTTCAAGAAACCAGTCTGAGAGGATTTGCGCTTTATGACATGGTGCGTTATCCTGCTGGAAGTAGCTATCAGAAGATGAGTACACTGTGGTCATAAAAGGATGGACATGGTCAGCAACAATACTCAGCAAAACAATGCTGTGGCATTGACACGATGCTCAATTTGTACGTATGCTGGATGGATCCATGCTTTCATGTTGTTGATGCCAAATTCTAGGCGACGCAGTGGCGCAGTAGGTAGTGCTGTCGCCTCACAGCAAGAAGGTCGCTGGTTCGAGCCTCGGCTGGGTCAGTCGGCGTTTCTGTGTGGAGTTTACCTGCGTTTGCGTGGGTTTTCTCCGGGTGCTCCAGTTTCCCCCACAGTCCAAAGACATGCGGTACAGGTGAATTGGGTAGGCTAAATTGTTCGTAGTGTATGAGTGTGTATGGATGTTTCCCAGAGATAGGTTGCAGCTGGAAGGGCATCCGCTGCGTAAAACATGTGCTGGATAAGTTGCCGGTTCATTCCGCTGTGGCGACTCCGGATTAATAAAGGGACTAAGCCGAAAAGAAAATGAATGAATGAAGCCAAATTCTGACCCTACCATCCAAATGTCGCTGCAGAAATCGAGACTCAAACCAGGAATCTTTTTTCAGTCTTCTATTGTCCAACTTTGGTGAGCCTGTGTGAATTGTAGCCTCGGTGTGGTCTTCTGCTGCTGTAGCCCATCTACTTCAAGGTTGGACATGTTGTGCATTCATAGATGCTCTTCTGCATACTTCGGTTGTAACAAGTAGTTATTTGAGTTACTGTTGCCTTTCTATTAGCTCGAACCAGTCTGGCCATTCTCCTCTGACATCAACAAGGTATTTGCGCCCCCACAGAACTGCACTCACTGGATATTTTCTCTTTTTCTGACCATTCTCTGTAAACCCTAGAGATGGTTGTGCATGAAAATCCCAGTAGATCAGCAGTTTCTGAAATACTCAGACCAGCCCGTCTGGCACCAACAACCATGCCACGTTCAAAGTCACTTAAATCATTTGCCATGTGATTGGCTGATTAGAAATTTGCGTAATTGCGTAATTCTAAGCATTACTAACTTAAATTAATAAGCAGCTAATTAGTAGTTTATTGAGCTAAAAGTCTTGTTTGTAAATAGCTTGACTTTGTAAAATAAAGTGTGACCGTATAAGGATATGTTCTGTCATATACTGTCAAGCAATGAAGAATCCACTTAGCTTGATCCTTTGAGAAAGTTTGATGCGCTATGAAAACATACATAACTCCAAAACCTCCCTAGGCCACATCAACCACAGAAATTAAGCAGCAAAAACAGCATGTTCTGTCTCCCTGACCTTTCAGTCTGATCTTAACAGTTTGTGCATCACATTTCTGCATGGATTGCTTTGTGATTCTGTCACAAATAATAATAAAGACTTTAAAAATGTGTTACAAAAACATGGGCAGTTAAAAGTAGCATTGCACCCAACAACAAACCTGAATTTTCTGGTGTAAGCACAACAAAGGCTGTTGCACATTTCACATGTGCAAAGAGTGTGATTACAAAGAGTTACAGAGATTACAGAGAGTCTTAAAGGCATAGCAACAACAAAAAGTAGGGATCGAAGCATAATATTTGGCAAATATTATAAGTTTGCCAATGGGAAAAATTAAATACTAAAACTTTATAAAAATTACCCCTTTACTAGCTTCCCCCATTGTCACCTCTTAAAAAGCATGCTTCTTTAGCTGTTAACTGCTTTTACTTCTAGTGGCCATGCTCTTGGTGTACTGTGGATTATTTCAACCCCTTCCACTGGCTTCTCATCTATCCTTTTCTCTCTCCCTTCCTCCCTCTGTGCCTCAGCATTCCAATCATAGTGATGAGAGAGCTAGACTTGAACCTCTCGCTCTCTCCTCCTGCACTGCAGACTTCTATGAGAGCCTGTCCTAATGAAAATGTATTGTTGTCTTTCCCAATCACTGTTTGTTTATAAGTTCTCACATTCCTTTTGTTTTACTGCAGTCTTTGAGGAAGTCTGCAAACACTTAAAGCCTGCTTTCTCTTTTAGCACTAATTTGTCACGCCCTGAAACTAAATGTCTCTTATGAACAGCTATATCTGCATGTGAACTTCATGCAGAAAAAAAGTACTGGGAATGCTGGGGAAAAACATGCCACAACACTGTAAAAGATAGACTGTATAGGCAGGGGCGGATTTAATAAGCCAATAAGCGAGGTAAAAAATATGGGGGCCCCCAACAAGTACCTACACTCTCAGAAATAAAGGTACGAGAGCTGTCACTCGGGTGGTACCTTTTTTAAAAGGTACACATTTGTACTTGAAGGGTCCATATTGGTACCTCAAAAGTATATATTAGTACCTACAAATTTGATGAGGAACACTTTTGTACTTTTTAGGCACCAATATGTACCCTTGACCTATCGTACATTTATTTCTGAGAGTGTAGAAGATTCTATAAATAATATATAACACAGTTATCCATCATACTTTCTATGGTGACAAATAAAATTATGTAAGAATCAATTATTTTAAAATGTATAGATTATATTAGGATAAAAATGTAGATAGATAGATAAATAGATAGATACATGGATACACACACACACACACACACACACATCTATATATATATCTATATATATATTAGTGCTGGGCCGTTAACGGCGTTAACGTGCTGCGTTAACGCGAGACTCTTATCGCGCGATAAAAAAAATATCGCCGTTAATCTATTCTCAAAGTTGGGTTGGGAGCTGGGTCTATTCTACGCAAGCTATGATGACTTGCACCTTGATATATTACCGCGGATGTATACCTGACCGGTGAGCCGTCTGCTCTATTGAATCAAATCAGCAGGATGCCTGACTCTAACTGCAGTTTCACTTTTCATTTATTCCTTCGTGACAAACTGGGGTAATATAGACGCAAATACGGAGTAAGGACAGGTGAGAGAGTTATGGAGTTTAATAACGCATGCCAAATGGTAAGAAAAAAAAAAACTTCCGCATTTCGCGATGTGTGTGTGTGTTTGTGTATGTGTGTGTGCAGTCCTTTCTGACAGCCGCGTGTGGACCTTGTCGGAAAATATGGCGAAAGGTCCTAAAGACCGCGTTGTTTACTTCAATAATGCCACTAATATCTGCATACTCCACGTCTTAATTCCATTTCTGTTTAGTTCAGTGCTGACTTTAGTCTGATAAAGCTCATCAGAATTCAATGTTTGGAGCTTATGTAGGCCTACAGTTCAACATTCATGTTTAACTGAATAAACAGTTAGTAAACACAAGTAAGTAAACACATCTTATTGAACATCATTTATTTTCATCACCAATTATCATAGTAGAACAGTTTCTCAAGCAGTTTGTGATGCATTTTGGAGATGAGACACTGGTCTAATGCGACACCCGGCTTGAGAAACCCGTTCTCAAAGACTTATTATTTGGGTAGCACACATATTCTGAATACCTTCGGCAGAATTCAAATGAGCCATTTTAATCTAGATTAATCTAGATTAATTTTGAAATTAATCTAGATTAATCTAGATTAAAAAAATTAATCTATGCCCACCTCTAATATATATATATATATATATATATATATATATATATATATATATGTGTGTGTGTGTGTGTGTGTGTGTATCCATGTATCCATCCATCCATCCATCCATCCATCTAGATACACACATACATACATGCATGCATACATACACATACATACACGCATACACGCATACATACATGCATACCTACATTCATACACACACACATGCATACATACATAGGGTGCATATTAGGACTGTTTGGCCCCATAGCTGGAATTGCTTATGGCCCCCAAATCACTAAATCCTCCCCGGTGTATAGGAATAATTAGATATAGATTTTTAATTGACTTTGTTGGGTCAAATTTTATAGATAAATTATATTTTTGCACAGGTTTTGTGAGGGGGAAAAGGAATCTTCTCAGTACAACATTTAACTTCCTGTAAATTATTATCATTATTACTATTATTATTTTTATTACTACTACTACTACTATTATTATTATTATTATTATTATTATTTGGTGCTTTAGCTTCATGTAAGAATCAGGTTCAGTTTGCACACTATACAGTACTTATGTACTAGTATGCATGTCAGTGTGTCAGTATGTCAGTGTATCATCCAATGCCAGCGTGTGTCAGACAAGAGCAAAGAACCATCTTACGGTCATTCATGTTTTATTTATTGCAGAAACTGAAGTTAAAAATACACTGAGAAAAAAAAAAAGAAGCAAACATGGTAAAAAGGAGATCAGATGAGGTAGACTCTGTGATTGACCAGTAGGGGGCCTCGGCTCCTTGCTGTGTCTTCCTCAGTCTCCTCCCCCCAGAGTGTGGGAGTAAGAGTAAGTCGTTCCCTTCTGCACTAGTGAAGCCATGCAGTGGGCGGCAGCTCTCCCATGAGGACAAACAGAGATAGGCTGCTTAAGACACTCCCCTGGCTGGGAGTGGTGCAGCCAGCCCTTAGTCCCGCCCACCATGCTGTGGAGGAGGAGGAACGCGGCGCTGCCCGAGCTGATCCCTTCAATCTTCCCCACAGTGTGGAGCAGCCGGCAGCGCGCACACACACACACTCACTCACACACTCTCACACAACCACACACACGCACACTCACTCTCGCACACACACTCTCGCGCGCGCAACAAAGCAAGCAGACGAGGGAGGCGGGTAATAAAGAAAAGAACATCACAGAGGAACAACAGCATTGTTACACCTGGACTTTTTTCGGATACTGCAGTCCGCCTGGAGTTTGTGCCATTTCCTGTGTGCTTCACAACATCTCTGCTCACGTCTGGTCCTTCCTGTGGAGGGTTTGAGTCCCATCAGCTGTGCGTGCAAAGATCCAGATCCGACGACTGTCTACATTGCTGCTTTGTGCATCTGCCAGACGGGAACAAAGTGTGCGACTGGGATATCTGACAAGCTCCTCTGGGAACCGACGCTGCACCGACTGTCATAGAGAGAGAGATAGAGAGAGAGAGAGAGAGGAATAGAAAGGAGCAAGATAGATAGAAAGAGAGAGAGAGAGTCAAAGTCAGGGCATGAGCAGGAGACTAGAAGCCGGTTTTCCGGAGAAGTGATCGCCACAGTGCCCCCTCCTCTTCCCTCACCTCCTTCCTTCCTTCTCTCCTCTCTCCTGTGCCGCTGCTCCTTCTTTCTTCGCACACACCTCCGCTGCTATCCCATCCTCGTACCTCCGCTCTCCTTCCATCACCTCCTCCTCCCCTGCTCCCAAAGACGGCGAGAAGAGGAGAGGCACGGTGCACGCACGCTCGCCTGTGTCCATATCATCTCATTCTCTCTCTCCATCATTCCTCTGGCTCCGTCCCTTACACGGATCTAGCCTCTAGCTGCGGAACCACAAGCGGAGGCTTTTTGAGTTGTTGGATCCCGCTCGCGAGTCTCTGTATCCAGCCACAGCCAGAAGGATTCCAGCTACATGGGCAAACGCTTGGAACAGCAACCAATGTACCCCCAGTACACTTACTATTACCCTCACTACCTTCAGACTAAGGTAAGAAACGTTGTTAATCTGGTTTTGTGATGTTCTGATTCTCTGCCTCTCACACTTCCTAGCATCCACACCATTCTGACAGATTTTTGACACATTAACCACATGACCAATACTTGACATGGGCCGCTCTCTGGAGGTGCAAGAGTGCCCGTTTATCAAGACTGCATGCGCACAATCTCACGATGCTGGGATTCTGTCCTCTCAGCTGTGTAGCCTGTGGTGGTGGGGGGACTTGAATAATTGCATCCATCTCTCTAAGCCCCTACACCACCCGGACGTGGAGAATTGATTACCATGAGCTGATCGATAGGGCCGAGATGCTATCGAGGGCACTGGTGATCTCGGCTTCCCTCTGTGATTCATGAATGTTTTTATGCGGCGCACCCCATGAGAGGCTGGCACTTGCATTACATGTTTGAGTGAATGAAAGTGTAGAAAGAGCTATGATTTTGATCAGATTGGACAAAAGAAATGGCTGTCAGAACAAAGGCATAAAGATGCATGTTCCTAATCAATCTGGGGTGGGCAAATTAAGAAGTGCAAAGGATGTATGTGAGGGATGAAAATTGATGGAAATCTTTTGGAGGAGTTGCTTGTTCAACGTTGGCCAAATATGCAAACGTTCCCAAAAGACACATGATAAATGGCAGTGGCCAAGTCGCTCTCCATCAGCAAGTGTTTACGACCTCTCTCTTTCCCTCCTTCTACCCCTGTGTTACATTCCCAGAATTTCCTAAGTCATTGGTCAATCTCAACCTTCAAAATCTCAGAAGAGCTTATAGAAACAACTTGATTGATGCCTTTCATCACTAGACTATACATGACACTAGCAACAGGCACCATTTACCCATCAATAAACACACACGCACACACTCCCCACTCCTTCTTGCTGCCTTCAAGGTCATGTCAAATTGGATCTTACCCACTTCCGTTGTCTAATGAGTTTCTCAAGAGTGTCTCCAAGGAATGGGGGGGCTCGTCCAGAGCATCACATCTTTGTCCTTCTCTCTAATCACAAAAACAAACTTACAACAATAACTCGCCACACTAAACAGGGCCTGTCAAAGAGAACGCATGCATATTCAAAAGGTTCAGATTTGCACAAAGTATGCTAGTGATCCTTCCCAAAGTGAAGCACTATAGGCAAACACCGAAGCATCATGGGTAATGGTCAAATGGGCCAGTCTGGGAATAATTATTGATCTGCAGATTATTAAAGGAGATGGAGGAGGTTTTTTGGCACTGAAACAGAGTTTCAGATTTCAGATATTCGGTCTTGCCTGTGAAGGATGGGGACCTCATGTGAGCACGGGTCAGCGTGAGTGCGATTGCGTGTGTGTGCGTGATTGGGGATGTAAATGGCCTGTTATTAATCTTGATTCTAGCGTGCTCTCTGAGTGGAGGCATTCCTCCGGGGGAAATCAATCATGAGGGGGAAGAGGGGCAACTGACACACAATCACTGCCCTCGCTCTCTCTCCCTCTCCCTCTCTGCCCCAATAATGCTCAGCGCTCAATGAGAGGCAAATGTTAAGCAGGGGAAATTATGATGCTACAGTAAGCCGTTAATGTCGAAAATCAGTAATTCGGTTATATAAAGACCCTGGTCTCAATTACATGTAAATGACTTACTTTCACTGAAGTAGGTTCAAAAGAAAATTAAACTCGGCTAGGAAATGCATCCATTGTTTTATAATGTGGGTCATAGATATCTCTGAACATGAAATTACAAGCAAACAATACCAGGCCTTGGAGCAAGATGTTGGTACATAAACTGAGCCGATTGCAAATGCAGATTGTGTTTATATTTGTCTGATTCTAGCTAACTGTAAGGCCTGCATACACTTAAAAGTTTTATATTCTGGTTAAAAAAAAGTCATGTCTTTCTCTCATTTTAATTATACGTACTTGCTTAAAGTCATATTGAAACTGCAATTATTCATCTTCTTCACAATTCAAATTCAAGAATAACCCAAATCAACTGATTTGTAATGTCCCAAATCCTCTCGATAGTCCCCTCATGTGGATTGAGTACTGATCTTACTGATTGAGTATGGATGGATGTACAAATGTGAGTATGTGGGCTGAGGTATCCTTGACAGCAGTCATACACCATTGGGATATAAAATAGAATTTAAGGGAGGTAATTCCCTCCTTGCATTGTGTCAACAGAGGCCAGTGGGGCCCTGTCTTCCATTCAATCAACGGCTAGAAGTCAGGGCTTTACGGTGTGTGTGCATTGATGTTTCGAAAGAAGGGAAAGAGGAAGAGAGCCTGACTGAGCGCTCAAATCCAGAGCCATGAGATTGCGTATGCGAGCAAATGTGTGTGTGGTGTTCGGTTACACTCTGTGGGGTCAGCTTTATGTACAGCAGAAATAACATCCAGTCGGCCGTTTAAACCTCTCCTCTCTGTGGGAGTGCATGCTAACTGCCCTGCAGTGAGGTGACATGTGGCTTGCCAGCAATGTTGCTGGTGCATTATGGGTACGGTGCATATATGTGGCTCATTATATTTCCGCTGCTCTCAATGTCATTTAGGATTATTACATTGTGATATTTACTCCGCTTGTGGATAATTGCCAGACTGATGCTTAATTTTCCTCTAGCGGCACCTATTTTTTATTTCAACACATTGGTGAAAATGCTCTCATCTCCCGTCCTCCAAACAACCTTCATCTGAATAATTAAACTCGTTAATGGACAGGCAATTTTCAGGTATCAACGACAATTTGATTTTCAATATTCATTACCAACGCTGTCATTAAACAGGTGAAAGGATATATTAAAATCCACAAGTACACGCAGCCGATTCACACATAAATGACTCAAATTGAGGGATTTAGGCCTATGATATAGTTCGGTTGTTATTTTTTGAAATCATTGTACAGCACATCAGATATTGTTGGAGAACAAAGCCTGGCTCCTAATCACTTGTCCTGTCCAGCGCTCTCCCTCTTAGAGTACAATAACATTACTTGTAATCATATTATGTGATGCTAGGCTATAATACAGTTTTTTTTTAATCTAATATTTGGTTGGATTGTGCTCTGAATGTATTTTTATCTCTGCAGTGTGAGTTTTTTCTTCAGAGTTTCTGTTGGAAGCGAGCCATAATGACATTCAGTACGCAGAAACATGAACTTACAAGAGTGCAGGCTTTGTATGCGTTTGTGAATTATACATGTAAACACTTTCATCAGGAAAGCCTGCACTGTAAAATACTTGCTGTAAGTGTCTGCCTGTAGCCGTCGAGATGGGGATCTGTGAAGAGTGCTAAATTATGCTTGCCTCTGTTTAATTTTTCGGGTAGAATCTGAATGCAAATCTAAACCACAAACAGCGCCGTTTGAGATCAAAAACTTTTCTAGAATTTTCTGTCTTTGTGGTTTAAATCAAATTTAGTATAAAAAAAAATGTTAGTATTAAATGTACACATTTTTAACAGAAATGTATCATTCATTTTCTTTTGGCTTAGTCCCTTTATTTATTAGGGGTTGCCACAACGGAATGAACCACCAACTATTCCAGCGTATGTTTTACGCAGCGGATGCCATTTCAGCTGCAACGCAGTACAGGGAAACACCCATTCATGCTCACATTCATACACATTTGTCAGCCCGCCGGTCCTACACCACCCATGTTAAGTCAATGCAAATACGCGAATAGACATACTGCGGCGCGAATGACGCAAATTGTGCGATCCGAATGGCGTGATACGCGCGAATGGTGCGGCACGAATTGAGCGTTTGACGTGCTTAACACGCGAACCGCTCGAGTTCAAAAATCTGAACTTCTGCGGACATTCGCGCTGCGTTAACCAATCAGGAGCTTGTTTTTGTGGAAGTAGCGCCTGTTGTTGGTGTCCCGAGGGAAAATCATCCTGCCGACACTGACAATAGTTCATCAAACTGGGCTTGGCTCAGTCAGAAGCACCGCTGAATGCTTTCATCATCCAGGTTAAGTTTCTGGAGGATTTTATGAGCTCACAGAGCTGGGTGCACCTCTGAAATGATCTAGTGGACTCAGACACTGCTCCAAACGAATCGACACTGTTTTTCAGCTTTCATAAAGCACATAAACACAGTTATTTTATCAATAAAATCCATGTTAGCCATTTAGCAACAAAGCTACATTCACCGGGCAGACAGAAGCCCTGCCCATGATGCGAATCCGCGTCTGCTCTGAAGTGAATTCGACACGCGAATGAAGCGGAGTTTGACGCCCATATGAAGCAAGTAAATTCAAATGTTCACGCGTCTATTTACACGTGAAACGCGTTCCGCGTCTGGTGTGAACACAGCATCACACTCACCCCTAAACCTCACTCCCATCTGGGTCACAGCATCAATGAAACCCCGCTGGTCCTACACCAACCAATCCGCTCTGAGCTAGGATCGAACCAGTGACCTTCCTCATGGGAGTTGGTTGCTCTACCAAGGAGGTTAAAGACCATGGCCTGTCGCTAGAGCACCTTTTAGAGGTCAGAGGAGTGAGGTTTACCTACACAGCACTACACTACAGCCAATTTAGTTTATTCAATTCACCTATAGCGGATTGTGGGGGAAAACGGAGAAAACCCATACGAACACAGGGAGAACATGCAAACTCTACACAGAAATACCAAATGACCCAGCCAGGGCTCGAACCACTCACCTTCTTGCTGTGAGGCAACAGTGTTACCAATGCGCCACCATGCCACCTTTTAACAGTATCTTTAAAAGCGCAATTCCTTTCGGTTTCTTTTTTATTTAAAAAGCATTCCTGTTTAAAATGACAACCGGTAGAAGTTATAACCGAGGCACTCATTCACACAGAGATGCTACTCCATAATGTGATTTGATCCGTCTCAACTTGTAAATGTCTTTTCACTTGAGGTTTCTGTTTAATGCTGAACATCAGTACGTCGGGAATAAAAAAAACTACTTTAACATGCATGCTTTCAAACTAAATGGAGTCGTGAGTCATGAAGTCGTGAGACACTCTACTTTTATATACAGCTAGATAGCACAAATGTTCTCTAAGCAGTCTAATATTTACAAGAAAGTCAGTTTTAAACGCAACAAGCCTTCCTATTTTTATTCCGCCAATGTTCATCTCTTTTCTCCCTGTCATTTTCTCTTCTTCCCTCCCTTTCCCTCTCTCGCTCTCCTTCTCCCACTGTGTCCTGGGCATTCTCTCCAGCCATCTGTTCAGAGGGGTGGGGTTCACTCTGAAAAGAGGAACATACTTGGCAAACATACCCTCATAGGTGGATAAAATTTTATGCCCAAGATTGTCCTCGTTTCAGGGGTGAAACGCTCTGCATTAGTCACGAACATGAAAAGAACGGAATACAAAGTGCACAAAAGAGCTGTTTGGAGAAGTGCTTCAATATTTTTTTGGCCCGTTCTGAAGGTGAAATGTGTTCTAGATTTTCACATCTTGCATCAGAGAGTAATAACTCTCATGCGCATCCAGTTTCACAAAACCAATAGGAGAACGTGCAAAGAAATTCACTCTGTGTTAAAGAACTGATAGCATTGATAAAACTGATGATTCGGATCTGATCCCAATGAGACTCATTAATATATAAATTCATTTTCATTCTATATTAATGCCCAAATAAAGACCTTACTGTTAGTCATGTTTTATGCAGGGCTCCAAAGCATTTTCCGCTTTCATGCACTCTCAAAAATAAAGGTACGCGAGCTGTCACTGGGGTGGTCCATATTGTTACCTCAAAGGTACATTACTGTAGTATCTAAAAAGTATAAAAAAAAAAAAGTTTAAAAGTTTTAAGTGTTCCTCTTAAAATTTTTAGGTACTAGTATATACTTTTGAGGTACCAATAGGGACTCTTTAAGTACAAATGCGTACCTTTTGAAAAGGTATCACCCCAGTGACAGCTCGTGTACCTTTATTTCTGAGAGTGTGACCTTTTGTCATTTGTGATAACTGGATCTTTCAAATTTATTTTGATTCTGAAAAGCAGGATACTTAACCAAAGTTCCCATTTGCTTTCAATTTGATCTCACAGCTAAATATAACAACTGAGAAATTAAAGTGCCCCTATTATGTTTTATTCCCAATATTACCTTTCATACAGAGCGTAATATAGCTGTTTGTGAATGCACAAGGTCTGCAAAGTTTTGGAGATCAAAATCCACAGCTTAACAAAGGAGTTGTCTTCTAACAGAAAGGAATGACTGTGAACCCTCAAAATGAGTTGTCAGCAATTCCAGTTATAATTCGGGAATCAAGAGAAATTCATTGATTCATATTTGTCAGCCTATGGTCTTAATTGGCTGCCTGCAAACAACATCTACTTTTACCCACCTTCAAAGACTTTGTTTTGTCAGGATACAACAATGCACTTTCATTGAAACCTCTCCTATAAATCACTGAAGCTCCAAATGTAACTTTGCATCTGAACTTTGCTCATGATTTTAAAAATAATAGTTTTCACATAGTTTATCCACGGTTAATCCCATGTGCAAAAACAAAACACTGATGGTTTTAGCTGTGGTTAATCAAACTGTATTTTACTAGCTATTTAACTAGCATAAACTTTTTAAATATTATTGTTCTTACAAACAAGAAATACAAAGATATCTGATAAAATATGCATATCTGAAAATAATTTTCTGTATTTATTTGATTGTTAGAGTCATGCGGGTTTTTTTGTGCCCCGTTATCTTGAATTTGTGTGCGTATTTCTTGTCCAGACAAATCTGATCAAAGCAGAGCACAGCAGGCTTGCGGAATAGAGGGGTTTAATGAGAAAATTCAAACAAATCATTTGAGACTTTCAGAAAATGTCAAATGCAAATTATGAGACTACCATAAAACATAAAACTATGGTGGCCGAGAGCTTA
Source organism: Danio kyathit (assembly GCA_903798195.1). Taxonomy (NCBI): domain Eukaryota; kingdom Metazoa; phylum Chordata; class Actinopteri; order Cypriniformes; family Danionidae; genus Danio; species Danio kyathit. The sequence goes on along the minus strand of LR812534.1, from coordinate 50,282,008 downwards.
TCGTGCTACAATTTAAGAAAACACATTAAATTAAGAAAAGACCTTCATCCATTTGACAGCACACATGCTTTAAATCCTCACAACGCATACACATAAAAAAGGCATTTAATTTTCATACAACGCAAACAAATCAATAAAACATGCTGCATTTTCTCACAACTTTTGCAAAACATCGGAACACAATGGAAATGTTTCAAATGGACCCAAAAACACGACGGACTCCACTGTGCCGTGACTATTGCTCAGTGAAGTTGTATGAGATCTTTGAAAGGCGAGTTTTTTGTCTGTTTATTTTAACATCTTGTTTCACTTGTCTTCTGTATTTTATTAGCCTAAATAACCATAACCTAAATAGCCTGGTCAGTCATGTTTTAGGGTCCTCTTGAAACATTTCAGTTGCGTTTCTGTGCTATTTGAAAGTGTTATGAGAAAATGAAGCGTGTTTTCGTAAATTGTTTGCGTTATGTGAAAATGCAGCGCGTTTTTTAATGTGTTTAAATTGTGAGGATTTACAGTACATGTGCTGTCAAACGGATGAAAATCTTTTCTTAATTTGATGGCAATTTTGTAATTGCATGTGTTTTTTTTTTAATTGCAGCACGTTAAGCTCTCTCGGCCACTGTACTAAAACCTTGTTTTTAGACGTTAAATGTATGTAAACTTATGCGAGGTGTTTCTAATGCAGCATCTGTGGGGCTGAGAGTAAATTTGACATTATTCTCTCCTCTGGCTGCCATCATTAGTCTCACACATTTTTTTTCCTTTTTCTGAAAGTCTTGATAACCCCATCGTGGAGTTTTTCTTTTATTATTTCAGCAAATATGGTTGTAAACAAATTATTTGTTGTACTCTCCGATTCACTGGGCAAGTTTAACCAACTCTAATGCTATGATGCTACTGAGAAACCCGCAAATGTGAAAAGAGTCCATTGTAGGTTTACATTCAGTGTTTACCTATTTAAGGACACCTCCAAAGCAAAATTAGAAACCTTGTATATATATAGTCGCACTTTAAAGAGATTTTTCCTACAAACAACAGATTTACCTGAAATTATATTAATTCATTTTAAATCCCATGTGAATAAAATTTGATAATAGAGAGTGTTTTAGCATGCAATGTGATTAATCGGGAAAAAAAAGAAATAAGGGCAGACTCATCACAGAACTGAACCGCTAATTATCATTGAATGACAAAACACACACCGCAGCCTTCATGTGGTGTCCCACGACCTAAGCTCCAACCATAACCTCAAAAAGTCCAAAAATGACAGATACCCTAATTCACCAACCAATCTGCCCATTAACCACAAACATGTCTGTCCTTGATTCAATTTTTTTTTTAAAAACTTGATCCACTCTCATGTAAACTATGCTGGGAGATCTAAAATTCGCAGTCTACCTTGATTTAAATCTATTCATATAATTCGGCATTAAAATACCTGCCAATTTTCAGACCGGAAGGATAATGCACTCAAAAATGAACCTTCTATCCTCATTTGTCCTTTATACGGTTTATATCCGTATATTGTATTTTTGGGTTTCACAAAATAAAGTGTCTAACAACTTTGACCGGCTGAGAAAGTATTTTGCATGTACACAGTCACCTTCATGAAGTAACAGCAATCACTCCCAGTATTCATCCATGACCAGCAGCATGCATGTGCGCTCCGGTCTGTAATGGGGTGATCTGAGCTAGCTAGTTGGTTTCTGTGGGTTTGAGAGAGCCCGAGGAGAAAGGCACCGGTCCTGAGGTAATGGCCCTGCTGCATTTTTAATAGAGGACCACTTTGTAACAACCCGAGCCTGATGGATTCTCTCCTTTTAAGGGCCCTGCCATTTCTTTTTTACACACAGCTTGCTTTTAGGCCACTGGTGTAAGTGCTCGACAAAGCCTGTGTTCAGGGATAAATAGCCAAGGCGAACCTGCGGAAGGCTGCAGCAACACAGGGACTCATCGACATTTTACCGTCGTTCCTCATTGATGCTGTCGCTGTTGGGCTTTGCATCGTTGCATCCCAGAGACAAACAAGGAACAAGATTTGAGTTAGAGGCTGAGCGTTTAGCAGTAAATATAGATCTAGTGTGGATTCTGGAAAGGGATGGCGTTCGGGGAGCAGCGATGTGTTTGATTTGGGATTTCGGAATGGATCAATCATAGCTGATGTATGATGCCATCGTCAGCGGTCGCGCATGCACGTGTGAGTATAAAACTGGTGGTTTAATGAGCTCAGAGTTGTAATTAGCAGTTAGGAAAGCTGCTTTTGCTATGAATTCACACAGAGAGGAACAGACTGTGCAGCTTGGCTTTAGTCGCAAACGATAACCACCCGATTTGGAGAAAAAAAAAAGAGGAGGGATGTTGGTGGCAGGCGCTCCTCCTTCACAGTGTAGTGCCTTTCAGCCGTTCCTGTCATCTTCCCTTCCGCCCCTCCCGTGCGTTTCATCTTTAGACTCATTGGAAAACATTTCCCCCTGAAAGCAACCAAGGACAGAATATTTGACGTAAGGTATCATAAATCCTTGAGAACGTGCGACTCCAGCCCCATACCCTCATCTCCCACTCTAACCCTTTCTGTGTCAGGAAAAGTACACGCAAGGACTGCGCACACTAAGGCTGAGCGATTAATCAAAATGAATCAAATTCATAACCTACAACCAATGTAGTTTGTTCAGACCAAAAAGTTTCCATCATAAAAAACTAATATTAAATAGAAAATATTTCATTGACACACACGCACAACATATACAAGTTATTATTTAGTACTTTTCACATTTCATTATATTTTAAAATGACCAAATATAAAGATTATTTAATACTTTTCCCAGGACACTTTTAATATGTAATTTTACTTGAAAAAGATGCTGGTTATTTTTCACTTTTCTAATTCCCAAAGATTAGAAATGCACTGTTTAAATAGAAAAACACAACAGGGGAATTAAGTATTCAACACGTCACCATTTTTCTCCGAAAACATATTTCTAAAGGTGCTATTAACAACCAAAGAAATCCACATAGGTAAAGAAAACAATATTAATTAGTTTACAAATTAAGTTGTGTAATAAAATGAAATGATGCAGTGAAAAGTATTGAACACATGAAGGGAGGTGTAGAAAGCCAGTGAAAGCCCAGACAGTAGCTGAAATCTCTCAATAGTTATTCAGCAACCCTCCACCCTTAAAGTCATTGTAAATGAATATTAGCTGCTTCAGTCCAACATCTACATTGCCAGGATGATGAAGATGAAACCAGGGTGGCCATTTCAGTCAGACAATGATCCAAAACACAGCCAAAGAAACTCTCAAATGTTTCAGAGAAAGAAAATCAAGCTGTAGAATGGCTCAGCCAATCACCTGACTTGAATCCAATAGAAAACACAAAACAAAGATCAGATTTGTTAGAGGAGACCCACAGAACCATCAAGATTTTTATGCTGCGTTTACACCAGACACGGCTGAAGCGTCAAGTGAGAGGGATTTACATGTTAAGTCAATGCAAAGACACGAATAGACATCCTGCAGCACGTTACGCGCGAATGAGGCGGCGCGAGTTGAGTGTTTTGCACGATTGACAAACTGCTTGAGTTGAAAAATCTGAACATCAGCAGACATCCGCGCAGTGTTAACCAATCATGAGCTTTGTCTTGTAGGGGCAGCCTGTAGCAGCACCTGTTGTTGGTGTCCTGCGGACAACAGTTCATCAAACTGGGCTCGGCTCAGTCGAAAGCAATGCTGAAAGCTTCCATCACCGAGGTATAGTTTCTGTGGGAGTTTATGAACTCACAGAGCTGGGTGCACCTCTGACTAGATCTAGTGGACTCAGACATGGCTCCAAACGAATTAACGCTGTTTTTCAGCCTTCATAAAGCACATAAACACAGTTTTTTTCTCAATAAAATCCATGTTAGCCATTTAGCAATGAAGCTAGAATCACCCGACAGACAGAAGCCCTGCCCATGATGCGAATTCGCGTCTATTGTGAAGTAAATTTGACGCGCGAATGAAGTGGATTTGACGCGCGAGCAAGTAAACTCAAAATGTTCACGAGTCTATTTATGCACTAATAGTGGAATTTCTCAGCGCGTACCGCGTCTGGTGTAAACTCAGCATTACACTGTTGAAGTCTGTGAAACACCTAAGCTATTCATGTCTTTAAGCTGCATCACCAAAAAAGCCTTTTATATAAAGAATTAAATATTCAGTAGTTCAGTACTTTCTCCTAGTCTCATTTCATTGATTATTACACATCATTTTTTCAAATGTATTTTTTGTTTTGTTTTATTTTTATGTTTGTAAGGTTTGGGTTTTTACCAAAATCTGGTTCAATTCCATGTTAACAGCTCCTTAAGAAATATAATTCCCAGAAAAAAAAAAAAAAAAAACATGACGTGTTAAATACAGGGGGGGGGGGGATGTCCCACTTTCAGTAGTTGTGTACTGTATGTTTACATAACAAACCTTTAACAAACTAGGAGTCTTCGAAGAATCAAGTAAATACATAATTAAATGAAAAATAAAACAATTGTTCATTAATACAGGTTTCGACTTTTGGTCATATCACACACTTGGGCTGCACAACACTGTACTGTATATCATTTCAACATCAATATTGCAATGTACAAATCTGCAATAGTCACATTGCATTATAGTTGACCGGGAACCACCTAATCATGTTTGTATTTTTAAGGCTTGTGCAGCATTCATGCACAAGAAATTATAATGTTTTTAACTTTAAGAAAGATTGAATGTACTTAAGTATATATTAACACACACGCACGCACGCACGCACGCACGCACACACACACAATGAAAACTACACTGTTATTTTACCACTGATTACTTAATTTGTGTAGGCCTGAAAATTACTAGACTCCCAGACTCCCTGTTGTTGTTGTTATTTTTTCATTTATATCTTCGCTATACTGTTTTTATCAATACTTTTGATTGGTTTATTCTATTTAATGCAGATGCACTCTACAAAAATCACCATAATCAATGTACAATTATGTAAATTCTGTCCAAATAGAGCTATTAATTTAATCTGGTGAAATTATATACAATATTGGAATCGTATATAATGAAAAATAAAACATCACAATGTGAGTTTTTCCCCAATATCGCCCGTCCCTAGCGCACACACACACACCTTTTTTGAGTGTCAAAACAGCCTCTTATAATAAGATACAGCTACAGTGATTCTAACCCACCATAACTGTATCCAATTCTCCACGGTCTGGCTGAAAATCAGGCCCCACAAAGGTACATTAAAGACCGCTCTGGGAAAGGCCATTTGTTTTGGCCCCGATTTCAAACCGCTGAAGACCGTAAAGATGCCATCTGAAAGGACTAGTTCCTCCCTTCACTTCCCCAGTTGGATAAAGATGCTTTGGGGTCTCGAAAGTGCCCGGGGATTGGGTGATGATTCAATAAAGATTTCCCCATGCCTGCGGAGGCTGCTCAGGGGTTGGCATGGGGGCTAGCACGCTGCCTGGGATTAGCTTATGTAAACAGTGCTTTTGTTGGGTTTCGGTTGAATTAATTTGCTCGCCCCATGTGCTTTTATCAGGATAATTTGTGCAGCAGACACTCAAAGACTTGTCCAAACATATCCCCAGGCTCAAGGCTAAATACAGAGCTAGTAATGACACTCAAACGTGCGGCATGCCCTTTTCCCAGATTTCCCATCATGCTACATGTGGCTTCTGAGGTCATATGTTTTCTGGATAATGTCAAGGTGAATCACTGCCTTAAATGTACACCAGGACAGTGCAAAATTCTGAATTTACGAATCAGCGGCCTTTCAAATGATGACGGTGAAGTTGAATTGAATTGGCTATACCTTACATAAAGCTGAATCGGGATTGCAGAAAGTGTAATTTCTTCAATTTCAATTTAGAGAAGAGGTAAAAGTTGATTCTAAAAAAATTATATTAAAAAACTAATACAAAAGCTTTATTTTTAACTTTTTGTCTTATTTTTTCTTGTATTTTTCCATAAGTTATTAATGAGTAAAATGTATATAAAAATAAAAATATTCAAGTAATGACATCAAAAATAAGTTATAAGTTGGTCTCAGGTAAATGATTGCTAATTTTGCAATGCTTATTATAAGCACACAATTTAAACAGAGCTATCTCTGTCTAGGGCCAGAAATCCTTCAAGTTTTAATTTTCTTTATTTTCTTAAATTTATTTTGCACTTCAATTTAAATCACAATTCTGCAATATGTGCTACTTTCATTGATTAATTCAATTATACCTAAATTTGAAATAGTATTAGAACTATATTCTTACTTGAATTCTACAGGAAATTCATAAACCCAAATGTTCACCTGAAGTGAACTCTATTGTGAAAACGCTGCTGATTATCCTGCGCTCTCTTTTATCCATTTGTTTGTACATGACTAACATATCCTCAGCTGGTCTGTGGTGGGTTCAGTGAACAGCTGTGCTTGTTAGCCATTGTGAGCTTGAAGGCAGGAGCCTCTGCTTTTGATGGTTCAGTTCACTTGAGTGCATTGCTGCTAGAGGTGCTAGGTGCTAAAGAAACCAAGCCCGGACTTATTAGCCGAGCTATCTGTCACACGACAGTACCCTTGATTGCAAGAGCCAAGGCAAAAAATGTGTTTCTTTTAGCGACTAATTACAAGTTCTCAGATGTGTGTCATGCAATTATTTACTCTGTATCAGATGTTGTAAAATTCTGTTAAAGAAATAAAAGTAGACAAACGAGAGTGAAGAGACTAGAGCTACACTACAGCTCAAATGTTTGGAGTTAGTAAGACTTTTTTAAAGTTGTTGGAAAAAACTATTGCATTAGAAGAATGAATTTAATCAGCTGTATAATTTATCATTTTAATAGTAAAAAAAATAAATAAATAACATGTTGAGGAAACCAACATCTTACAAAAACAAATCTTTTTCAACATTTACATGTTTTACTGTCAGTTTTGATCAATTTATTGCTTACTTGCTGAATAAAAGTAATCATTTATTCATTCATTTTCTTTTCGGCTTTTTTTTATTAGTCCCTTTATTAATCTTGGGGCGCCACAGCGGAATGAACCGGCAACTTATCCAGCATATGTTTTACGCAGCGTATGCCCTTCCAGCTGCAACCCAACACTGGGAACCACCCATACACACTCATTCACACACTTACACTACGGACATTTTAGCTTACCCAATTCACCTACAGCGCATGTCGTTGGGACTTGTGAGGGAAACCAGAGCACCCAGAGGAAACCCACGTGAACACAGGGAGAACATGCAAACTCCACATACAAATGCCAACTGACCCAGCCGAGGCTCAAACCAGCGACCTTCTTGCTGTGAGGCGATTGTGCTACCCACTGCGCCACAGTGACACCTAAGAAATCATTTATTTCAATAATAATACACATCCTTCCAACCTCAAAATTTTGAAGGGTAGAGTATAAAACATCAAAAATATATCTCTTCTAAAACTCCTAAGGAGAAATGGGTTATGATTAAGAAACATCTAAGCCGGAAGACTCCATTTAATATCCACCTAGGTAAACAATGGAAATGTTATAGAAATCTCATTTGTGATTGTTACTTTCTGCAGCGCCCTCCCTTCTCTTCAAATCATTTCCTCTTTCTTCATTCAACGTCCAAATTAGCGAAGTAGTAAAAAGGCACATAAAGAAGCCCAGAAAGGAACAAGACAACTGCATAAAACAGCAAATAAGGCAGGAAGTAGAGGACGCGCTCAGAATTCGCCCTAGAGATGCTACAAACAGCGTGACCTCATCCTTTCAGCCCCAGCAAGCTAATCGCGTACACGCACACAATAGTCGTGTCGCTGATTCGATGTGTCTTTTTAAAAGTTTAGGCAGCACCGGAGCACTTCGCTGCATTCATGTGCTGCATATTTTATTAGCCTCTCCAGTTTTATGAATGATTAAGCTCCTTTGTGTGCAGCGCTCGGCTGCAGCCAGGTCTCAACCTCAACTCGAGCGTGCATTTTCTGCGCATGTGTATCGCTTCATAATGCTCTATCGAAAACAATGGTCCCCTAAGGGCCTACACTGCCCAGTGTCCCAGGGTTTTACCCTCCTCGTCCTTTTGTGCGAGCGTGCTTTTGTTTGAAATGCTGGCCCAGACATTTCCCTCTGCACCGAGATTGTATTTCCCAATGCCGGTCGCCGGGATGAGATGCATTTAGCTGGCTAAAGTGGTGCTAGGCACAAAAAAATAAGTCTTTTGTAGAAGCACAAGCACTTTCATCTCGCACTGCGGTAGCCAGAAAGCAGAAGGGCCTTTTGGGGGAGGATGTTAAACTTTAAAATGTCTTTTAAACTTTCGGCATCTATATTCCGCTACAGTCTGTCTGACTTCCATCAGCTTCCTTTCCTGTCTTGCACTTCAAAAAAAATAAGGTTAGACACACACTAGTCGCAGGCTCTGATTGGGGTGTTATTATTTCGGCAAGAAACGGTAGGCGGTTTGACAAATAGGTGTGAGAGGAGAGAGGACACGGGGCATGTCAGGGACAGCGTGCTAATGGCTGTGTGGACACATTCCATAAGAGGACGCGTGTATCGGTGCACCGCACACCAACTTCACACTAATCATCTCACTCACTGCTTAATGGCCAACATTTGTTTAAAGAAGCCAGGAATGCCCGCACGAGCCAATTAGAGAGCGTATTGGCATTCATGAAGGGATGTCTTTCTCCTTTGTGTGGGTGTTTGAGTGTCTCTATGAATGACCGTGTGTTTGTGGGGTTGGGATTGAACTTGCGGACGCCGGCAGGCAGGTCAGAATGAGAGGTCGGAGAGAGTCTTGGGTCACAGTCACTCTAACTGTCCGATGCTAATTAGACTGCACACACACACACTGGAATGCAGCACATTCTAGCCTTACTAATGAGCCTATCACTGTCTAAGAGCAGCATCTCATATCTCACACACACACTCAGAGCCTAATGGGCCTGCTCACTTACTGGCCTCTCCTCCCTGATGCACGGCACTCTCACAGCATCGAGCACTGCAGATGGTCTGCTAGAGGAATTCACAGAAGACCAGCGACTGCAGCTCAACCTTGGCATTACAGAAAGCAAGAACAAGCAGGTCTGATGATCGAGATGAAGATATAAGATATCACTTTTAAAGGGATAGTTCACTGATGAAACAGAAAACGTGAATTTGTAAATATCTAGGTCAGGACAAAGTGAATTAGGACTTGATACATACAATCAATAGGGTTCATACCATGCATTATGTGCAAGGAACATACCAAAATATAAGTTAAAGTTAAATTTGATCAGTCAGAGCACTTTACTTTGAGTACTGTTTGGGTTTTTACATTAACGGTGCCAAATCAATACCTTTAAAATGGTACAGGTGACTAAATGGTGCCTGATCCAAAGTGTCTGCACTTTTTCATAAAAGTTATGATCAATACAAAGGTCTTTGTATTCATTTTAAGTACAGTAGCGGATATCCATTATTTCCTTCACATATCCACTTGTCAACTCATCTTGTCTACAGTTATTGCTGTATGCAGTAGTGCTGTGGTTGTTCCGTCCCTCCGTTTCTTTTCCGACTAACTGTGAAAGAAACAACGGCCTGTTTCAGCACTGACATATTGTGCACAAACTAAGGGCGTCCTCACAATAGGTACAGTTGCCTTGAACCGTGCTGAAGCGTGATTGAAATGTGACCCTGGAGTCTGGACCACAGAACCAGACTTCTGTTGTATATTTTTGGCAATAGGCAAAAAAAAACACTGTATAGGTTCAAATGATCTATATTTATTTTATGAAAATATTAATTAAATATGTTCCATGGAGATAATTTGAAAATATTCTACTGTACATATAACAAAACTCCTTTTATGCTGATTACTCATTTTTGATTAGTAATGTGCATTGCTAAGCACTTCATTTAGTCAATTCTATAGGAAATTTTCTCAGTATTTTGACCCTCGGATTCCAGATTTTCAAATAGTTGTATCATGTCATGAATATATCCCAATTTAGAAATCAAAACAAAATCACACACATGACAGGTTTTGTAGTCCAGGGTCACAAATAATCAATCAAAGCCTACAAAGTAATTGATAGAATACTCAATTAGTAGATCAATTAATTATCAAAATAACTGTTTGTCGCAAGACTACAGTGTTTCTCCAGAAATACAGTGCTTTTACTTAACAGGTTATATCAAATGAATTGTGATGTACAATCACCAGACACTTTATTAGGTACACTTTACTAGTACTGGGTCGCACCCCCTTTTGCCTTCAGAACTGTCTTAATCCTTGGTGGCATAGATTCAACAAGATACTGGAAATATTCCACAGAGAGTTTGGTCCAAATTTACATGATAGCATCACGCAGTTGCTGCAGATTTGACGGCTGCACATCCATGATGCGAATCTCCCGTTCCACCACAACCCAATGTGCTCTATTGGATTGAGATCTGGTTAGGCATGGGACGATAACAGTTTTCAAGGTATACCGCGGTTTGGAAAAGTCAAGGTTTTAAAACCGTCAAAATATTCTGCAATACCGTTCCTAAAGTATGTGTATGATTTTTTTATTTACTTTTTTAAAAAAGTTTTTTTAGGACAACAGTATCGCCAGCAGAAAATATATCCAAAGATGCCATTTTAAATTGTAAAAAAAAATAAATAAATAATCTGTGTTTTTTAAACTAATGAAGACAGCAGAAGTCAATAATTCATTTGAATTATTCAGCCTGACATGTTTACTGTTCCAAAATATTTTAAATGTTTCTTAAAATAAAATATATTGTGTTTAAAAGGGAATAAAGTTTTAGTTTTTTACCCAGACATTTAAAAAATGTATATTTTAGAGCAGTAATCATCAATACCGTGAAACCGTGATGTTTTTATCTAAGGTTATCATACCGTCAGAATCTTATACCAGCCCATGCCTAGATCTGTTGACTGTGGAGGCCATTTGAGTACAGTGAACTCATTGTCATGTTCAAGAAACCAGTTAGAGATGATTTGAGCTTTATGACATGGCGAAGTAGCCATCAGAAGATAGGTACATTGTGGTCATAAAGGGATGAACATGGTCAGCAACAATACTCAGGTAGGTTGTGGCGTTGACACGATGCTCATTTGGTACTAATGGGCCCATTACCACCAGCCTAAACCGTTAAAGTCAAATTGTGACCCTACCATGCGAATGTCGTAGCAGAAATCGAGACTCTGGCAACATTTTTCCAATATTCTATTGTCCAACTTTGGTGATCCTGTGTGAATTATAGCCTCAGTTTCCTGTTTTTAGCTGACAGGAGTGGCACCCGGTGTGGTCTGCTGTTGCTGTAGTCCATCGGCCTCAAGGTTCGATGTGTTGTGCGTTCAGAGATGCTTTTCTGCATACCTCAGTTGTAACGAGTGGTTATTTGAGTTACTGTCTATTCTCCTCTGACCACTGGCATCAACAATGCATTTGCGCTCACAGGACATGTTCTCTTTTTTTGGACCATTCTCTGTAAACCCTAGAGATGGTTGTGCGTCCAAATCCTAGATCAGCAGTTTCTGAAATACACAGACCAGTTCGTCTGACACAAACAACCATGCCACGTTCAAAGTCACTTAAATAAAATTTCTTCCCTATTCTGATGCTCGGTTAGAACAGCAGCAGATCCTCTTGACCATGTCTACTTGCCTAAATGCATTGAGTTGCTGCCATGTGATTGGCTGATTAGAAATTTGCGTTAACGAGCAGATGGACAGGTGTACCTAATAAAGTGGCCGGTGAGTGTACAATGTCACTAAATACCAAATCATTACTTCAATATGCTATCCATTCTAAGATGATATATGTCTAAAAACCATAGTATTTTCATGGTACTTTTACAAAAAGGCCAGTGCATCAAAGACATAGGCACATACAAAGGTAGAAAGACATACATGCGTAGATCAAGGATGGCATAAACGGAGTGATATATAAAATCAGCTCTTCTCTTTCCTTCAAAAGAAAGGCCACAAGCTGTCTATCTCCCACTGCCAGCCCAGTTAAACTCCTCACGCCTGAGCTGAGTTGGGTTTGCATAATTCAGCAGGGTGGGCAAATCCAGATCTGCAGATTATCATGGCTAACAGCACAAAGGCACACGAGAGCTAAAGTAGAGATGAAAAGATAAGCACACACTCACACGCAGCATCGCCATGAAAGCTGTATCTTCTATATCGATTATGTCCTTTTATGGCCATCAAAAGTGATGTTCACACACTGTGCACACAAATAACCGCAATTACTGTAGGTCCATTTTGAGCCACACTTCAGACCTCAGTTGGTTTTCCAACTTTTCAAACCACACAGAGTTTCACAGTTTGGCTTCATTCTCTGTCACACCTGCCTGATATTTCGTCATCTCGTCGCGCACACACTCCTAATCCTTTTTTCCGCTGCCTTTTAGCTTTTCAAGCAATTCAATTTTATCTCAGCTTTGCCAAAGGATAGTCACACTATTTTTTTCCAGAGAATTTTATTAAAGGTCCTAATGGGGGACGCGGTGCTGCTGTTGATTATAGGAAAGAACCTGCGTTACCTGAGGCAAATCTAGTCTCCAGAGCAGGTTTTAGTGTAATAGGACAGAGAAGCTTCAAAGCCGAGAGTTCTCACAGGCGGCAGCTCTGGTCTTTGCACAAAAGGAAAAGCTTCCTCTGGTCTCCACAGATGTTATCTGGTCAAATTGGCTCTGGTCTTTGTCAAGAGTGTGTTCCTTTTTTGAATATATACGGCTGAGTGTCTGTTGTAAATACCTCACTGTTTCCATTGTGGTGCTGGTTTGTGTTCAACATTGACTTAGGAATTAATCCAATATGAGGAGAAGGTCAAATCATGGACGGCACGCTGTACAGAAACGGATTTTTTTTGTTTTTTTTCCTGTCGCTTTTTGTATCAGTATTTTAATGAGAATTACTACAGCGTAAATGTTCCAGGTTTAAAGGAACAAATCACCAAATGAAAACCTATGAGGAGGAGTAAATAATGTAAAATCATTTTGTTCCAAACCAGTACGTGGTTCATAAAGGGAGAATGTCTGAAAAATATTCATGCTGTTAAAGCCCGATCTCTCTCTACACTCAAAAAAAGACGTTTGTCGGCACCAATAGTGGCGGCGACCCGAACCTTCCCCTATCTCTACTCCCCACACTTTCCTGTTTGAACATCTCCACTGTCCTATTAATAATGGTGAAAACCCTTAAATTAATTTATTATTAATTAAATTATTATTATATATATGACGTTTGCTGCTTGTTCAAACTATTTATTTAAAATGTGCTGACACAACACAATTCTTGAGGTTGTTTTTGGGAAATTTTTGTTTTATGTTCAATCTACTTAAATTTGTAAAACTAATAAGTTAACTTGATTTCTTCATGTCATCCCAAGACAAATTGATTGTGTAACCCAGCAGTTTTTACAGTGTAGCTCTCTCTTTTTTTGCTACAAAACCATAAAAGTAGTCCATATGAGGATCCTGAAGCCATATCAAGGCTTTATGTGATGAAGACTTAAATTTATGCTCTTATAAAGTCCCATAGCTGTGATGTCAAAACCCGGAAGACTGCTTTGCCACTTTTCCTATGGATTTACAACAGTGTATGAGTAAAATACAGTCTATGATAAACACAACTTGAAAATATTTTGTCACTTTTCTCTATGCATGAATTAGATCCATGCCTTTAAGGTGAATTTTGAAGCAGTTATGTTAAGTCAATATACTTATGTGCATAAGTAATGTCAAGTTACATTTCATGAACAAAAAAAAAAACATTAAAAATAACAAAATAATGATATTTCCCAGTGACTTTTTACCTCAATAACCGTTTGCTAAAGACTTGAAATAAAGGCCCAAGTTGTAGGGAATTGCATGTTGCCATTTTAAGCTTAACAGGCAAGTACTACAAAAAATGGAAAGAAATACAAGTTAATTACATTTTTCTTTTTCAGTGAGTATACTATGCAAATTCTTAATTGTCAATATAAATTACACACATTTACTTGTGAAGAAAGACTGCACAAACAGCGGGTGCGACTTGATAGATCTCACACTTGATCTCACTTGTTCGTTCTGAACTCCTTCTTAGTTTAATCAAATGGAAATATGTCAGCACATTAAGACAAAAACACTGTACACTAAAGACACATTCTCTGAAGATAAATTCTTGGAAAATAAGTCTGAATATCTTATATGCAGCGTTGCCTCAAAAAGATTAATTTCATTTGAAGGCCTTTCAGTTATTCCATTTTAAAGAATATCATGTTTGGTCACACTTTACAAAAAGGTTTCATTAGTTAATATATTTACTAACATTAACTACTTATGAACAATACTTGTACAGCATTCATTAACCATAGTTCAACATGCACTAATGCATTGTTAACATCCAAATTCATGCTTGTTAATTAATGCACCGTGAGTTAACATGAACAATGAACAACTGTATTTCAATGAACTAACATTAACTAAGATGAACAAATACTGTAATAAATGTATTGTTCATTGTTAGTTCATATTAGTAAATGAGCAATTCCATGCAAAGGTCAACCTTCTCCTGAACACAATCACATTTTTACCAAAATAGTGAAACCCTTTCTACGTTGTTTGCTTAGGCTTGTAATGTACAGTACTGTAAAAATAAAAATACCCAAAAATGTCTCTGTCAATGTTTTCAAACATATAGACCAATTACCATGTTTGTAAACATTCAGGATGCACGCGCAGGGAGGTGGCAGAAAACACCGGGAGCGCTAGCATTTACAGTGATGGAATGACATTCAATGCGGTACAGAGTTTGTTGTTGTCTTAGAAATAAGATATATTGATTACATATTATATATATTATTTACATAATGCTTTCAGCGTATTATAACAGCTTGTCACCCAGTGATAAGCACAGTGATTCGGCAAAATTAACGTTAAAGTGAGCGGCGTTCGTGTGACAGGTCCATTTGCGATAGCACCCACCCAATGGATATTGAATAAGACGAAATGACCAAGCATCCAGCCCAAAATATACAATCTCATTGAAGCTCCAAGGGATTTTACGAGAGAAGTTAAAGACCTACAAGTGTTTGAATGCCGACAATTGTGTTCTGTGTGGTCATGTGCAAGAAATAATGTTCCCTGATTACCAGATTCAAAACTTTGTAACAAGGAAAAAAAAACGAAGCTATCGTTATTCAAGGCCTGGGTAATCATCAACAGCAAAACTGCATTCTGACAGCGAACTACACCTGTACGGCAGGCCCAGGGTATGTGAACTTTCACACAAAGGTAAAGTTGGTTTTATATTCAGGCTTTCTTCTTAATAATATAATTTCATAAAAGTATTATTTGCAAACTCTAAATAGCGAAATCATATTAGCAGCCAATGACTATCAAAGTACAACATTGTTCACAGTCAAATTAACAGTGTTAATGTTGTTTTCAAGTCACACTTGCAGGTTATTTCAGAGCGAATATTCAAAGTGCCGTGGTAAACAATATAGGGAGTGTGTCACAAGTTGTCACTGAATGAATGTGTGAATATAAAACCAACTTTAATAACTTACACTTTCACCTTTCATTCTTAGCATTCAGTGTGCGCAGTTTAATTAACCATATGTAACTGTTTTGCCAAAATCATTGCTGCAATCAAAAATGAGTAATGTATATGATTCAGCAAAGCCTGAACTTACCTGATATAACATGAGAACTGCAGAGTCGAGCATTTATAATTAGGTCGTCACTTCATTCAGCTCCCTTTTAGCCAAAGACGTCTGCTGTTGGCATTAAAGCAGTGTGGTGTATGGTAAAAGTTAAGTTTTCTATTTTTGGACTTTCAATTTGGCATCCTACCGCAAAACATGACATGTTTGCTATTGCATCCGGTCTTTTTTTGCAACCGGGGACCCGTGTGACATCATGTGTGACGTAGGAAGGTAATTCGTCTCTATATTGGATTTACCAAAGTCACACAAGTGTTTATTTCGCATCTGTCACATCTATCAGTGTTTCCCCTACCATTATATAAGGGGGGTGCCCCGCCCTCCCAACGGCTTTCCCCGCCCCCCTTGAAGTCAAGTTATTATACAGCGCCAATCACAACTTCTTTTAATAAACAAGCTATTATCTTATTTACACAATGGCATGTGATTTATGTCTCTACATGGTGGCGCGATTACAAATTTTTGCTCTCTGAATCGCGCACAGTGGAGTTTCACACAGACCCTCTCTGCTGTATGGGAATGAGAGTGCCCACGCCACATCTGACAGGATCGAAGACGCACGTGCACTCCCGTATATTAGGCCTATGCAGGGCCGGCGCGTCCATAGGGCGGCAGAATAGTGAGGGCGGCAAATGCGCAGCAACCCACATGAACTTTTTACCGGCCCCGTGATCATGACGTCGAGAGTAAATGAACAGATCGCGAAAGGTACAATGATGGTCTTAACATTACATTTCTTAGGTTAAATGAATAGAGCAGTAAAGATATCGCGAGTGCAAATCCTCTCTCTTTCTCTCATTGAGTGATCTGCTGTCAATAGTTGGAGACTAGCAAAATATTTGAATGGTCCTGCATGTATTTAGGCCTTTTAACATATAACAACTGAAAGTTCTGTTTTGACAATATTGCAAGTTCACTAAAAGCTGGCTGGAATTATTAGACAAATAAAACTTTATTTTTTAACATGAATATTTAATAATATAAATTCTTGTAATACACTCATTGCTATAAACAGTAGTTTATAGGCCTATTTTCTTTTAGTAAAGAAGTATTAGATTTATAGGTGTTCATTTTAACTTCTTATGCATCAAATACGCGCTCCAAACATTTTCTTGATTGAGACATGTTGAATTCTGTCATCATTTGTAATGTTTCCAAATTGCATTCTAATTTTTCATAACAATTTTTATAACTGTGTTATACTATTTTCT
Source organism: Danio kyathit (assembly GCA_903798195.1). Classification (NCBI taxonomy): domain Eukaryota; kingdom Metazoa; phylum Chordata; class Actinopteri; order Cypriniformes; family Danionidae; genus Danio; species Danio kyathit. Next base: position 50,265,075 of record LR812534.1, on the reverse strand, counting down.
GTGGCGGTTCATTCCGCTGTGGCGACCCCTGATAAATAAGGGACTAAGCCATAATAAAATGAATGAATTATTTTCTGTAATTTTAGGTAAGGCAAGATCTTCTCTTAAGGTTCATACTTTGAGGTTCATACTAATACAACCTGTACACTTGAAGTCAGAATTATTAAAACCCCTGAATTATTAGCCCCCCTGTTAATTTTTTTCCCCAATTTCTGTTTAACAGAGAGAAGATTTGTTCAACGCATTTCTAAACATAATAGTTTTAATAACTCATTTCTAATAACTGATTTATTTTATCTTTGCCATGATGACAGTAAATAATATTTTACTAGATATTTTTCAAGACACTTCTATACAGCTTAAAGTGACATTTAAAGGCTTAACTAGGTTAGTTAGGTTAATTAGGCAGGTTAGGGTAATTAGGCAAGTGAAAACTGCTTTTATTCTAGCCAAAGTAAAACAAATAAGCCTTTCTCTAGGATAAAAAAATATTATCAGACATACTGTGAAAATTTCCTTGCTCTGTTAAACATCGTTTGGGAAATATTTAAAAAAGAAAAAAAAAAATCAAATGGGGTTTAATAATTCTGATTTCAACTGTTGTATGTCACTATAAATGAATTATTGTTATAATGATGTAATGCAGGTTTGAAACAACAAGAGAATAAATACTGACAGCATTTTCATCTTCGGATACATTATTTGACTAATGGGTTTGTCAAATGAAATCCAGCTGCAGTGGATATCAAAGTGAATCCTATGGGTCATGGCCTCTAGTTTAGGGCACAATAGTACACTGAAAAAAAAATCATTGGATTTACCTAATTTAAGGCTGAATTTAAACAAATTAAATTTAGTAATGTTCATTTAACTCAGCCCATGTAATTAGTTTGCAACCCCTTACCTTGAAAAAAAAAATGTAGTAAATCCAATGAATAATTTTTTTCTCAGTGTATGAAAGCTGTCTGATATGAAAAGGTGTACACTTTCCAGTGCTCTGGAGTGAATTCCTTGCAGACTGCAGACACAGCTAGAGTCGTTCCAGGTAGGTTTCAATTTCAAATGCATTCTCTCTCTCTCCCTCCGTCTCTCTCTCTCTCAAGTGGATCATTGCTCTCTCGCCCTCACGTTGAGCCTGCGTTACTGGAAACCAGCTGCAAAGAGACTCCCAGAGGTGTGTGTATGTGTGTGTGTGTGTGCGCCAGGATCACCCCTTACCACCAATTAAACCACACAGTCTTTTCAAAGAATCAATTATTAATAACAAGAGGTACTTCACAGGGGCCTGCCTCTCATGTACGCTCCCTCTCTCCCTCATGTCCTTTTTTGGGTCCTTTCTTTGACTCCGTCGCCATCCCGAATCGTTTATGCAGCCCTCCCTCTCTCCACCCCGCCGCACGCAGGCTTTTCTCAGGTAACACTGCTGCATTCCAGAAGAGGACAGTGATACGACCGCATTGTGCTACAGACACACAGAGCTGTAGGAAAATCCCCACCCTTGCTTTAATGATGTTGCAAGGGAACAGCATGCCATCTACTTCGGAAACCCGATCAGCGCAAGCATGCATGTGTGTGTGTGTACTGGTGCTCTTATGGTGCAGCGCTGGACTAAACAGCACTATCATGCTCGGCGCAACTACTAATGGGTCTAGCGGAAAGAGGCCTGGCTCAAGCGGATGTCCGCCGCCTGTACCATAATTGGCACTTAGACAGTAGGAGAGACAGCAAGGGCTGGGTTAGAACGTGCTGGCAATCGCCCGCATATATACCGCACAATTGTTATTATGCACGAATAATTGGATTCTTCTTCTCTTTTTTTTTTTGGGTCATTCTATTGCCTTCACTCCTACACGTTTCCATCAAGCGTTTAAAGCAGACAGGGCCATGCTGACATTACACCGAGACTCAACACTGATTATTTGTGTGAATGATCACATTGTGTCCGGCAAACACAAATATCTCGAGAGATAATTACGTTGAGTGGGTGGACAAACAACATGGAACTGAAAACAGACAGAACACTGTCCATCACACGTCAGGTTGTGTTCATGGGTTGAAAAAACACAATCGGTAGAGGAAGAGTTCACTAAAAAATGCTGTCATTATTTACTCACCCTCTTGTCAGGCCATGCATGCATTGTTTTTGTAATAAATGAATTTTCTTGGCCACTGGTTATAATATATTACAAGTAAACAATAGGATATTTGGAATCTTCACAGAAACAAGATACATAAAAGCTATAAAGGTATCCATGACATGACCTGTTCCCAATATCACACAAATATGATCATTTTGTGACTGAAATTTAAGCCATGTTTTTTGTGAGGGATGTTAACCTTTCTAAGAGACTTGAACTTGAGACGTGAGCTATTTTTCACATAAAGATGCCTTGAAACTACTAATGGGCAGTTTTTAAGAGAATGGCAAATTACATTTCGGTCTGTTCCTCACGCAAAGTTATCATAAGAATAATTGAAATGGAATATTTGAAAAGGACCACTCTGAACCACTTTTTCTCGTCTGTTGAATGCCACTACTGAAAACTGTTGCTATAATCGTCTGGTCTTTTGTCTCAAGGTCAGGTTTATTCAGGTAATGTAGGATTATGAATGTTAAAATTCTGGTGAAACTGTCCTTACTGTGTGTCTGTGTTCTCGCTCGGTTTTAAAATCAGTTTGTCTTGTGTATCTAGTGGTATGAAACAGGCCATAGCCAGCCTGGTCAAAGGGTGGTTCTTTTTTTCTCTTTTGCAGTTATTCCACCCATTTGTATTTAATTATGAGGTTTAAATATTGAAGTTTAGTATTATTTTAGGCAGTAATTTTGCTGCATTAGCTTGTCATCTTAATGTATTGTATGATAACGTGCATGCTTTTTGATCCACCAAAAAAATCTTTTCTACAATTTTGCCAAATTTCTTTTCACAAGTGTTGGGGAAAGTTACTTTTGAAAGCAATGCATTACGATATTTAGTTACTCCCCAAAAAAGTAACTAGTTGCATTACTTAGATACTTATGACGTTAAGTTACATTTGAGTTAATTTTGTATTACTTTATATTACCTGGCTGAGGCTTGATCTCTTTCAGAACTTGTTGTTTTTTCTTTTCTTTTTTTAATAGAGGAGTTCTGCAAATAACAATGCACTGTATAACCTACACCTACATTTACCTTTAAAAACACATTAAAAACTTTTCTCTGAATGCAAATAATGGTCATTTAAATATTAAAAAATATAAAAGATAATATTAATAATAGTAATAATAATATTCATTTTCCTTCAGCTTAGTCCCTTATTTATCAGGGGCAGCCACAGCGGGATGAACCGCCAACTATTCCAGCATATGTTTTGCACAGCAAATGCCCTTCCAGCTGCAACCCAGCACTAGGAAACACCCATACACTCCTCCATTCACACACACACACACTCATACACTACAGCCAAATTTGTTTACCCAATTCACCTATAAAGCATGTCTTTGGACTGTGGGTGTAACCGGAGCACCTGGAGAAAACCCACGCCAACACAGGGAGAACATGCAAACTCCACACAGAAATGCCAACTGGCCCAGCCGGGACTCAAACCAGCGACCTTCTTGCTGTGAGGCGACAGTGCTAACCACTGAGCCACCGTGCTGCCTGTACTACAACAACTACTACTACTACTACTACTAATAATAATAATAATAATAATAATAATAACAATAATAATAATAATAATTCCTGCTTCAAGATTTTTCCAGCCTCTTTTGTAAAAAAAAAAAGTTTTGAAAATTCATGGATAACAAAAATACTTAACTGAGATTAAAATGAACTATAATAATGGCTGCTGTTTGTGCTTGACACTTTTGTATTGATCATATTGTGTTTCAAGAATAAGACTCAAGGTATAGAATATGCTACAAGTTACTTGCAAATCATTTTTCTCCATTTAACAACATTAGTCAATAGTGGAAGAAGACTTCCTGTATTAATCGCGTCTCAGGACTGCATGTTTTCTTTCTTAGCTGGATGTTGGACTCAAAATTAGTGCTCAACAATGTAATTTGAGCATCGATATTGCAATGTGTGTATCTGCAATAGTCACATCACAGTTTATTTATTAAAAATGTAAAGATTATTTCTTGTTATTATTTTTTAAATGATGACCATGTTATTTCATGTTTGATTGTTCAATTACTGTACTTGCTGTTACAGTTACTGTTAGACTGCCCTGAAAACCATAAAGCACTGTTTATTTATTCATTTTTATTTGCTTGTAATTTATTATAACTTATGCAAATGCATTGCATGGAAAAATACTTGATCATCCCGGTCAATCTAAATTAATGAAATCTTTCCAAATAGAGTTATTCAAATCATCTGGTGAAATTTTATTCCAATCACATAAATATCATGGTAAAACAAAATATCGCAGTGTAAGATTTTTCCAATATTCTGCAGCCCTACTCAAAATAATTGATTTGATGAAGTCATAAACATGGTCTGTGATGTTGCCTAACCCACCAGAACCATCTTGCTATTGGCCTGTAAAAACTGACTGTCCACTCTGTGCACCATACAACTGTTTAGATCTTCTTTTTTTACTTATATCTATGTTGGTCTGTTGTTTGATGTCAAAAAAGCAACAGCATTTTCAATACAAATGTTGTTTCGCAGTACTACATCTGCCATGAACTGTGCTGCCTGAAAATTCAATAAGCTGTGTCGACTAGACTGACTAGAAGTGCAGTATTGTAGCAAAGACTTTCAGAATGTTCCAAACAAACACTTCTAACATGCATGTATTTCTTATATGGAATGAGATTTTGTAATCTGAAACACATTTCCAAAAAATGGGTAGGATTTCAAACCGCATATACTGTACATGCAGCTTGAAATGAATTTAAAACATGATTTCGATGTCCTTCACAGTTGCTAAATATCAAATCAGAAATGTGCAGAAATCAGATTTGAGCTGACAGTAGCTATGTTTCCATCCAAAAATGCGAATGAACTTTATGCGCAAAACTGGATTATCGCATAAAAGACGTGCGAATAAAGCAGCGTTTCCATCCAACGAGACAAAGCGAACAAAATCGTCACTTCCTGATTAACTGGCGCCAAATATCAACAGTAAAAACGGAATTTGCTGCAATAGGAGAAACTTTATCTTTATCTAATAAATAACTTGCGCCTCAGAAGGCAATCCTGACATGCAGTGAACGTGCGGTGGCGTTTGAAGGTGTCAGACGCGGAGCACAGACGCTTTTGATTCTGGAGGTCATTAATAATATAATAACACTAATACTTTAACGGTAAGGCGTTTTTGAAAGACCAAAACAACATTTCGGATGTTTTACAATGTGCTCAGCCTGCTGGTTTGTCCATTTACACACATTTTTATCATCACATGATCTCTTATAACAAAATCACATGACCTTTTTTCATGCGCACACTGGAATTTGTGCGGTAAAAGTGTTTCCATCGCAGTTTAAGCGCATCTTCTCTTATCGAATAAAAAGTTTATCCTACTCATTTATGCGCATAAGTTTTTTATGCGCATTTTCAAAATTTATGCGCATCATGGCGTTTCCATCAACCGTTTTTTTATGCGCACATCCAAAATGCGCATAAAAATAGGTGGATGGAAACATAGCTAGTGTGGACAAAACTCTAGACACATGCGTGGTTCCATAAATATCTGGTTATTTTGAGTTATGACAACAAATTAGACTAGGACAGGAAGGTGGAGGTACAGTTAATTATTTGTACTCCACAATCTAATAACCATGCATCCGGTTTGCTTTATATTACGCATCAGTTATACATGTTGTTAACGTGTGGACTCCGCATGGGCTAAGAGATCATCTTAGCTTGCTCACGTCCTACGCCTGGACCACAGCCATGTCCTTGAGTGTGCGCTCTGACACAGCAGCACCCGTGTGGAGCTCCCGTCAGCTCCATCCAACAGCCGCCGCACACCCACACAACACCAATATGCGTCACACCACACAGCTGCAGGACATCTATCAGACTGGACTGTATTGTAGCCTTGTTTTATAAATTTACAAATTAATGACCATATTCTGACACTGCAACTTGTCAGCCCAATGTAGACTTGCAAAGCCAGACCTTCAAGAAGACAATCCCATCTTTAACTGACCAAAATCCACCTAAAAGCTGCTCGACTGACATATAAAGCAACCCTTTTCACAAGACCATCATCAAAGCAGTTTTTTATTTATTATTTCAGCAAATAGGATTGTAAAATAATTATTTGTTGTACTCTCCCATTCACTGCGCTCCAAGTTTACCCAAGTAGGACTGCACGATATATCATTTCAGCATCGATATTGCAATGTGCAAATCTGCAATAGCCACATCGCAGGATCCGCAATGTTGAGTTGTGATTATAAGGCATAGGAAACACATTTCTGAACGTGATTTCTGGAGTCATTGCAAAGTTTAACCCTAATAGAGTGAAATAATTTAATTTGAATGTGTTTGAAGGAACTGTGACTAAGATATAAAAGAACTTTAAACCCAAAAAATTGTATTTAATTATTTATACAATGAAGACAATACAATGTTATTTAATTACTGTTGATTTTTTTTTTTATCTTTGTTCTATTGTATTCATCTATGCTTGCAAATTGATTATTATAGTTTATGCAGATATATACATTATTTGCAAGTAGAATTATTTAGGTCATCTTTTGTGAAATTATATTCATATCGCAATATAGATAACAGAATAACAAAATATTGCAATTTCAGTTTTTTCCAATATCATGCAGCCCTATACCCAACTACGATGACTTCCGCTACTGAAAAAAAAAACAGAAATATGCAAAGGGTCCATTACATATTGTTTTATCCATACAATAACAGACCAGTATACAGTTGAAGTCAGAACTATTAGCCCCCCTTTAATTTTTTTTCTCTTTTTTAAATATTTCCCAAATTATGTTTAAGAGCAAGGAAATTTTCACTTGCTCTGTCTGATAATATCTTTTCTTCTGGGGAAAGTCTTATTTGTTTTATTTCAGCGAAAATAAAAGCAGTTTTTAATTTTTTAAAAGCCATTTTAAGTTCAAAATTATTATTCCCTTTAAGCAATTTTTTTTTCTCGATAGTCTACAGAACAAAGCATCGTTATACACTAACTTGTCTAATTACCCTAACCTGCCTAGATAACCTAATTAACCTAGTTAAGCCTTTAAATGTCACTTTAAGCTGTATAGAAGTGTCTTGAAAAATATCTAGTAAATATTATTTACTGTCATCATGGCAAAGATAAAATAAATAAATCAGAAATGACGCAACCCTAGAGTTACCTAGCTGGGGACTATTTTTAGGTGCTGCGTAATATCATTGTGCCTGCTGCAGCCATGGTAAAGCTGCAAATTTTCTTGATGAGAGCATAGTTCCAAGCTATAAAACACCCAACAGATAGTGAGCATCTTTTGACAACCAATGGCAATGTCAAGTTTTTTTCATAAAGAGTTGCATTTCTGATTAAGCTATTGCATTGATAATGATGATCAATTCCTTAGGTCCACTGTCCACATAACTCAAGACATTCAATAGAGTTCAGGTCAAATGATGGTCAATTTATAACAGGAAAATGATGCATTCTTTCACATTTTAAGCCCATTGAATCTTGGCATTGTCATCCGTGGTAATAGGATACATTTTCCAGCACGGTTGTTCAAGAAATAAAAAGCTACACACTGAATCTGGTAGGTTTAAAAGAACTGTTGCCAAACATATACCATGCCAAAAACATATTAATCACTGCAATAAAGATCCAACCATCCAAGCTGGGATTTAAAAAAAAAACAATAGAAATTACACCCTTCAAAACTGTACATGCTTTATACTGTAGCATAACATGTCGGTACATAAAATGCTTTGTATACTGTGTCTGCCCTAAAGCATCCCTCAATCCCTTCAATATAAGAAAAGGAAAGAAATGTTTTAACCTTTCATGGTAATTTGATATGGCTCTTAAATCATTCCCCAGAACAGAGTATGTCTTGATCATCATCTGCAGGGCCAGCATCTGTTTGTTCGCCTCTTCCTCTGTTATTGATCAAATCAGGCTCCAGCGTTTAGTGAACTGATGAAGGACTAGGTATGAAAATTGATTAATGGCTGCTTCAATGTCACTCGTATTCAGTGACCATTTGAGGGAATATAATACTCTGTCCGCGGAGTGGCTATCTCTCTCCATCTCAATGTCAGCATCGAGCTTAGCTGAGGTTTCTGTAACACCCAAAGAGGGTGACATTGAGACATGGATCTGTGCCTTTTTATCATTTATTTATTTATTTATTTATTTACGTCCGAAGAGCGCAGAAGTGCAAGGCTGAATGGGGGCCTCAACATATAGATCGCTTTTGGAGACCACACACACACGCGCACACACACACACACACTCCTTGCTAACATGATGTGACAACATTTGATGATGTGTGATTAATGGAGTGCAGAGCTGATGACTCAATGTGAAGGGAGGCACAAGGACGCGTGGCATGTAAGACTCTTTATCATCTGTGTGCATGTGTGTGTGTGTGTGTGTGTTGTGGTAGGACAGCTGTAGAGAGAGGCAAAGAGCCGCAGTGCAGTTTGATTTGCAAAGTCCTATAGTATAACCCTACAGATAAAGTACAGATAAAAAATTGTATATTAAATTAGTGGTGTCCAAACCTTTGCAAAATATTGCAAATTATCTTATTTTAACATTGTATTTGGAATTTGCTTATTTTCTACCAACATACATTATAGTCTACTACTTTATATGCACAGAATTATTTACATTTTATTATAAGGTGCTAGACTGGGATGCATTTCCCAAACAACGACATAACTCGCAACTGAACTATCATAGTTTGATGCATTGTTTGGGAAAAGAACGATGTAATGAGGAGTGTTTCCCAAAACCGTAGCTTCTCTGTCAAAGATCCATCATTTAATCCACGTTAGTTATAACGAAAAATGTCTATAATGACGCTCAAAATGGGGTGGACCAGCAACTTCTTTTGAGAAAAACCCCATACTTTTTGTAAATTATGTTGTTTTACACGCACACGCATTTAAAAAAAAAAATTTAATATTAGTTTTGGTAAAAACATGCACTTGCTTTCCATATTAACTGAAATACATGTAGATGGCACATTTAGGACCTATATATGATTCTTTACAAATGTTATTGAGAATATGCCATATTGTATTCTAAAACATAAAAAACACTTAGCTAACACTCTAATCTCATTCCACTTTTAAATAATAGGTCACCTATAGCTTTCGCCATGAGCCACGGCTGCATTCAAAATAGCATAAATGTTTTCAAAGTGTACTGTGAAGGGAGCGCAATTGTCAATATGAAGATCGCTAAAACTGAACTGTAAAAATACTTGGGAAGCAAATTACAGCTAAGAGAGATGAATTTAATGTTTTCGATCTAAATTAATGAAATCTTTCCAATTGGAGCTATTCAATTCATCAGGTGAAATTATATTCATATCGTAATATACAGTGCTCAGAATAACAGTCCAAAAACTACACCTAAAAAGTACATATAAATTTATGTTATAGAAAAATATTAAACACAAATTTAAAAAAAGAGGAAAAAAAATCAAGAGAAGCAAAACAATATAGTTGAATTTTGTAGTTTGTAATTTTTTGTAATATTTTGCTTGAATTTAATTGTATTATCTTTCAATTTCTCAATATGTTTGGTGACTAAAATATTATTTTAATAAATATATCTGTTTAATAAAATCTGTTTTGTATAAAAGCACCAAAATATACTGCCTATATTCACTGAGAAATAGATAAAAATATTCATTTTTAAAATGGGGTGTACTCAATTATGCTGGGTACTGTTTATTGCAGCAAAACAAAATATCGCAATGTCAGATTTTTCCAATATCGTGCAGCACTAATAAGCTGGATAAAAATCTAAAATGTCAGCAAAAATTCTTCTGTGCTGAAAATTTCACATATTTTTTATTTTACTAATTTACTAATCTCGTCCAGTGTCAAAGTTTCAGGAACCTTTGCAGAACCTTTTGCCTGATCCTTCACCATGTTCACAACACTGTCAAAGCTGAATGAAGCAATCATTTAATTTAGTTTCCCTCCATCAAATCCCTGCAACATGGATGTGACCTCTAAACCCAGCCAGCTGTCATGTGATGCCAATTAACAGTAGACGCTTTTGGGAATGAAAAAAAAAAAAGAATTCGGAAGAGCGGAATTCCCTTGAATGGGTCAGGTCCAGAGTTCTTGGAAGCCCTGCTGCACAATCAAACCTGGTGAAGGAATGTTAACGAAGGCACAGGAAGTGAGCTCTTCTTGAGCTGAGTGAATGGTGTATGACTCTTGACCAACAACAAAAAAAACTCATTGACTTCCTCTGACTTTCTTTGTCTGCGCATCCTGTGACTCTTTATACTGTTTTATAAACTCAAAAGGACTTTGATTGTAATTAGCACAAAGGAAATGCAGACGACTGGTCTACAAAATCACATTTTTCAAGAAACTAACATGCTGGCTGAGGTGACGGACGTTCAGAATAAGTTTTTTTGAACAGCGATACGGCTCTGGCATAAGCCCTAATGAATTTGACAAACTGTGGAGAAATCATGACCCAGTGGCTCAATGCTTCTAGTGAACAGAGACGTTTCTAATTGATTGATAAGACCTCACCGTGTCCTCCACTTTGTTGCCGGGGCAACGGAGGTTGGCGGACTGCTAGCGTCTGCACGGCTCTCTGAGCGGTCTGGTCCGAAGCGAGCCGCACATTCGGATGTTAATTTCAGCAGGAAGATTGGGAGACGAGAGGAGAGAATGCTATCAGACTGTTTCTGCTAACAATACAAGAGGAAGTCATTCTCAGATTAAAATGGACTGCCGCGGATTTGCGGGCTTCCATCTCCCGTTCATATGCAAATAAGCACACTCTGATTGTTTCCTCGTATTTGAATGTGGCATGCTTGGCCCTGAGGGGCTGGGGATTTTGCGGGTCACGAAGGAAGGGGGGTATTTAAATACAGAGACATCCGCTAATGTGGTGTACGAATTAACTCGGAATTTGGCCTAAATTCCAGATGCGTTTAAATCCATGCAAACTTCGTTCGAAGTTTTACGCCCCTTCAGAAAGAAACGGACAATTAAAACCTGAGCTCCTCTGCCTTCACTGTTTCCATACATGCTAACTTAGTTAAACCTTGACCTCGGCGATGAAAGAGGCGGAGTGCTTCTTGAATATACTTAAGAGAAATTAGCATTTATCTGCATAATAAGGAGGTGGTGATGATTATTCATGCGTTGTAAATACTCGGGAGGTTGAACAATTGTGGTGAATAATCCTTTAGTGTCATCACAGCAGAGCCACAGATGTGAGCCGATTCTGAGTGGAATGAGGCGCGGATTGTCATATGTTGCGTAGGCGGACGAGTTTGATTGCAAACGGAGTGTGAACCTTTGCTTGCTGTGCTGTCGTGAGAGAGGCCGGTGAGGAAGATGTTGTTAGTGCTGTCTGGGCGAATGTTTGTGTAACTCGTTCATGACATTAAGGGTGCGTGGGCCTGACGTTAACAAGCTGGAGTGTGTGGTTGGGCGTCTGGAGCAGCATGTTCCTTCTAAATTAAAGCCAGCTTATTTGTCCTCACATTCCAGCTGACAGAAAGAATTATGAAAGGTACGGACCTGTGATCTGGTACCTGTTTAATCTGCGTGTGGTCCGTTCCGCTTTGTAGTTTTTCAAAAGGGTCCAACACATGAAGAGAAGTGAACATCGTAATTGGTTTCAGGCCTCAGACAACACATCTTCAGAAATAATTAACATTCTCAAACAGGTTTCTCAAGCGCTCTGCTTGTCTCCTGTTACAAAAATAGTCCCGCCCCTTAACTTAAGCACCAGTGTGTTGTGTGGGTCAAGATGCTAAATTTAACACAGCAAAGTAAAGCCCTGGTCAGATCACATGATTTTTTTCATGATTTCCGCATGTCTTTCTTGAAGTAGGGTGTCGTAAATTCAGTCGTTTCTTCTTGTGTAATGTGGCTTAGTTCACGACAACTGACACAATGCCTGTGATGCCTCGCGACACCATCACAGAAAGTCTAGCATGTTTAATTTTTCCCCGATCTTCACGACGAGTTCCATCACGTGGGTGACAATAGCACATATTTTCTCAGCTAGATCCACAGGTGCTGCTGTTAATCCGGCTGCACATTTACTTATGGGTGGGTCACGGGTGGATAAGATCAGTCATTGGTTATGCAAACTTTAACTACTTTCTCTAAAATATTAAAAGTGTCTTAAGCAATTTTGTCTGACACAAATATGCAGATATCTCCATTCCCACAAGTTTCTGAGTTCTCTCTGCCTTTCAACAGAGTTCGTCTTCTGAGGTAATCTGGAAACACATTCAGTGCTGCTAATACATTGTAAAAGCCTGTCTTGCTTATTCAAATTACTTGATTAAACTAACGAAATTGAAACAGACCGGTGCAATGGATGATTTTGTCATTAAAAATTAAAACGGTTTAATATAAAAGTTTATCTGAAACTGTGAATATTTCACTTTAATATTAATTAGGCTAGATTTCATTTTAACAAACCCGTTTGTGCTTTGGCACTGAAGAATATGTATTATACTGGTTTTGAAGCACTTCACCTCAGATGTTATTCCTTATTCTTGTTATTTTGTAGTAGATTACTGACCAAAAAAAAATGCATTAAATTAAAATACAAGTTAAACCAAACAAAATTAGTTTCAAAAGATATTTTTCCAAGAAAAATTTACAAATTATTTTTTGTTTGTGCTCGTCAACTACTCTACTGTGCGGGTGGATGATTTGTTTCACTCCTTAAAAAAATAAGGATTTAATTAATGTTTCACTGTAATTGTATCATGTAACTGTATCACAAACCTCTGTCATATATTTGCAAACTTTTTAATATGTCATCATTTTGTCTTAAGCATCTGATTTTTCCTTGGTGCCGATGTGCTTTCATTTTCTCCATCTCACTCGCGTCAAGTTTAGGCGAGGGAGTTTAATAAGCAACCCATGGCTGCAAAACATACATTTAGATTAAAAAAAAAAATCTTAACATTAAAAAGGAAATATATGTTTGATCCTATCAATGTCTTAATGAATGCCCTTAAATAATGTAGCCTAGTTTTCAGCAAGCATGAGTGTTTATTAAAATTGACATGAGATGAAAAAAAAACATTGAAATTAATAAGATAAGAAATATTGTTATTGCAACACTCGTGGGAAATAATGCTCGTTGTAGACGTCACAGGATGACTGATTGTGAAGGAACGTATAGTCTGGCACATTTGTTACCCACGACAAGTCAAGATTTTATCAAGACAAAAATCACATAATTTGACATAGTGACTTTCATAACCGACAATAAAAATCGTATGATCTGACTGGGGCTTCAGTGTTTAAAAGAATCAAACTAAATTAGAAAATAGCTTTCAAAAACTGACAAACTTCCAAATTATGCCATGTCAAAGACTGACCGTTCTCCTTGCCCCCCGCCACCTTAGTTTTCAGTACAGAATATCCAAAAGCAATGAACTAGACTAGAGATTTCTATGAACAACCATGTTCACTAAAACCTGCTCAATGGATAGTATTCTAACATGGCTCAGGCTGAATTGTAGCACTACAAAGGACTTTTATCTACCTTTGTCCTTGAGATTTCCTTGAGAGCTTGTGTTCTTACTGAGGTTATTCACGCTCATTTGGGAATTAAGGAAGGCCAAATACACATGCACTTCTCAAGATTATTTTAAAGGTTTGAAAGCACAAAAAAAAAAAACACTACCTCTTATTACCTTGAGCCACTATAATTAAAGCCCCAGCAACAATGTGGTCTTTTACATTTGGATAATGTACATGAAACTGTGCTATCCAACTGTCCAAACACACATACATTTAAAAAAAAAAAAAAAAAAAAAAAAAGCAAAAGCTTTTCTGAGGAAATTGCAACAGTTGCTAAGGTAGTGAAGGATAAATTAGTCCATTTCTTTCCACCAGTTTGACCCATTCAGGCCAATTAGCAGTAAACAGGCGGGCATTATCCCATTCACAGCCAATCACAGTGCTAAAGAGACTCTGCCTTTTGTCACATGACTTTTAGCCTCTTTTTTTGCCATTACTCCTACATGTTCACACTGTGCTTTAGGAGCTTAATGAGATTTCAATGAACTCGGAGGATGAAAAAGAGATACTGCCTCAATTTAATTCCTTATTTGGTGCTAAATGTGAGAAATGAGAGTGTTATACTTATAAAAACATTCCATAATTAGACTCATAATTTAAAAAAAGGTAAAAATAATAGTCAAAGGCCCTTGATGACTGACACCTACACCACACACTGATGATTCATGACACTGATCATGCTCTCTTCCTTCAAGTGTCCTTTGTTTGAGTCACAAGCCAATGACAGATTCAATGTCAGGCTTGCAATGAAAAACGCGTTTCATTTCATCAGTAATGATCGCTTTCTATATCTCCATTACAAAAAAAGCTGTAAAAGAAGACTATTCCTTTATTTCATACTGAATTCTGCAATTCAAAGAGGCTCTAATGCAGCATGCTATCGACTATGAGCTTTAATGGCAGAGAGCACTCAATGCCCGCTTGCACAGAGGGCTTAAAACTCGCTCTCTCGCTCTCCCTCTCCACACGAAATCTCCCTCCTACCTTTGCTGCAGTAACTCTAACGTATAGATCTTCTTGAGAGGCTAATGGGCTAATGCATGTGGTAATATATTTCTGGGTCAGATAGAGTCATGTGTTTATGTGCGTGAGCAGAGTGCTCAGTGTAATCATTGGATCTTCCTCAGGCCTCCGCTGTCCGGATGCAGGGGATCTCAAACCCTTTCCCTAAATAGCCAGCATTCTTTCCCTCGCCCCAAGGGGCCCCGGGGGTAGAGTTGAGGGAAGGAGAGCAATGCTCGCCATGTCCTGCTCTGGTCCCTGTGACGGCAGGGTCACGGCATGTACTATCGATCACTACCGTCAAGAGCAAGGCCGAGTGCATGTGTGTGTGCTGATGTGAACACTGTCTACAGAAGAATACAAACTGGAAAAACTACATTGGGAAAATGGTGGAAAAATATGCCTTATGGGTCAAAGACACTTTTTTTCCCCACACAATCTATTCAGATATTCAAAAAGACATTAAAATGTAATTATATTGCCTGAAAGTTTTATAATGAGCATGTTTTTAATTTCTGCATGAAAACTCACTTAGACAAATTCTGTAGAGTATAAAGTCATAAATTTCAGGTTGATAACACTGTCCTGATATCTCAAAATAGAAAATTGGCTCTAATAAATTCTTGGCAATTTCTTCTATTGCAGTAATCTTTGATTATCATTTCTTAGGACAAACAAAACCACTTCTCTGTTAATTAATATTGGAAAAGTAATGACAGTATTTAAACTCATTTAAAAATATTAGGCAAGGTTAGTTCAGGTTATAAATACAGTCAATGTTGTGTATTGTGTATGGTGTAGGACAGGATTGCACAACCCTATTCCTGGAAATCTAGGCTGTTTCTCAATGTGGGTTCTTCAGCGATCTTGTGTCCTCGTGTAACGTCATCATCAACCGCCAAAGTTCAGTTCCAAAACTCAAGACCGCAAGAACGGAGAAAGTGTGAATGTTCCCGGATGTGTTCTTGGTATCGAGGATGCACCGATGCAGAATTGAACACCAAACTCGCTCGAGAAGTCCCAGAAGTCATTGCGACTGAATAAAGGAGATGGGAAGCGCAGCATTTTGTATCCGCTTGTTAAGTGTGGTGTCACGCGAACCGGCATCCGTGTCCAAGCGCTCTATCAAAC
The DNA here is from genome assembly GCA_903798195.1 of Danio kyathit. Lineage (NCBI taxonomy): Eukaryota > Metazoa > Chordata > Actinopteri > Cypriniformes > Danionidae > Danio > Danio kyathit. The sequence goes on along the minus strand of LR812534.1, from coordinate 50,249,209 downwards.
TGTATGAGGAGACTAATCAAATGGTAATAATAAACGTTTACAAAGAGATGTCGAAAATCACGATTCCAATATGTGTATCCATGCCTGATATCCGATGGCCAGAAAGTGATAATTTTTGTATAAATTGTTAAAATTTTGGTATTTGTGATGCAGCAAGTCCAGAGACTGTTGTGTACACCATGATTTCATATAAAATTCACTTTAATGTGTGATGGGACTAAAAAGGGGTCATAAGCGAATATTTTCTCAATTCAAATGAGTAGCGGCTTGGAACCCGAAAACAGTATTCCATACGTCACGGATACATCATGACTTATCAAGCGGATAGATTTATTATTAAAGTTCAGAGATAAACCTTATTTATCTCAGGAGTTTTTCTAAGTTGTATTAAAATTAGCTTTATTTGTATTGTGCAAAGTATTTTTGCGCAATATATATATATATATATATATATATATATATATATATATATATATATATATATATATATATATATATATATATATATTTATATACACACATACATACGCAGTTGAAGTCAAAATTATTAGCCCCCCTGAATTATTGGCCCCCCTGTTTATTTTTTCCCCCAATTTCTGTTTAATGGAAAGAAGATTTTTTTTCAACACACTTCTAAACATAATAGTTTTAATAACTCATTTCTATTTTTCAAGACACTTCTATACAGCTTAAAGTGACATTTAAAGGCTTAAGGTTAATTAGGCAGGTTATTGTATAACGATGGTTTGTTCTGTAGACTATCGAAAAAATATATAGCTTAAGGGGGCTAATAATTTTGAACTTAAAATGGTTTTTAAAAAATAAAAACTGCTTTTAATCTAGCCAAAATAAAACAAATAAGACTTTCTCCAGAAGAAAAAACATCATCATACATGCTGTGAATATTTCCTTGCTCTGTTAAACATCATTTGGAAAATATAAAAATAATATTAATAAAATATAAAAAAGTAATATATATATATATATATATATATAAAATATAATAAATATAAATATATATATATATAAATATATAAATATATATATATAAATATATATATATATATATATATATATATATATATATATATATATATATATAAATATATAAAATATAATAAATATAAATATATATATATATATATATATATATATATATATAAAATATATAAATATATATATATATATATATATATATAATATATATAAAAAATATATATAAAATATATATATATATATATATATATATATATATATATATATATATATAAAATATATATATATATATATATATATATATATATAAAATATATATATATATATATATATATATATTTTTTTTTTTTTTTTTTTTTTTTTTTTTTTTTGAAAAGAGAAAAAAAACAATAAATCATTGTATGAATGCTGTAATGTTTAAATAATTTTCTGTTACAAGTGTGTGAAGGTCATGTGACTCTCAGGAAGAACACAGCATTTCATTTCTCACAGGACGCGTTCTGTGTTCTCGCGGTCTCCCGGGTTTGTTCTTGCGAAGTGACCTGGCAAGGCCGGTCTTCACAAGAACGAAAGTCCGTTCTCTGCATTCTTGGAATGTCTTTAATTAGGTTCTATTAAGTTGGTTTAGTGGTGTTTGATCAGAGTTGGAGCTAAACTCTGCAGGAAGGTAGATCTCCAGGAACAAGGTTGAGCACTCCTGATGTAGGAAATACATTCCCATTGAAATATTGACAAGACTATTTTTACATGGATATTTTTAAAACTTCTTTTCAAATCGATGTGTACTAGGCCTGCACAATATATCGTTTTAGCATTGATATCGCAATGTGATCATTCACAATAGTCACATCGCAGGATGTGCAATATTAAGTTTGTATTATAATTTATTATTTGCATGTGTTTTTGAGGCCCGTGACTGTATAATGATTGTAAAAGCACTCAGACATAAGGACTTTTACAGTTTGTACTTTTAATATTGATATTTTTTCATTGAATTTGTTTTATCTTTATTATTCAATTACTGTACCTGAATACTGTTAGACTCGGGAAAATTATTAAACACTGTTTATTTCAATTGTATCTTTTTCGTTATTGTATTTATAGCTTGTTTGTTACATTGTATGTAGATGCACTCTCACTGCAGTGAAAGAGTGAAGTAATAAAAATAAATAGAAAGAATAAAAATGTTCAAATATCTTACTGTGTGGGTGGCTCAGTGGTATGCGCTGTCGCTTCACAACATGAATGTAGCTGGTTTGAGTCCCGAATGGGCCAGTTGTTGTCTCCGTGTGGAGTTTGCATGTTCTCCCCGTTTCGTGGATTTCCTGCAAAAGTCCAAAGACATGCGCTATAGGTGAACTGGGTAAACTAAATTGCCCATAATGTATGTGTGAATGCAAGAGTGTATGGGTGTTTCCCAGTACTGGGTTGCAGCTGGAAGAGCATCCGTTGCGTAAAACAAATGCTGGAATAGTTGGGGGTTAATTCCGCTGTGGCGACCCCTGATAAATAACGAACTAAGCCGCAAGAAAATGAATGAATCTTATTGTGTTTCCTTTGCTGACAGCACTTTAGTCATTTCAAAAAGTTTAATTTCACAAAATAAATAACTTTATTCTGAATTTCAAAAAATGCATTATAACCTACATGTTTCTTCCAACCAAGCACTTCCCCTTTATTGTGGACACTCTTAGGAGTCATTTAACCACATCACATGCAGTGATGCATCACTATACAGATACAGGAGATATTTTAAGTGCATGCATATATATGAACTGCACACACACATTTACATTTCCACAGCCTAAGCATAATCACAGTTGGCGGAGGCAGGGGTTAACTCTACATACTCAGCAGGCAGCGCAAGAAAGCTGACCTGATAGAGGTCAATCTCGCTCTGCGAAGAACAGCAGAGGAGAAATAATGAGAGAGAGAGAGAAACGCCGACGGACGGACACAGGGAGGGAGCTGGGTTGGAGGAGAAGCGGCCATTTGAAACCCATTTTCGAGGGCTCTCCAGGAAGTACTAATTGTTTGGTGACTGGAGTACTCTTTAGGGAAATGAAGGCTATCTGGGCGTGCAGCGAGGAGATAATGTGTGTGCACATCACTCACCCTTTAATAAAGAGCAGAGCCCGGCTACGCACCGGCCATCCCTGGGATATCAGAGAGATTGGGGGAGCAGGAGGGAGGGATGGATTTATCCGTAGTAGAGGAGGGGGGCGGCTGAGAGGAGGAGACGCTTTACAGAAGCCAGGCTGCGGAAGAAGAGGGGGGCTGAATGGACAGATTACAGTCATTAGAGTGGTAGAAGACAAGGATGAAAGAGAGCAAAAGACAAGGAGAAGAAAGGCAGGAATTGTTTAATTAGCAGACAATAACTGCTTTCCTCTTCTCTAGAAGGCTTTGGCCTTTTTGCCACTTTGATTGAAAGCTACAGAATAGCGATGACCAGTAATAATTGGAGAGAAATGACATAATCGAGGCAGGCTGGAATCAAAACTCATGGAGAGTGCTTGATCATGTCCTCCAATTACTAGCAATGATAAGTAACACGTACTGTAGCGAATTGTATTTTTTGAATGTTGCTGATTAGGGCTGTGCGATTAATCGAAATCGAATTGCAATCACAATGTCATCTGCCGCTTCAGAAGCATTAATAGACAAATTAATATTAAAGAAAATAGTTATTTCAGCCATGTTAGTTTGTATATATATATATATATATATATATATATATATATATATTAGTGCTGGGCCGTTAACGGCGTTAACGTGCTGCGTTAACGCGAGACTCTTATCGCGCGATAAAAAAAATATCGCCGTTAATCTATTCTCAAAGTTGGGTTGGGAGCTGGGTCTATTTTACGCAAGCTATGATATATTACCGCGGATGTATACCTGACCGGTGAGCCGTCGTCTGCTCTTTTGAATCAAATCAACAGGATGCCTGACTCAAACTGCAGTTTCATTTATTCCTTCGTGACAAACTGGGGTATTAGACGCAAATATGGAGTAAGGACAGGTGAGAGAGTTATGGAATTTAATGACGCATGCCAAATGGAAAGAAAAAAAAAACTTCCGCATTTCGCTATGTGTGTGTGTATGTGTGTGTGCGCAGTCCTTTACTGACAGCGGCGTGTGGACCTTGTCGGAAAATATGGCGAAAGGTCCTAAAGACCGCGGTGTTTACTTCAATAATGCCACTAATATCTGCATACTCCACATCTTAATTCCATTTCTGTTTAGTTCAGTGATGACTTTAGTCCGATTAAGCTCATCAGAATTCGCTGTTTGGAGCTTATGTATGCCTACAGTTCAAAATTCATGTTTAACTGAATAAACAGTTAGTAAACACAAGTACATCTTATTGAACATCATTTTGTTTTCATCACCAATTATCATAGTAACAGTTTCTCAAGCAGTTTGTGATGCATTTTGGAAACATTTTGGAGATGAGACCCTGGTCTAATGCGACACCCGGCTTGAGAAACCTGTTCTCAAAAACTTATTATTTGGGTAACACACATATTCTGAATACCTTTGGCAGAATTCAAATGAGCCATTTTAATCTAGATTAATCTAGATTAATTTCGAAATTAATCTAAATTAATCTAGATTAAAAAAATTAATCTATGCCCACCTATAATATATATATATATATATATATATATATATATATATATATATATATTATATATATATATATATATATATATATATTTTTTTTTTTTTTTTTTTTTTTTTTTTTTTTAATAGGCTACACTATCTCCCCAATATGAGTTTAACATGTTTACAGAAAGCTAAGGTAATTTTATTTGAGTTTACTGTTTGCTGTAGAGAAAAAAAATTTGTGGTTTCATTTCTGAATATTTAAACAAAATTGAATAAATGTTTAACTTAATATCTTTTCATTTCCTTTTTTACTAACACTCACTGCATTTTAGCAGTAAGAAGTTATGATAAAGATTGAACTAAAGCTTGACTACAAAAAAAAAAAAAAAAAAAAAAAAAAAAAAAAAAAAAAAAAAAAAAAAAAAAAAAAATCGCAATATCTGTTAAAAATAAATAAATAAAATAATTCGCAATTAGATATTTTCCCTAAATTGCAAAGCCCTATTGCTGATATAACTATAGGCAATGATTGTAATTAGCATTACATCAGTAAATTATGTTTCTTAAAGATGTTGTCAGGGCCAGTTAAACTGGTTTAGCCCTCACTTATAAGTTATGAGAATTGTATAATTGAATAATTATTTATGATTTAAACCTACAGTAGTAAAAATCCTAAGACTGAAAGTTTAATTAAATGTATACATTTATTTTCTTAATTCACTGTGACCCTGTGTACGTTGTCCTTAGAAAACAATTGGTGTTGTGGGACAGTTGATAAAATATTTTGATCAAAAACTTAAAATGCTGACGTGTGTGTGTGTGCGCAAGCATGTAAACATTACAATTTAAATTTTTTTTTTATAATTATTTTTTAGGGTTTTTTCACCTTTATTAGATAGGTCAGTAGAGAGAATTGACAGGAAAGCATGGGGAGCAGAGAGGGGATGGATCAGCATAGGACCGCAAGACAGAATCAAACTCGGGTCGCCGTGAGAACCGGAGTGCATGTGTCAACGCACTAACTACTACACCACTGTCGCCGACGAACATTACGAATTTTAACAAAATTGTAAAAATCCATCTTATTTTTAGTACTGTCATGAATAAGTTGTTTCACATAACAATTTACATGTATCCGCAAAACAAAACAATAACTGGATCCATCTATCTATCTTTCTATATATCTTGTTAACGATTTCTGTAAATGACCCTTTATTAACTATAATATGAACTGTAATTTGCTGTAGGACAGTTAAGCAGTGTGTTACTGTATTTAAAAGGTTGCATTGTGAAAATCACTGTGCATTTTACAGTAAAGATTTACAATACTGACAATGCATTAACAGCAAGATAAACGGTGCTATGAATGTAAATACAGTATTTTTGCTGTAATTCATTTACAATAAGATACCTATCTATCTATCTGTCTAACTATCTATTTATCTATCTATCAAACTCTCTACGGTTCTTCAGAAAATGATCCTAGTCTTGCACATTATTTGATTTTCCAGTACATTATATTCCTAATAAACTAGGCCATGGCTACAACAAACAGTATACTGCACATACATTTCTGACCAAAACCCTCAAGACAACTGCGGTCAGCTGATAACATATCACAAATGTAAACCTTTATATGTGCTAATGTGTTTCAGACAACACATGCGTAGCGTAATAGCAGATCTATCACCAGGCAATTTGTCTCCGCGGGTCTCCTTGGTTAAGTTAAGTGGCTCTGCTAGAGCTGTATGTACGACTGAATGGGATTTGTTAGTGTGTGTGGTTATACAGACATCTAGAGTATGTGTGTGTGTGTGTGTGTGTGTGTGTGTGTGTGTGTGTGTGTGTGTGTGTGTGTGTGTGTGTGTGTGTGTGTGATTCATGCTGGAGTCCGCCGTAGAGGCAACATCATCTCTCCCTTTCCCTCTAATCCCGGCCCGTCTGACGGCGAAGTGAACGCCTTTGACGTTTCAAAGGCTTCCCCCATCATGACTCCTGACACACTACACACCCTGACGCGCTATCGCCGTGCCCCTGACAGCTGCACAAATTGGCTGAAAGAGGTGTCTGTGGCGAGCACTTTGATCAGCCGAGCTTTTGCTCTCTTGCGCTCGGTCTGTCTCCATCCCAGCGTCGTGTTGCGGAGGCCAGGCCCCCGATCTGCCGAGGAGAACCAGGCCGGGTGGGTCTGATAAGCTTCCACTAGTAACACAGGAAGCTTTTTGTGCAGTCGGATCATGCGTGTGTGTGTGTGCATGACTGCCTGAAGCCATGTCAGGCATGTCAGACACGCATATGGTGTGTATGGTTTCTGGGAATTGGGTGTATTTATTATATCCAGATTTCTTGTAGGTTTCTGGCACACTAAGCCGCAGATTGCAAGTTACGTGTGCATCAGGGTTTGAACAATGTTTAATGCAATCCACTACTGTACATATTAAGTTAAAGAATATATCAAATGCAAAATAACAAGTATTTTTTCTGCAAAATGTTTGGTACTGTTTTTTGGTTCTCTGCACATGTATCCAACAAATATAGTGCAAGCACAAAACTTAATTTGAAGCTCTTATTGTTGTTTCTTCATTTTAACAAATCAATATTAATTTTTAAATCCCAAGAACAATCTTTTAATCTATATTCTTTCAACAGATGCTAGATTACAACATAATATAGTGCACTTTACTTCCAATACCAGCAATAAGCTCTGTGTTTTATTACTTTTGGTAAGAAATAAAGTCTCATCTTTTAAATTTACTTTATTTATGAGGAAATTCAGAAATGAGCATTAGCCTATATTTTTCCCCACTGTATTTAACCTAATCTGTTTGTGACGAACTAATTATATTAAATAAGGCATATAAGCCACTGAGTAATTGATTATATTTCCACAATAAATTAAAAACAACAATACTTTAATTATATTTATAATATATAATTATATTTAGAAGCTAATACAGAATTCTGATTATGTTACCTCAAAATAAACTGCAATTAAATTGAGTTCAGGACTCTGTTATTAATTGCAGCTATTTATAAGAAAATTACAACTGAATTTATCTAACATTATAGACAGAGCTTCAGTTTAAGGTATTAACAGCAACCGTACACAAATACAAGTAAACACTAGAACACAGGTTACTTATCTATCTATATCTATATATATATATATATATATATATATATATATATATATAAAATCGAAAGGGACGTCCATGCTTACATGACATGCTCACAATGTGGTGATTCAGAATGGTGTGAGGTTCTTGGTTGAGGATATAGACTGGAATAGAACCTGGCTTTTACCTGGGACATTTTGCATTTCTAACAAGGCAAAATAAATACATTTTAAAATTTTACATAAAATGTATCCGGTAAATTCTAGTATCTCTACATTTTTGGATAATGACAGCTCCTGTTCTTTCTGCAAACAAGCAGAGGAGACATTAGTACATATGTTTTTTTGATCGTCCAATATCCAAGCAATTTTGGTCACTCCTAAGTTCTCATATATTTGATTCTGCCAATCCTGTGAATTGCTTTAGTCTAACAGACATTATCTTTTATTATAATAACACATAATAAACCCCTGGAACATATACTTTTTTTTTTATCTTATATGGCAAATTTTTCATTCACAAACAGAAATTCGCAAATAATAACCCATCCTTTTCTTATTTCAGAACAGAATTTAACTCCCTTCATCTTTGGGCTTCATCCCCAAATCACTTCATCTTATTAAGAATAAAAAAAAAACCTAAGATTCCTGAAATATCATACAGATGTATATATAGAAGATCCTCGATTTTAGTTGCATTCCTCTTGGTTATTTGTTTAAGTGTCATTGTCATTTCATTCATTGGTTTAATTTTGTTTGTTTAATTTAGTATTTTAGTATTATTATTTTATTATTATTAATACTTTAATTCTTTTTATTTTTTCCCCTTTCTGTCTAATGGTATGTTATTTGTATTTGATTATATTTTTTCTTATGACTATGTATATTATTGACCTTTTTTAAGATCTTTCTGTGATCCTTAAACTTTGTTCTGATGATTGTGTATTGTCAGCTCAAGCAATAATAATACAAAATGTGGTGATTCAAATCAGTGAATCATTATTTTATTCTGAATCAAATCAAAGAATCAAATGAATAATTTCTTTAAAATCAGTCGACAGCATGGGAGAAAAAGAACCGAGAAGAACAATATGATTCATTCAAACGAGTCGAACCTTTAAATGAATCTGAATCGAACACGAATCGAACAAATGGGGTGGGGTGTTGTTTACATTGAATGCAAGAGATGGGCATTTTAGGTTTCTTTCTTAATTATGTTTAGAAGCTAATACAGAATTCTGAATATGTTACCTCAAAATAAATCGCAATTAAATTGAGTTCAGAACTCTGTTATTAATTGCAGCTATTTATAAGAAAATTACAACTGACTATCTATAGATTGAGCTTCAGTTTAAAAGGTAAATTACTTTTTTTAATTAAAGAAAAAAAAAAAACTGTACCCATGTAGGTTTTATAACAAATCAATCAAAGTTGATAGCAGTGAAAGATAACTGTACACAAATACAAGTAAACAGTAGAACACTGGTTACGTTATAGATATTATCAAAATGAACGTTCATGGTTACATGACACAATCACAATGTGGTGATTCATATCAATTAATCATTATTTGATTCTGTTTAGAATCAAACAAATCACGTCTTTAAAATCAGTTGACAGCACATACAGTAGATTGGAGAAAAACATAGATATTTACAGTAGATGTCGCCTATACTGTTGTTGTCTATCGGAAGGAATGCGTCAATAGAGCCACCATTTTAGTACAGGGTAGCGCTCCCTTGAAATGAATGCGGGACCAAGGTGCTGTGGAGGTCTGAGCCATCCAGAGCCAGCGATATACACACACACACACATATATATACTTTATATATATATATATATATATATATATATATATATATATATATATATATATATATATATATATGTATGATCGGGAGTTTTCCTGGTGGTCAGTATGCAAATATTTTTTTTAAATTACGAAAAATTATCATTTACATCACTTTTCTACATCGATGGATAAGTGACTGCATGGGCATTGCCGACAAAGAACATATGTTTGTGTGCATGAAAATCTACAGTATTATCCTCCTTACCTGTTAAACTTGATCTAATCCGTGTCCTGAAACAGACCCCCTCTCCCGCTTTCACTTCTCATTCTAACAGAGGGAGCGATAAGTTTGTGAATGAATCTCCGTTATGAACGACTCGTTCACTTAGCCGACAATAATACAAGTTTCTAGCACCGCAGCATCTTGTTATATTTCATTTACATTGTTTGCTTATTTTATTCAACAAAACTAGCATAAGCATAGAATTTAGTGCAAGTTGGTGCTACTTTGCCTTATGGTGAATGCAGTAAGTGACTGTATCAATGGTTACTTGTTTAGCACAAACGTTCATAACATACAAAAACGTAAAAAAACTAAATCTTACTTACGAAATGTTCTGCCTTTGTGCTTTGCTTTCTCGTTACTTCCCTTCGTACACCGCTAAAGTCCAGCATCTACACATTGGCACACTGTCTTGACTAGTGCGGTTGAATGACATTTGTCCTGGGAGCACTGTACAAACGTGGCGGCGCTATTGACGCATGTTCTGGGTCCGTATGCGATATCTAGTGTGTATATCTATGGGAGAAAAAGAGCCGAGAAGAACCATATGATTCATTAGAACGAGTCGAACTTTCAAACGAACATGAATCGAACAGATGGGATGGAAGATTGTTTACAATAAACGCAAGAGACGAACAATTAAGGATTCTTTAGAACACAAAATGCGATTTTATTACAAGTTGTAAATAGATAATTGTTTTTCCGCAAATGTTACAATATTTCGGCAACACACAAAGCAGCGCCACGTGGCTAAAAATGAATGAATGGATTATTAGTAACACCTTCTCATATTAATATAAAACCCCCTACTTTCTCAGTCAGTACTGTACATGCGGTTTATGTTTCCTTTACGCACATGCGCACAGTATGTTTTGAATGCAGTTTGTCGTCTTCTATTCCCCGTCTGTGTGTTGTGTTCCTGAGAATTCAATGGGTTCATTCATAACTGTAGCCTGAGGCACAGGGGTGTGTGAATTATATGAATGCTGAATCTATTCCTACGTGATAGGCCCGTCTGTCTGTCTGTCCGTCTGTCTCAGCGTCTGTCTGGAGGAAATTGCAGGCTGTGGGGAAGTGCAGGTAATAGATTAATGCCAGGGGAGACTTGCCAGTGTACAGCACAACTGACAGCCAATGATTATCGCAAACACAGAGAAAGCGCGGGCCAGACGCACACACACAGTCCATTACATAGACATCACTGGGAACGCGCACACACGGATAAATAATAGCTCTCATGCCACAGTCTAACTGTCACAGTGATGCTTCTATATCTGACTGCCTTGTCTGTCAGAAAAAAATATTGAACGCTCGTCGTAAGTTACGCGGTTCAAAAGCTTTACTGGATCAGTCGGGCTAGACGCCATAGTTCAGATGACGCGATTTTCATATAACGAGGGGTGGATGTACATCAGTCAGTGCAGTAAGTTCTGTTTTACTGTACCTTGTAGATGATTATTTAGTTGGTAAACATCGAAATATCCGTACTTGTGAAGCGTCGAAGTGAGACCAATCAGCTGCAATTTTATCATCAGCTGCGACTGGAGCACGAGGCCATGAGCCTGATGCATAATGAAACAGTGATGTTGCACGAAGAGTATCGGTTGTCATATGGAAATATGGAGTCTAATACAAAGTATTTTAGTATTTCATTGCTTATTTTTTGTATCATAAGCCTTTTAAAATGAACTTTGCAGATAATTGCTTACAGAAACAGCAAAAGGAAACCCGTTACCAAAATTAATCGAAGAGAAGTGTAGCATAGCGTACCAACTGTTTTTGTTTGTTTGTTTGTTTTTTGCTGAATTAATTACGTATAAGCTTAAATACAAATACAGTTAAACTGTCAGTTTTGCAAAACAGTTGTGGTTAACATGGTTTAACTACAAAAATGTTTTTGTTTTTTTGATTTGTAGTAAAATCATGGTTAATTTTTAACAAGAATCTGTCTTACAGAGATTGGCAGTCATTCAACTTCTCCAAATAATGACCAAAGTCATGCTTATCATTTAAGTTATAGTAATTAGTGTATCCTAATAATTTTTGTGATTGTTTTATTGTAACTTAAACATTCTGAAATCACATTTGTTATTACATTTGGCTAGAACAGGGGTGCCCATTTTTTTTTCGTATGAAGGATCAAAAACTAAGACCACAAATATCATTGAGAGCTGTGGGTTGAAGGTAAATATACCAAACTATACTACATTAAAGTTGCCATAGATAATTTCCATTTTTAAAATAATACCTAAAAATAAACAGAAAACATTACTTTAAATCATATTAACTAATGCAGTATATATTTTTTAAATGATAAATTATTACAATAAAAACAATCACATTTATAACAGTGAGCTCAATGCTGAATACACTAGTAGTGAAGCAGAATCTGCCTTTGCCTTCATTTGCTCAAGGATTTCTCTGCATTGTCTTCTATCCGTTGGGTGACAGTATATACTTTTAAGTAAAATTAATTTAAAACATTTCATTTCAGGTAGTTTTTCATAGTTTAGCAATAGAACAAACAAACAAAATGTTACATTAATTTAGAAATGACAGTCTCTTAACCATCCCCATGATTTTCATTCTCTTCTCAGATGGAATGGTGGGCCAAATCGAAGGTTACTGTGGGCCAACTTTGTTTATGTTTAAGTAACATAACTTTAACTTTATGTTAAAGTTTATGACCTCCAATATCAGAAATATTACTATTGCATTGATTTGTTGGTTTTAAAATGACTTTTTTAGATTATATTTTCATATGATCAACTAGCTGTACATAATATTACCTTCAGCCACACTTATATAAAATGTTAAATTGTTCCTAAAGCCACGTGTGCCCAATATAAGTTAATGTATCTTTTTTCTCGGTCAGGATATCTTGCTATGCAAATGTATATATACGGTAATATTTAAATGAATTATTATATCTTTCTGTTTTGCAGCAGTCATATGCCCCGCCCCCTCCGCCCATGGCTCCGCCCAGCCCCAGCACCAATAGCAGCAGCCACAGTGCAGCGGAGCAGCTCAGTAAAACCAACTTGTACATCCGGGGCCTTCCGCCTGGCACCACCGACCAGGACCTCATCAAACTCTGCCAACCGTAAGTGTCTCTCCCAAATGACTCCTGTCTGTCGCTGCCTGTTATGCTCTTTCTCTCTGTCTAAACAGGATTTTAATCCTGTATGAGCAGTTGCTCTATACCTATTTATAGTTGAATAGACACAGGTGCCCACATCCAAGAACTCATGCAATCATGTAAATGCACACAAAGAAGGTCAGAGGCATAACAAAAAGAGTCACTATGCTTGGTTAACAGAAAAGAATATAGAGACTAGAGGATGAATATGGCCTTATAAATGGATGGCAAGTCAGCATCATTAGCGTGTAGGGAGGTCATTATGAAACGCTGTATAAGAACCAGGGGGCAGCTTGCATAATCTTATTCTCTGATGACTCATGCAGATGTAAATCCTGTGTGGGGGCTTTCTGCCTTAAAACCTTAGACATTTACTCCAGCACCATGACCTTCTTTGAGTATTTCTGAATTTCCTAATTTCGCCCATACCAAGCTGACCATGAGAATATGGGTCTGGGGTCATCAGTTTCTAAGCAACATTTAAGCCAAGAAGCTTTTTTTTTTTTTTAGACGGACCCTGCACAGATGAGTGCAATTACCAGGCCAGCTAGTTCCCAGAAGTCATTGTGATCTTTTTGTGAGTGTGTGTGTGGTTGAGGGAGAGGAGGAAGTAAGAGAAACATAAAAAAACTAAAATGCATGCCACTTATAATGCTCCAAAAGTCAAAACTAAGGGGTAAAATGATGAAACCTCAAGCCACACCCTCCCAAAGCATCTCTCAATTTCTCTCAGGGTCTCAGGCTACTACGGTCCAGGTTAGCCCAAGGCCTGGAGTGGGATTGGAATAAAAAATTCATGATTATAAAAGTTTTATTAGCTGCGGCTGCCGTGCCAAATGGGCAGTAACATTTTGGAAAGGTCAAAGGGGTTCGCCTTGGGGCTCACTTCCGGAGCTCAGCAGAAAAAAAAGAGAGCCTCCACAAACACACTTTGCATTTTTTTATAACACCACAGTGATTTAGATGCCATGCATGCATATCTACCACCCTAGTGTCTCGATCTAAGGCTTACAGCTGCGTGCATGCATACGCACACATTTTTGCACACAGTTAGTGACCCTTTTCTGTCCTCCAGTGGCTCTTCTGCAGTGGCGGGAAGGGCAGTGAAAAGTGCTTCTGTCAGGCTGACATTTCGGAGATCTTCTTGTGTGATTCCCGACGGAAGATTGGCAGGGTTTTGAGGCTGAAGGTACAATGGGGTTAGACTTTAAAGGAGAAAATGTGTGGCCTCAGCAAAATCCCAAACGTCAGCAATGAAAATGAGCCCCTCTTGTTTTCAGCTTTTTTTAATTAGATTATCTGATAATTGAGGAATGGCACGTTGTCAAGATGCAAACACTGAATGTCTGCCACATTACAACTTTGAAACAAACATCCAGATTTTAACATCTCAATGATGTCGGATTAGAAGAGGTGAAAAGGTCAAATTGGAGGAGCGTAACATTTACAGAGACCAAAAGAGCTGAAAATGCACTAGGGCATTTTCATAAAAGGCTTGAATATGAATCATGAATTATTAATGAAGGCCTTAGGTGAATACGTCGTCATGATGTTTATGTGCTTTCATTATGCATCTGCAATCGCGTGTGTATGCGTGCTGGCGGAAACCAGAGGGCGGAGAGTCATGTCTGTGAGCCAGTTCATTACTTTTCCCTTCCATGATTCGATATCATGGAGTATTAACCCTCAGGACACCGCATTTTACAATACCATTTAAAATAATTGCATTTCAGATCCCCTCATTATATCTCTGATTGTAATCTAATGCAACAGAGAGAAAGTGAATACACTCCAACACAATTCTGCTCTCACTCGCAGCAAGCTTTTAAGGGATAAATTAGGATTTTCAGTTTAAGTAAGTTCAGTATGTTTTTGGCCAATTTGTCTGTCATACAGACATACAAATTTATTGCCACTTAAAACCTGAGCATGCAGAAGTATTTCATATGCCTAGAGGATATTATGGTTTTGTTTATTGATGTTTTGAATACTTTGTTTTTTTTATATATAATAATGTAAGTAGGTATTAGTACACTAATGCCGAGTTCAGACTGCATGATTTTCAAAGTAATCACGTCACAGATGTTTTAACACTGCATGACTATCTGGGGTAGCATTCCGTTGCTGCTGTGTTTACACTGCAAGATGGATTGGCGACTGGGGGTTTCACACTGCATGACTATACAATAGGAAGAATCGTCGTCAACTTTGTCTCGGTCCTCAAACTACGTCTCACAGCCAAACACACTCGAGAAGTGACATGAAAACAATGCGAGGTTATGAGTATATCTTTTGTTATTAACTACACAATGAGAAAGATTTCTTTAGTGGGGTAGAAAATGTACTTATTTTGCTCACCTGGGTATTGAAGGGAATTAGCAATTTCTCCTCAGGTTTTTTCTTTTACGAGCCGGTTGTGGTATTGCTCAGATGACACGTCAAACTGACACAGGTGCTTCTGCCAAATTTATACTAGTTTTTCATCCATTTCTTGGGTCCAAATAGATCGCCCATATTAGTGGATGCTGCTTTCTCATTTGGCTGTAGGTAATCACCGATGTTATTTTTAATCAGAACTGATTTCACACGGCATGATATTGAATCGCCGACAGGTCCAGATATTTAGCATGCCAAATATTTGACGGGTGTTGATGACTCATCTGCGATTCTCTCAGATCGCGTCTTTGATAGTTCACACTCTGTGATTGTTCTGTATTGTTATTTTTCAAAAGTTAGCGTGGAGTTTGAATGCTGTCTGATGTTTGTGCTGCACACAGAAGACCAATGAATTTAAGTTCTTTAGCATCGTCTTGCACTAGAATGGTTTATAATCACTTGAACGTTTAAACTGGCAGGGCTTAAAAGCACATGCTATTTTCATGATGGCATTGCAGTGGTCCAATCTGGCGGCACAGTGATTTCTGTGTGGAGTTTGCATGTTCTCCCCGTGTTTGCATGGGCTTCCCCCACTGTCCAAAGATATGCGGTATAGGTGAATTGGATAAACTAAATTGGCCATAGTGTACGAGTATGTGTGTGAGTGGGTGTTTCCCAGTACTGGATTGCAGCTGGAAGAGCATCTGCTATGTAGAACATATGCCGGAACTGTGGCAGTCCATTCCCCTGATAAATAAGGGACTAAGCCGAAGGAAATCGAATGAATAAATGGTCCTATCTGGCATATGAAAAATTCTCAATTGTTCCTCAAACTTTAACTCCAAGTACTGTAAATGGGAAGTCAAGTTCAAGCATGGTGTGGCTCAGGAGTCATTATAAATAAATACACTCAAATGAGTTGACATACACTAACAGAACAGCGCTACAGTATAAATCCAAGTCAATAGGCTAGCTCAAATAATTTATTTTTCTATTTTATTCCATTTCATCTGATCTTTTCTTCGATGAGAAATGTTTCAGTACGTATTTAAAACCTTTGACTTTTTATTCCGAATGTGAAATCTAAAGGGAGACAGATGCAAGATTACCAGGAACTCTTTTTTTTTTTTTTTTTTTTTTTTTGTTCAGAAGAAAAGTCTAGGGAGCAGGAGACTTCATTTGCTCTTTGTTTAATCTCATTGCTGTCTAGGAGAAACAACTGAGATATAAAATTGATCTCATTTGTGCTTATTTTCCCTTTGTGTGCATGTGTGAGTAAGATGAGAATGTTATTATATTGCTTCCAATGGAATCTTGGCATTCAGCGGTTCTCATTTTCTCTGTTTTATTCTACGTTCCTCTCCTATGTATAAAAAATAACATATACTTCATATTTGCTGAAAAGCATCCAAGGCTTGCTGCCCAAAATGGCAGCCCCCCCACACCCCACACTCCCACCCGCACTCTTTCTGTCTTTCAGCCTGATTGACTAACTGAGCCAGTGGAGGAATTGCCCTTGTGTACTGGGCTGCCATATCTAGGGGGGCCTCCAGGGTGGGATCTCATTTTCAGTCGGCAGATCCCCCCCTGGGCTCGAATAACTCAGGCATCCAGAGCATGCAAACCATTTCTGAGCCAGTGACAAGGCTAGTAACAGGTCACGGTTTTTATTTCAAAGTGTTGCTTTCTTACCATACATTTGTCATCTTTTTTTCATAGACTAAAATGTATGTCTGCTTCTCATGTCGGTAGAATGGTCTAATCACAGGGAGGAAATCGGGATTGTGTTTCTAATGATTTGACGACAGATCCATAATTCATAGTGTTAAACTCGACTTTTATTCATGTCGCTGCCGTAGTGCAAAATAGGGTATGGTTCAAAAAGCAGCTCCATTTCTAATATATGCATATTAGTAAACGTCACTCTTGTCTAATTAAATCTGTAGTACTTACTGTTTTTATAGTCACATGACTTCAGAACACTTGGGATTTAACTTGCAAGATGTATTAAAAAGGTTACACTTTATAATAATCAATGTTTACTATAGGTTTGTCACAATGATCAATATTCCGACTTATCGCACAACACATGGACATGAGCTCAATAATTTTTGATGGTGCAATTTATATCACCCATACATTAAAACTAATTCTAGCAACATTTTAGCTGATTGTGCAACATTTCAACCTCTATTGGAGGTGTCAGTGTCAGTATGGTTAAAAAAACACTATATTTTTACTATAGATTACTATATTGACTATACAGGGAGTGCAGAATTATTAGGCAAGTTGTATTTTTGAGGATTAATTTTATTATTGAACAACAACCATGTTCTCAATGAACCCAAAAAACTCGTTAATATCAAAGCTGAATATTTTTGGAAGTAGTTTTTAGTTTGTTTTTAGTTTTATCTATTTTAGGAGGATATCTGTGTGTGCAGATGACTATTACTGTGCATAATTATTAGGCAACTTAACAAAAAACAAAAATATACCCATTTCAATTATTTATTTTCACCAGTGAAACCAATATAACATCTCAACATTCACAAATATACATTTCTGACATTCAAAAACAAAACAAAAACAAATCAGTGACCAATATAGCCACCTTTCTTTGCAAGGACACTCAAAAGCCTGGCATCCATGGATTCTGTCAGTGTTTTGATCTGTTCACCATCAACATTGCGTGCAGCAGCAACCACAGCCTCCCAGACACTGTTCAGAGAGGTGTACTGTTTTCCCTCCTTGTAAATCTCACATTTGATGATGGACCACAGGTTCTCTATGGGGTTCAGATCAGGTGAACAAGGAGGCCATGTCATTAGTTTTTCTTCTTTTCTACCCTTTCTTGCCAGCCATGCTGTGGAGCACTTGGACGCGTGTGATGGAGATTTGTCCTGCATGAAAATCATGTTTTTCTTGAAGGATGCAGACTTCTTCCTGTACCACTGCTTGAAGAAGGTGTCTTCCAGAAACTGGCAGTAGGACTGGGAGTTGAGCTTGACTCCATCCTCAACCCGAAAAACCCCCACAAGCTCATCTTTGATGATACCAGCCCAAACCAGTACTCCACCTCCACCTTGCTGGCGTCTGAGTCGGACTGAAGCTCTCTGCCCTTTACCGATCCAGCCACGGGCCCATCAAAACTCACTCTCATTTCATCAGTCCATAAAACCTTAGAAATGAACCTTAGAACCTCACAATGATCAATATTCCGACTTATCGCACAACACATGGACATGACCTCAATAATTTTTGATGGTGCAATATATATCACCCATACATTAAAACTAATTCTAGCAACATTTTAGCTGATTGCGCAACATTTCTATCTCTATTGGAGGTGTCAGTGTCAGTATGGTTAAAAAAACACTATATTTTTACTATAGATTACTATATTGACTATACAGGGAGTGCAGAATTATTAGGCATGTTGTATTTTTGAGGATTAATTTTATTATTGAACAACAACCATGTTCTCAATGAACCCAAAAAACTCATTAATATCAAAGCTGAATATTTTTGGAAGTAGTTTTTAGTTTGTTTTTAGTTTTAGCTATTTTAGGAGGATATCTGTGTGTGCAGGTGACTATTACTGTGCATAATTATTCATCAGTCCATAAAACCTTAGAAAAAATCAGTCTTGAGATATTTCTTGGCCCAGATTGGACTTTTCAGCTTGTGTGTCTTGTTCAGTTGTGGTCGTTTTTCAGCCTTTCTTACCTTGGCCATGTCTCTGAGTATTGCACACCTTGTGCTTTTGGGCACTCCAGTGATGTTGCAACTCTGAAATATGGCAAAACTGGTGGCAAGTGCTCTTGGCAGCTGCTCGCTTGACTTTTCTCAGTTCATGGGCAGTTATTTTGCGCCTTGGTTTTTCCACACGCTTCTTGCGACCCTGTTGACTATTTTGAATGAAACGCTTGATTGTTCGATGATCACGCTTCAGAAGCTTGGCAATTTTAAGAGTGCTGCATCCTTCTGCAAGATACCGAAATCAGCTAAAACCACATGCTTGAATGACTGGCGTCCGGTTGCACTGACACCCATCTTCAGCAAGTGCTTTGAGAAGCTGATTAAAAACCACATCTGCTCTGTACTGCC
The DNA here is from genome assembly GCA_903798195.1 of Danio kyathit. Classification (NCBI taxonomy): domain Eukaryota; kingdom Metazoa; phylum Chordata; class Actinopteri; order Cypriniformes; family Danionidae; genus Danio; species Danio kyathit. The sequence goes on along the minus strand of LR812534.1, from coordinate 50,229,786 downwards.
CGCTAACACTGACCCTCTGCAATTTGCATACAGAAACAATCGGTCCACCGATGATGCAATTGCTTTCACCTTGCACACTGCTCTGTCTCACCTGGAAAACAAAAACACATATGTTAGAATGCTGTTTGTGGACTACAGCTCAGCATTCAACACCATAGTGCCTGCCAAGCTGGTGGTGAAGCTCCAGGCTCTGGGCCTACACAGCTCTCTGTGCAACTGGATCCTGGACTTCCTGTCAAGCAGACGCCAGGTGGTCAGAATGAACAACATCACCTCATCCACACTGATCCTCAACACTGGTGCTCCACAGGGCTGTGTTCTCAGCCCACTCCTGTACTCCCTGTACACACATGACTGTACATCCAAACACAGCTCCAATGTCATCGTTAAATTTGCTGATGACACAACGGTGGTGGGCCTAATCACCGATAATGATGAGACGGCCTGCAGAGAGGAGGTGCACGCTCTGACGCAGTGGTGTCAGGAAAACCACCTCTCACTCAACATCAGCAAAACCAAGGAGCTGGTGGTGGATTTCAGGAGAGAGAAGGAAGAACACACTCCCATCACCATCAACGGGACACCAGTGGAGAGAGTCAGCACTTTCAAGTTTCTTGGAGTACACATCGCTGAGGATCTGACATGGACTGCCCACACAGACGCAGTGCTGAGGAAGGCACAACAACGCCTCTTCTTCCTCAGGCATCTCAGGAGGTTTGGAATGAGCCCCCACATCCTCCGCTCGTTCTACACCTGCACTGTGGAGAGCATCCTCACTGGCTGCATCACCACCTGGTACGGAAACAGCACCAGCAGCAATCGCAAAGGTCTACATAGGATTGTGCGAACTGCTGGACGCGTAGTAGGAGGTGAGCTTCCCTCCCTCCAGGACATCTACACTAGGAGGTGCATGAGGAAAGCCAAGAGAATCATCAGCGACTCCAGCCACCCAAGCCATAGACTTTTCTCTCTGCTACCCTCAGGCAGACGGTTCCGCAGCATCCGGTCACGCACCAACCGACTGAAGGAAAGTTTCTTCCCTCAGACTATCAGGCTGATGAACACTTAACACACCCCCACACAAACTCTTCCATAACCCGCACTGCACACCATCAAGATGTAGCATGCACTGCACTTTAACAAATCCATACTTAAAACAATATTGCAATTGTATGTTGTTGTATTTTGCACTGTCTGTATTTTGCACTGTCTGTATTTCGCACTGTCGTTGTATTTACACTATCTGTATTTTGTACTGTCTGTATTTTGCACTGTCGTTGTATTTGCACTGTCTGTATTTTGCACTGTCTGGAGCCAGCACCTAAGCTTTTCACTCATCATAGCACACGTGCTGCTGATGATGTGACAATAAAAGTGATTTGATTTGATTTGATATCTCACTATTTTTGACTTTTCGGAGCCTGTCAAGTCCTTCTTTTGACCCATTTTGCCAAAGGAAAGGAAGTTGCCTAATATTTATGCACACCTGATATAGGGTGTTGATGTCATTAGACCACACCCCTTCTCATTACAGAGATGCACATCACCTAATATGCTTAATTGGTAGTAGGCTTTCGAGCCTATACAGCTTGGAGTAAGACAACATGCATAAAGAGGATGATGTGGTCAAAATACTCATTTGCCTAATAATTCTGCACTCCCTGTGTAATCTATATCGTGTATACAGGTTTCAGACAACTGAAAATAGATCTGGTAGCAGATATCGCAGCCTCTTTTACTTTTTATCTTGCACTTTTTTGTTAACATTTATTATTGTTTATTTGTTTAGGATATAAGTTTTACATGCTTATCCCATTGCCTTACTATTAAATTGTTAAAATTACTATAATTAAATTAAATATTTTTAAGAATAAAATATTATGTGTTCTTTGGAAGAGTGTACATGCATTATGATGCTATAATATTGTCATTCTGGCATTATATAATGAGTGGCATAAAATGGTCTTAATATGACAGTAATATCGTTTATCGTAATATATTTTGGTGCAATATATTGTACAACCAAAAATAGAAATCGTGACAGGCTTAATGTTCACTTCTGTATATACAGTATTTACTACCATGAATGAACAATACATTCATTACAGTATTTATTGATCTTTGTTTATATTAATAAAAATAAAGTTACTTCATTGTTAGTTCATGTTAACTCACAATGCATTACCAGATTTTAACAAGCATACCTTTGGAATTTAAAAATGCATTAATAAATGTTAAACTTTGATTAATAATTGTACATAAAAGTATAGTGGTCGATTTTTAGTTCGTGCTAAGGAATTAACTACACTGAAAAAAAGCTTTCATTCATCCAATAAAAATGTAGGGTAGTGGTTCACATCTAAATCTTTTCACTTGACCCAATGAAAAATAAATAATTTGCCTTAATATTTTCTATTTCCATGAGAACAATTTTATATAACCTGGTTCAAAGCATATTTGTCTTGTTGAAGAAACTATTTTGTTGTTCTAAACAAGAAGATATACCTTTAATCACAACAAAAATTTCCATAAAATGTGTATCCAATTAAAAAAAATAGGGTAATGGGTCTTACAACAATACAATACAAACAATATTTTATTAACTTAAGTCCATGAAAGTACAAAGTATATTAAGTTTCTGTTTAATACGTATGCACTGACCTTTGTGAGTAACCTTAAAATTTTACATTGGTCAAAACTAATATAGAGCTCTTAATCAAAAACATTTATATTTAACTATGTTTTGAACTTAAATTATATTACTTGAAAAATAAAACACTATTAAACTGAAATGAAAGATGCGTTTTAAATTGATGAAGTACTGCTTGATTTTTTTTCTTCAGTGTAACATTAACCCTTATTGTAAAGCATCACCATCAAAAATATTGTAAAAACTAATATTTATTAATGTGATATCAAAGCTGAGTTTTCAGCATCCATTACTCCAGTGTCAAAAGATTTTTCAGAAATCATACGGATGCTCATTTGTTGCTCAAGAAGCACCTTTTATTACTATCAGTGTTGATAGTCTGTGTGGTATTTATTTAATAATCTTGGAATTAATCTAGATTAAAATGGCTCATTTGAATTCTGCCGAAGGCATTTAGAATATGTGTGCATACCCGAATAATAAGTCTTTGAGAATGGGTTTCTTAAGCCAGGTGGCGCATTAGACCATGCAGGGGCTCATCTGCGGTTTCCAAAATGCATCACAAACTGCTTAAGAAACTGTTCTACTATGAGAATTGGTGATGAAAATAAATTATGTTCAATGTGTTTACTAACTGTTTATACAGTTAAACATGAATTTTTAACTGTAGGCCTACATAAGCTTGAAACAACGATTTTTGATTACCTTAATCCGACTAAAGTCATAACTGAACTAAACAGAAATGGAATTAAGACATGTGGAGTATGCATATATTAGTGGCATTATTGAAGTAAACACCACCGTCTTTAGGACTTTTCGCCATATTTTCCGACGAGATCCACCTAGGCTGTTAGTAAAGAACCGCACTAATATATCAAGGTAAAAGTCATCATAGCTTGCATAGAATAGACCCAGCTCCCAACCCTACTTTGAGAATAGATTAACGGCGATTTTTTTTATTTATTTTTTTATCACGCGATAAGAGTCTCGCGTTAACGCAGCACGTTAACGCTGATAACGTCCCACCACTAGTTATAAATTTAATGCATCTTCAATTTAACATCTGAGAAAGTACTAATTTCCTTTTATAAAGGCATTGCCTAAAATTTGCATTTATCTGCATTTTAATGTTATTAAAATGGTGAATTGTATTAATTTAAACACTTCTTTGCTTGCTTTTGTAAATTTTGGTGCTTGATATCAGGTGTAAAATTTGTGTCCTGAAGAAAAACCTTATTGCAGTTTGACTCACTTGAATAGTTTTATGTTTTCATGGTAGCGCAGGATCAAATTAGCATTAAGTGATGTTTCCCTTATGAGAGTTCTCTGTAATATCTCTGGTTATTTCTCACTACTTTTTTTTTTTTAAACCTGAAAGCAGTAACATGTCTCCGGCATTCAGACCTAACCTGAGGTCAGATGAGTGTCCGACTCCTCTTGAAGCTCAACTGCTCTGGGTCTGTTCAGAAGAGCATGTGAGGGGCCGAAAAGCCGCTAGCCATGAAGAGTCGTCTTGAAGTCTTTGTAAACTCAATCTCTCTGTCTCCCTCAGTATCACACAGCTCTTGTCAATATGTGCGAGTTGGGAGATGAAGTGGGAAGCTTAGTCCAAAGGTGCCTAAACACTCAGGATAAAGGTCTTTTAGGCTGGATTCGACTCTGTTTTATTGATATCAGCTCTGTCTTGTGCTTCCCTGCTTCCTAAGCAAGGTGTCAGTCATCTTTTTGAACTCTCCTCAGCAGTTCAAACCACAGACACACACACACTCACTTACCAATCCCTTGTGCTGAAGAACAGAAAAAAAGCGAGGCAAGCCTTGTCCTGTTAGCACGGCTCCTGTTGCGTTTTTGGACACACAGACCTAGATTTACTATAAATAATAAATAAAGGGCACTAATAATGTAAGAGACCCAACTAAAGGATTCTAATTTGCTAGTACAATCTACCAGATTGCATGTGTGCTTTGTGGATTTATTCTTGGTGATTTAACTAAGCTTAAGGGCACGCATGCAGCCAGACTTGCAAATAAGTTGGTCACACCCATGTTTAAAAAAGGGATTTGTGGTTGGTAACTTCAGTGAATGTTAGACATGTTGCTCACTTTTTAACTTAAACTAAATAATAGGACACCTGTGGCGGTCTTGATTCACTTATGTTCAAGTATTGCTTCCACCTGGTATTAACATCCATTCAAATGCATCTCTTATTGTCTTTTGTAGGAAAAATATAGTGACACTTTGTTTAGGTCACAATTCATGGTATTAACAAACCATTAACACTACTAGCTTAATAAACTACTAATTAGCTGTTTATTAATAGTTAGTAAGGTGGGTTGAGTTTAAGTTTTCATTAGGATTAGGGATGCCAAATAATATCATACTGTACTTTATAACTAAGGATGTCCCAATTGGGTTTTTTCCGCTCGAGTCTGAGTCTTGAGTTTTGAGTATCTACGGAAACCCGATCCGATACTTATATAATACATAAAAAAGAATAAAGAAGAGTTAAGAAACAGATCCAGGATGTTTCTTATATTATTTAATTCTCCTTATTTTAACATTCATCAACTCTGTTAACAAACAGAGCACTTCTGTGAGGTAACTTGAACAATCAAGTAATAAATAACATAAATTCTTCACTTTTGGACTTTAGTGCAACAGTAAACATAAAAAAATCTAATACAAACACAAATAGCACATCAACTTAAACAAAGAAACACCCAGCAGTCAATCCCAAGTTTACATACATGTATCTCACAGTTCGCTATGGCAATGTTGTCATCATCAACTTTATAATACCTCCAGACTGCAGATTTACTCACGCTTTCCGATTCAAGCTGCTTCCGTGTTCTACTTTTAACCAATAGCGTCTCTATCATGCCACACACGTTGCTGTTTCTGTGTGATATCAAGAAAGAGGTCTAACTCTGTGCCATCGCATAACTATGGATGTTGAAAAATAATGAGTATATATATATTTAATTTATAACAAAAGTGCAAAGCCATGACTTCATATAATCATGCATTTTTTTTTGTAGGTGTTTTTTCCTGAGGGGAAGAGGTACAATTTGTAGTTTTTGCTGTTGATCAAAAAGCTTAGTTTCTGGTTTTTATAGTTATATGGAGTATAGTGTGGGTGTGGTTGTATGTGACTTTACAGTGTCAGTAATTTTTAGCAATTTGCTGTTTTACTTCATAGAACTCTATACAAAAGCCAGACTCTTTTTCGCACAGGCCTATCTAAAGGGTTAATGGTGTCAACTGATGATCAACAGTAAAAATTACAAATTTTACCTCATTCCAATAGGGAAAACCACTAACAATCATGAATGCATGATTACTTAGGGTCATGGCTTTGCAAAAACAGCCACCAACATAACAAAAAGGTAGTCAATTTAAACAATACACAAGGGTTAATAAGAGGCAGGTAATAAGACAGTAGTTAATATCATGAATCGTGACCCTAACTAAAGTGTTACATAAAAATATAATAAAAAACTGTACTGAACTACTATACACCTGATATAAAATGTGATAATAGCTATTTTAGTATCGGTATCTATTAGTGCTATGCAATATATTAAAATGATTGAAATTTGCATATCGCAATATACATTGCTTAATTGTTTGCAATAAATGAGTGATTTAATACAAAAGTATGTTTGTGTTCCTGCCACTAGCACACCCTCTTAAAGACTTTTCATCACATCTGGCAATGTAGTTATGTCTACGCGCTTCTGTGAAACCAACCAGAGTGGACATGTTGTTTTTTAGTCAAAAACTATTTAGTGTGGATACTGACATACTGTTTGAGCAGCCAAGTTAAGAAATTATGATTTTAAGAAAAAAGTGATGTCAGGTTGATAAATCTAATTGGTGGTGATATTTATTAAATTTTTTGTTCATTTGGCTACATCGTTAAAATGTCTGATTTGTTTTATGCAACAGTAAATCATGGCTGTTCACTTCAGAAGTTGTAGTGATGCTTTCATGTCCCTGAAAAATGAAACCTATGTTAGTTATACATGTCTTTTAAACTGTCATATTGCATATTGCATTATTTCACGTGCTAATGCATAGCATTTTTCATCAATATCACACAGTCTGAGTATTTTAAAAATTATTTTATTGTCTTAATGATGTATTTTGTATTTTACACAGCACCTTCAGCTTTAACCATGTGGGTTATTTCAGTGGCTATTGGTATATTATTATACAAGTACAAAAGAGATCTTAATAGTTGGATGTAATATTGTCAGGTAATGAAACACACTGTCCAGTAATACCTAAAATGTGAACATTTTGTCAACTACAGCTGCCGTACCATATAGATCGTGCTTTGCATTGTCTGCATTATAAGCAGAAATGCTGTTTTGTTAGCCTGTTTTGATTTTCTTGGCCTGTGTTGTATATTAGACATTAATAAACTACGTGATAGAAACATTTTGTGTGCTTTCTAATAAGCTTAGATGTGGCTTTATGCATGCAAACATTTAGCAAATCAAGGCCACAGAGCTGTAGGAAAGCAAATCCTTCTTTTTCAAAGTCAGAGGGCATCTTTCTGGATTCCAACGGTGCAAACAAGCGTACAAACAAACATCAGATGCTTGTAACTTACGGCACAGAAGTGTCGAGCGGCATGTCAGACGAGACAGCTGCATTGGTAGCCAATTAAGAGATCCTACACACCCACCTGGATAGAAGTTGAAAGAATGCTGGTTCACATCTCTCGGCACGAGACATCAAACGGTCCAGCATCCGTGGCTGCCGGCACTCTGGGGAAAATAAAAACACAGATCAGAGTGTGTGACGGCCCTTTAAGAACTGTCATTAGCACTTCACACACCGCAGCTGAAAGCTTCGTACACAAGACGTGTTGTGTTGTGTTGACGGTGATCAAATCAGCTGGGATCTGCTCCCAGCTTGGGCTGTCACAGCACGTTGAGCCGTGTCGCAATCTTTCAAAAGTGCGTGCGCACATCTAGAAATATATATTTCTCTTCATTGAAAGTCATTCTAGGCATTTTGGTTAACCTCATGTGGTGTTTACAGTTTTTTTTTGTGCTCATGTTGATTTGATTTTGTGTGCTTGTGGGTTGACTAAAGCGCTGCAAGGGTTCAATGTGTGCTGTGTTGGAAAGGGTGGTGGCGTGTGTTTGGTCCTGGGTTTGTCATTTGTGGGACCTGACGTGCTCTGGTCAATGTGGAGAAAAGGTTCTTTCATCTAGATCACCAGAACATTGTGATCCCACATGCTGGCTGAAGCGTGGTATTTCGCAGAAAGTTTTGGCGTGTGTGGTATCAGTAGGCCTAATTAAAGCTCTCTGAGTATCTGTTATTGTAAGGGCGTTGCTGCTGCCTTTCTTTCTTTCTTTGATTCTGTTTGTCACAGCTGGCTTGCCTTCTGATGATAGTAATAGTTGTGACTTCCCTCACCAAGAAATGAGGGATAGAAATGTACCAGAATTTTACCTCTTAAAAAAGCCCTACTTTATTGTTTTGTGTGTGTGTCTGTGTGTGTCTGTGTGTGCCTGTGTGTGTCTGTGTGTCTGTGTGTCTGTGTCTGTGTGTGTGTGTGTGTGTGTGTGTGTGTGTGTGTGTGTGTGTGTGTGTGTGTGTGTGTGTGTGTGTGTGTGTGTGTGTGTGTGTTCTGGTTTTTGTAGTTTAGGACATGTCTGTGTCATTATAATTCAAAAACTTACTTCATGGGGTCTTTTGGAATTCAGATTTTGCCACAGGTTTTGTGTGAGGGTTGGGTTTAGGGTAGGGTAAAGCCGTATATTAATGGTTTTTACAGTTTAAAAAACATTATGTCTATGCAGAAACCACTTTTGGTCATCATAACCTATATACAAGTAGGGATGCAACGATTATAGATTTTGGTTGTACGATTATAAGCTGCGTCCCAAATGGCACACTATACACTATGCACTTATGCATTATATACTTATGCACTTACACACTCAACAGCATAGTATATGTATGTAGGGTTGTCCCAAATGGACCACTAATGTTTTTTTACTAAGCGGAAATTCAAACCGTTTGATGGTTGCCAATCCAGTGAAATAAATGACCAAAGTACCAAATAATACCAACCATGAGTATAACCGCATTCTATCGAGAGGCGATATAATCACTCTCTAAGGAGAATTTTGCTTTCACAATCCAAAATAAATAAAGTTATCCAACATGTGCGCCCGATAGCTCCACCCCTTCCGCTACATGAGCAAAGCTGTGAAATGTCCGTCATTCCACACTTTATTTTAACGGTTGAATGAGTGCATCATCTGGGTAATTAAAGTGCACTTATTATTTTTAGAGTTTTCAGTGTGAACGCACTACTTTACACTATACTACAAAATGGCGTAGAATAGTGCATAAGTATGCAATTTGGAACGTTCCTCTAGTCAAAACTAGTTCAAAACACGACTAGTTTAGAAAATCACATGAAAACTCCTTATATTTTAAAGTGTTATTTATTGCTGCTCAGTAACCAAATACAGCAAAAAAAAAATAATAATAACTAACAGTCGTCTATTTCTCATTAGACTTAAAAATTAATGAAAAATTTTTTTGGCATTTAAACATGCGTAATAATTTTACACTTAAAATAAATGACAAAACAATGAATTAAAAATTAGAAAACATAAAAATTTGTATTTGTGTAATGTAAGTCTAAGCATCATATTAGCAAAGTATTTCCCTTTTAAAGAGAGCAAATGTAGTCAAAGGCTGCTAAACCTCTGTTTAAAACAGACACTTTTGATTAACTATATTACAAAATAGTTTGGCGTTTTCCTTTTGTTTTGTTTTTTTCTCTTTGTAGTAGAAATGTGTATATTACATACAATGTATGAAGCTGATCGGTCAATTCTTGTCATGTGACTTGCCATGCACTTGCAGCATTCTTGCAACTAGGTGCACATGGAAAGCGTGAGCGTTGCTCCCATTATGTACTCTCAAGGCCACACGACTCCATTGGAAATAACAAACTTGCACGCTCAAAAGACACATGTAAACGGCCCTTAGTAAATAGCCTCAGCCAAAGTTAATCCAGTGTGTGTGCATATTATCATTGATGTACAAGCTCAGAACTTTATACTAGCGCACATTTGACAGTTTTGACAGTTTTGTTCCATATGAAACACTGCGTTGTGAAGTCTTTATGATTAATTAACCGTGACGAATTAAAGCGATGTTAATAATGAAACCAGTTAATCGTTGCATCCTATATACAAGTGTGTGAGTGTGTATGTATACACAAAGTCGCTTTAAGGCAAGTCATTTCACTCGGCAGCCATCTTTCAAACATCAAATTCTCCAAAATTGCTTGCCAAGCTTATGGTTCAATTTCATATTAGAAATCACCAATAAAATTAAACTACAACTTTGTCTTTAGTTTAATTTCTAAATGTTCTAATCACACAAAATCTGCGGAAACTCAAATCTCCCCCAGCCTCTCCCACTGAAGATTCGTCAGTCTATAATGATCGATGATTGGCTTCTGTACTAGTAGGCGGGGCTTCATTCGCCATGTTGACCGTTACACGTCTTGTTGTATAGTCTTTGGTATACACAAACACAAACTTTACTGTCACTTTACATCTATTCAGTGCTGAACAATGTTGAATAAAATGTATTTAATATGTAGAAGTCACATATCAGAAAATAAAAATCAGTTTAATGCATCAAGACAAACATGAAATATTGTTCACAGCCTGTTTTACCATAACAATTTGTAGTTTTTTGATGTATCATATATTTTATGAGGCATAATGAAACATCATGTTTAATTAAATAAAAGTTAAATGAACATGAAAGGTGACAGGTGGTCAAATGGGACGTATAGTGGCATCAGCCAAAAAAAAAAAGTGTGCTATTTAAAACATTTAAATGACGAAGACCAACATTTAAAAAAGAAATACTGCCCAAATTAATTAATGCAATACAATACCAGAAATGTGGATTATACTGTAAATAGGTTTGACATTTCTCTAATATACTGTACAGTTCTGTAGAGCTGGATTTTGGACTAATGAGATTTTACTGCTGGCAGGTCAACAAATTGCAAATTATTGAAAATCGAAACCAAACAATCTAGTTGTGCATTGCTACTTTTTGTAGTCATGGCTGGTTAGAAGAAAAATCTAATTAATATGAATGGGCCTTATGTATCTGCAGCTCTTTTGTGTTTGGAATGACTAGGACTTTATGCGATATGCTATTTTTGTCCTTGGGTTTATGATATTGCTGTAAATCATAATCATCATATATCAGAAAGTACACTGTTTACTAATATTGTACCGTGAAACTTCTCTCACTGTAAACCATTTGACTCTTTGGCTTGATGTTATTTAAGGTCAGATTCTTGGCACTAGACATCCATGAGGGGAACTCCATGCTTGAGGTTCTGAGCGCTTTCAGCCTGTAAACACACTTGAATCTTGTTCCTAATCAAAAGTTAACATCCATAGAAACATTTTTTTTATGTTGATCGACAGTAATCATTATATACAAAATCCATAAAACATTAAAAGAAAAAAAACAAGGGTTCAGCACTTCATTAGTGTGACTGATAATGCTTGAGATTTGCCAGCATGAATTTTACATATGTGCAGACTGTAATGAAATGCATGCCATGCTAATTAGTTAAGCTAGTGCATCTTTTAGTTCTAATAACGGGAAGGGCACTAAAGAAATAGTTCACGCTTCCATCATTATTTACTTGTTTGGAAATTTCTTTTCTTTCTTTCTTTCTTTCTTTCTTTCTTTCTTTCTTTCTTTCTTTCTTTCTTTCTTTCTTTCTTTCTTTCTTTCTTTCTTTCTTTCTTTCCAAATTCAGTACAGATTTATTTCATTAGACATAGAGGGTGTATTAGTGAATTAACCATTGTATTTTTCTTATATAGTGTTTCATAGAGGATGTCAACCTATGTTGAACCTTGAATTTATCCTTTATTCCAAACAGATCCAACAGTTAGATTTTTGTTTGTTTCTCCAAGAGGGGCGCAGAAGATCTTCCAAACACAGCTTTTAAACATGGCAAAACAAACCTTTATTGTGATAGGACAGCAATTAGAGAGGACACAAAAACTGACCTGGTATGTGTCAGTGCATTGCCCATGTGTTCATTTATGCCAACAATGGAGAACCACCAACAATACTCCTGGCTTTATGTTGTTTTTTTATGACAAGGCAGCCAGAACAAAACATGTCAATTCAGTAGCCATTGTTTGTTGGCTCTCGTAATTCTGGAAGGCAGTTTCAAGTTCCATCTTTCTCAATGACATTACAACATTACAAACATTTAGGAGTTAAAAACTGCATAATCTGAACTGAAGCAATGCTGACTGAGTCATTATCAAGTATTTGGGCATTCTATTTCTCCTTGAAATCAGTAAAAAAAAAAAAAAAAAAATTATAATAACCATTAGCATAACAAATCTATAAGCAAAGCTTGATTTTTATATTCCAGTTTGACCCTTTGCTCATTTTGAGTGGACATTTCTCTGAACACAGTAAAAGTGACAGCACAAAACAAGCACATACTAGCAATGTGTTTAAAGAAAATATTGAAAATGCAAAAATATTCATCAGTCAAAAGTTTGGGGTCAGTTTTTTTCGTGTTTTAAGGAAATTATTCTGTTCATCAAGGCGGCATTTATTAAATGTAAAAAAGATGTTAAATTGTTAAATATTTATTCAATTTTTAAATAACTGCTTATTGTATGTGGTTTCAAATTAAACTATTACTCCAGTCATTATTGCTTTTATTACTATTACTATTATTATTAATAGTAATAATAATAATAATAATAATAAATATTAGAGTGATTTCTGAAGGATCATGTGACTCTGAAGACTGGAGTAATGAAGCTGAAAATTCCTCTTTAAAAAATCACTGCAATAAATTATTAAATTAAATGATGAACTACTTTTGAACAGTTCTTTTATAGTTCAATAACATTTCACATTATATTTGATTAAATAAATGCAGCCTTGGTGAGCAGTATAAGCTTATTTTAAAACATTAAAAAAACTTACTGACCCCAAACTTTTGACTGGTAGTGTATATGTGCAAAAAAATGAATAATTAAAAGACTAGTACTTTCAGTTTCCACTACATATGGCAATACATCTAAATGCACCTTTAACCTGGGGAAGAGTAACGTCACATTGCAGCAGTGCTGCTCTCCATCAGCTTAAAGCTACCCTGATGTTGATTGTTCAGTGTGAGCGTGATCAGGACAGTTTGCCAGATGTTCTCACAGTCAGCTCCTCCACCTTTGGCTGAAACTTTAGCTGTGTCATCCTGACAAATGATCCTAAAGAACATAAAGCTAACCAGAAAGTATACGGCATCGGGGTCATTAAAGTTTTTGAGGTTTCAACAAAGACTTTCATTTTGCAACTTATAAATCAAGACCACAGTCATCTACCGAACATTATCCCACCCCAATAGTGTGCGATGCTTCATTTATCAGCTTCTAAACAAACAAAACAAGACAGTAACATGATTAGAGGGGCATTTTGCTCCCTGCCTCCCTTATTGGCTGTGAGAGGATGAATCTACGCATATGTTTGTAAGCGAACTTTCCTTTTCGTGACTTTTATGTTAGTAAGACATCCATGTGCATGACCACGGCGTGGCACTGGCTTGCGGAAACATTGTCAGTTATGCTGACTACATTCCTCCCTCAGTTCCACCCCCGACCCACTCACTCATCTGAGACGCCTGTGTTTGTCCAACCAGTTGTTTTGCAAGATGAAATGGCAGCAAATCAAGCGTTCGAGTCAAATGGTTCTCATGTGTTTCCCTCACATTTGTGCGCTACATGCTTTCTCCAACAGAGCGCCTCGTTTTCATGTCTTCCACTCTCTGTTATGTGGTTGCTCTCGTCCCCAGGCTTCCACTTTGTTTACTGACAAACCATATTGATGAAAAAAAAAAATTCAAACAAAAGCAGTATTGTTTCTATAATGAGTTTCTGCAATAGCAGAGTTGTGGTTATCCGTTTTTGGGAGAAAAAAACATTCGCCCACTTTCTTGCTGCGTGATGGTGTGAATTGCAGAGGACTTTGTTGATAAATTCACACGAATTCTCATATATATGTTTTTCTTCCCGCTATCAACCTTGCAACGTTCTACTGTGGCTTACGGTATTCATTTGTGTTACTTCTGCAAAGCTTTGCCGTTCGTGGGCTTATAAGGGATATGAGATGAATTAGCTGCCATTTCCAGACATCAGCTTTACAATGGCTCAGTGGGACGCCGCTTCTCATGGTGACAGTGAAATGATCCTTCCCTTATTAAACGCCTCCATCCTTATAAAGGTGGGTAATATAGTCTCCCGCTTTTACCTGGAGGTTGGGAGCCGCATTAAATATTAATTAAAAGTCACATCAGGAGCGGCACGCTTATATCAGTCTTCCCAGTCTTCAGGCAGAGACGGAAGCGATAAGTAACTTTATTACCTTCATCGTGGATGAAGGGGAGGAATAAGGGGAAAAAAATCAGGACTGTGGAGAGGAAGGAGATTCATCTGTTGTGCAGACACTTTCGTGATTCTGTGACAAAACTGATTTCGCTATGTGAATAGGGGTTTTGTGCGTTAGAGAGAGAAAAAAGAGAAAGATTATTGCAGGAATACAAGAATACTCAGTGCTTTGAGCTGAGGTGAAACAGCGAAAACGAGGGCGGGGATTTTTGTGGTGTAGATTGGGGCTCTGAGATGCTTCTAGTGTTTAATTAAATCACTGGGGTTTGAGACTCACGTCCTGTGCCCAGAATCAACCTCCCCTTGTTTACGGTGTCCTGTTAAGGAATGTATTGATGTATCGATAAACATCCCTCCGTCAAGGTTTTAATGAAGCTAAGCTAAATCTTTATTAAACTTACTCTTTGAGTTAGACTCAAACTTTTTAATTAACCAAGTTCGGAGCAAGCATTACACTTGGGGTTTTTTTTTCTCAAGTTTGGGCACTTGCGTGTCTCAGGGGCTGACTTTTATTAAACTTGCAGATCTTAACTTCTTTCTTTTCTTTGTCATGTGAAGGTCACATTTAAACTAGTTATTTTTAAAGCTACCCTTTTTTACAGACCCTAAAGAAAATTCATCCTATATGTTTTATAAATGCATGTCATATGGTTAATCTCATTGAATGATTCATCTACAGTATATTTTGTCAAGTGAAGTTGTTTCTATAGCACTTCATACAATACAGCTTGTCAGAGAAGCTTTAAATGGCGTACAGTATGCAGTAATTCCATCTACTTAAACCCTGTTACTTTCTTACAATTGACTTCAATCTCGCATTCACATCTACCTGATAGAAACGTTCTTTATTCCTAACCAGCCATGACACTGATATGCAACAAGCTTACAGAGGCCATTTCAAAAAGCACTTCTATTTCTGCTGGGATATCTTACAAATAATGACAATCACGGGTGCTGAATATGTCTTTTAAAAATAGTGAAATGGTTTCGCATTTACGAGCTTGGTCATGTATGTTTTTTCATTTCATTGAGGGTTCAGTGCAGTTGCAGAGAGAGCCTGTCCACACACTCTTCTGATTGGCTGTAAATCTGTATTTGACTGATTTTGTCATGTAGGGATAATTAAGAAGAGCCGGAGTCAAAGATTCAATTAAATAGAAAGTTTACTGAAGATAGTTTGCAGTCTCATCAGCAGAAGCCAGCTTCAACACTCGCAAATGAGTTTAGAGGCTACTCTCCTCTTTACATTCTCAAAACAACAACAATTATACTCTCACATAACACCATTAACTGCATCATACATATAGGTGTTTTAACCTGATTGGTTAAAACACAGATAGACTAGGAAAATATCCACATGGGTGTGTGCATATAATTCTGAACGATATTGCAATATCTATTTCTATTTAAATCTTATAAAGAGCTTTTTAGAATAAAAACAAACTATCTTAATTGTAACACAATAGTGTTCAATGCTGATTTCATTAAATACAATTGATTTGCTCGGCGAGGATCCTTACATTTAAAAAAAAAAAATCTGATTCATGCACAACATTTAATTTAAACATTTCCATTTGCTTTTTTGTTTCTCAACAAACAAACAAACAAAAAGTTACGTAAAATGAGAAATGACGAGCTCTGTTGAAGCCATTGGCCCCAACCTTCTCATCATTCTTCCTCTCTTCTCAGATGGGAAGGTGGGCCAAATCAGAGGTTACCATGGGCCAACTTTATATACAGAGTTTGGGCATCTCTGATCAAATAGAACACACAAACACACTCAAAGTACAATCTGTTTCTTACCCAAGGCTGAGTGTACTCTTAGCCGTCTTTATCAAAACTGGTTAAAAACTGGCATAATCTATATCCAAACTTGCAGCTTACATACAAAGGGCTTGACTTTAAAAGATTTAACACTTAAAATGACAAATATCACATTAGACATAATTACCACATAGCAAAAAACAATATAAACAGTGGTTTCCAATTCTTCAAGAGTCCAGGTCCACTCAAGAGGTCTCCATGAGCTCTGACCTAGCTGTGTAGATCCTGACGAAACAAATCATTTAGTATACAGAAAAGCAATCACACACATTATTCCAGTTTTACTCTGAAGTGGGATGACACTAAAGTCATCATATAATATAGGCTCTTAAACATTAAACTTTATTAATAAACATAAAGACATAAGAAAGGATATGCGTTACTTCATCCTGGAAAAATCCACGGCATCAGTCGCATCTATTAACCTGGTTGCGTCTGGTGTAGACTGACAAATTTCTGCATTGATTGCAATCTTCTATATTAGTCGAGCAAAACATCTAAAATAGAGTTTTGCCTATGTTATATGTAATAGATTGTAATATACAGAACTTGATCAAGCCAGCTTTCATTTGAGCTGATCCTGTTGTTCTTTTGTGTTTTTTGCAGGTATGGAAAAATAGTGTCAACAAAGGCAATCCTGGACAAAAACACCAACCAGTGCAAAGGTGAGTACCGCAGTCAATACTGGCCTGCTTTAAAAACAGGCTTACAGATCACATATTAAACCATCCTCATATAATGACAAATTTTGAAAGACTCTGGTTAGTCTGTACTAGGGTTGTCACAATACTGGATTTTGGTACCAATCAATACTGAAGTTTTAAAAACGTCCATTTCCTGCTAACATTTGAGCGCTACTGAGCACGTTCTTAAACAGCACTGATTTGCCATTGTGTTCACGTGCTCAACAGAAATGACTGTGATTGGCCCTTAAGGTCATCAGTTCACTGAACTCACCAATGTTTAATGAGTGTTACCACAGATACAGGGACACTGGAGTGTTTTAAAGCCGCGAATCATCAGCGGATCGCTCGTATGTCAGCTTATAGACAAACTAGCTGATCGACGTGACTTTGAAACACTCCAGTGTTCTTGTATCCGTGGTTACATTCTGGAACCAGCGGTGAGTTCGGGGAACTGATGGCCTTCACGACCAATCACAGTCATTTCTGTTGAGCACGTGAACACAATGGCAAATCAGTGCTGTTTAAGAACGTGCTCAGTAGTGGGAAATGTTAGCGGGAAATGGACGTTTTTAAAACTTCAGTATTGATTGGTTCCGAATTCCAGTATCATAACAAACCTATTCTAGATGATGTTTAGGATGTTAGTGTGATTATGGGTCAAGTCTTCACCGCCGGATAAGACGTTAGCATGACTAACAGGGTTTGTCGCGGCGAGGAAAAGCACAAGGTTCCTCCTGTGTTGATTTGAAAAGTCCGGGTCTAGTAGTGGGGCTTTAAAAATAGCCATAGGGGTGAAGGAAGCGTCCGGCTGAAATTGATGATTTAGCAGACAGCCTCTTTTCAGGAAACACTCAGGCAAAGCTGTAAATAAACAGCCTGGCTTCCTACACAATCTGCCAAAATGGATCCCGCAGGTTTTTCTCTTGTTTGTGTGTGTGCGTGCATGCGTCTGTCTCTTTGTCATGCTTTCTCTCTGAAGGCACATCTAATACGTCCAGAAATGAGTATTAATGCCCCCATGAGAAGAGGAGGGGAGAGGGTGTTTGGGAAGCAAAGGAAACCACTCCAGGCTTTAGAGGACTTCCACTTCCTGAAGTTAGCTGCCCTCCTACTCTGCCAGGCTTCTCCACCCTGATGGGCTTCCAGCCAGGACTTATGGGAGCCAAGGAAATCAGACAGGAAACAAACAAAAAGATGGATTTGCTTCATTCATGGCTTCGCCGATTGTACTTGATGCTCGCTTCCAAAAGCAAACAGTGCATCCTGAAATTATTCATAGCACTTCACTTTTTCCACATTTTTTTGTTACAGCCTTATTCTAAAATTGATTACATTTATTTATTTCTACACACAATACCCCATAATGAAAATGTGAAAAAAAAAAAGATTTTTTGAAATTGTTGCAAATTTAATAAAAATAAAAAACCTGAAAAATCACATGTACATTACATAAGTATTCACAGCCTTTGCAGTGAAGCTCTAAATTGATCTCAGGTACATTCTGTTTTCACTGATCATTCTTGAGATGTTTCAGCAGCTTAATTGGAGTTCACCTGTGGTAAATTCAGTTGATTGGACATGATTTGAAAAGGCATACACCTGCCTATATATGGTCCTAGGATTGACAGTGCATGTCAAAGCACAAACCAAGCATGAAGACAAAGGAATTGTCTGTAGACCTCCGAGACACAAGGCTGGGGAAGGTTACAGAAAAATTTCTGCTGCTCTGAAAGTTCCAAAGAGCACAGTGGCCTCCATTCGTAAGTGTAAGATGTTTAGAGCCACCAGGACTTCTCCTAGAGCTGGACAGCCATCTAAGCTGAGGGATCGGGGGAGAAGGGCTTTAGTCAAGGAGGTGATCAATAATCCGATGGTCACTTTGTCTGAGCTCCAGCGTTCTTCTGTGGAGAGAGGAGAACCTTACAGAAGGACAACCATCTGTGCAGCAATCCACCAATCAGGCCTGTGTGGTAGAGTAGCCAGACGAAAGCCACTCCCCACCTGGAATTTGCCAAAAGGCATCTAAAGGACTCTCAGACCATAAGAAACAAAATTTTCTGGTCTGATGAAACTAAAATTGAACTCTTTAAAGTGAATGCCAGGCGTTACGTCTGGAGAAAACCAGGCTAATACCATCCATATAAATAAATACCATACCATTCAGCAGCAGGAACTGGAAGACTAGTCAGGATAGAGGAAAAAAGAATGCAGCAATGTGGAGACATCCTGAATCTAACCCTGCTTTAGAGTGCTCTTGACCTCAGACTGGGGCGATGGTTCATCTTCCAGCAGGACAATGACTCAAAGCACACCACCATCACCACATATCAATGGAGTGGCTTTACAACAACTCGGTGAATGTCCTTGAGTAGTCCAGCCAGAGCCCAGACCTAAATCCTATTGAACATCTCTGGAGAGATCTGAAAACGGCTGTACACCGTCGCTTCCCATCCAACCTGAGAGAGCTTAAGAGGTACTGCAAAGAGAAATGGGCAAAAATTCCCAAAGACAGGAGTGCCAAGCTTGTGGCATCATATTCAAAAAGACTTGAGGCTGTAATTGCTGCCAAAGGTGCATCCACAAAGTATTAAGCAAAGGCTGTGAATACTTCTGTACATATGTTTTTTATTTTGAATAAGTTTGCAACAATTTCTTTTCGCATTGTCATTATGGGGTATTGTGTATAGAATTTTGAGGAAATAAATGAATTTAATCCATTTTGGAATAAGGTTGTAACATAAAAAATGTGGAAAAAGTGAAGCGCTATGAAAACTTTCCGGATGCACTGTATGCAGTATTCATTTCAAAGACATGTTGATTGATCACAATTGTGGTACTGTAATCAGCAGTACAGTAGATTAATCCCGTATGATAGAACAGACCATCGAGAGCTGTTTACAATCAAGTTTGTTCGGTCGTTTTGCTCCTGAAGACCATTTGTAAGTTGTCAAGCTCTGCCACGTTTTTAATCAATGCTCTTATATGGATTGTTGGCCGTTTGTTAAACACACGTTTAAATGCCTGTTTACTTTGTGTGTTTTACATTACGCAACTGGACTCTGTAATTATGGACTTGTTTGTGCAAAAAAAGACATTTTCAGTTTCATTTTTTTCTTCCGAAACAGATGGGAGAGGGTGACAGTTGCGGGCAACGTTGAGGGTGTGTTTGATTTTCTCTTTGACTCAATCACGAGACTCTCATTAAATGAAGTGAGCGTAAATATTTGTGTGTCGTGTGACATGCCAACAAACTCTCTCTTTCACTACATCGCTTTCCTTTTCTAATTGGAATTATGTGCACAGGAAGAAGACAGTCTCGTGTTTTTTTCCCACAGCATTGAAAGATGGAGCCAGAAAATAAAAAGAGCGAAAACATGCACGCGCTCATTTGAGGCACATTTGTATTTATGGATTTAATTATGTAAAGCTTCCCAGGCAAAACCTCATGTGCGTGATGTCTACACACGAACACATGCTTTTTATCTTTTTCACCTCTCTATCGAGCTCATTTTCCGACCTGTTCCGGTTCTGGGCGTCACGATGTTAATAGGAATTGATCCCTGCATTCTTCAAGTTGAAACCTCTTTCTCAGCCCACTTCCTGATGGCTGCTGTTTAGCTCTCTTGGTCAGTGACCTCAGGAATGCTCGCAGCCATCTCTCAAACCAGAAGTGTTCCTCTCTCTGGATCAAGAACAGTCTACTGGAAATCCTTTTTCACACACACGCTCTGTTTTCTTAGGCTTATGAAACATCTGCAGTCTTTGGAACATCTGGATGGCTCAGTTCTCTGCTGTAGAGATCTCTCTCCCTCTCCGTCTCACGGCCATGTTTACCGTGAGGCTTCAAAGCGCATGGCGTGTTGTTCTATATGTAAGGTGTGTGTGAGCGCGTAAATGAACACATATGTCTGGCATATAGAGCTGTTGGCTCCAACCATTTGCGGGCTCTCCAAAGCTCCGCGTTCTGCCATCTGTGGTTTCGAATGTCAGTCAGGCTTTGAAAGTGTGTGTGTTTAGAGTTTAGAGAGGCTTATGGTGAGAATGCCTTCACCGAATGAAGACACACTGCCTCAAATTTGCCTCAAAAGTACTGAGGGTCTTTAAGAACCTCCGCCACAGCAGATTTTATTAAGATATGCTGTAAAGGAAGTCATGGATCTTCTCTCTCACTTACTGCCAAAGACATGTTTGGTTAAAGAGCTGGGTGGCGAAATGAACCCTGCTGGAAAAGGAGCTATGTTTGAAACATGGTAACTGCTTTGTAGCTGGTCAAAACTGCCTATTATTACCTGACTGACCAGGAACCATGTATGGTACAGTATATACATTTATACATAACAGAAAAAATCTGCATGTAAAAATATATAGAGAGATGTCTACTGTAATTATAGAAAACCTCCTTTTTTTGTTCTTAATTACAGCAACTGACAATTGAGGCCTTGAGACAAAGAAATAAGTAATAAGATTTGTTTCATTTAGATTGTGAACATATAATATATTTTTATTTTGCTTGAAGATGGACAACAAAAGCTTCTCAATTCTAAGGAGACAGTTTTTCAGTGTCGGTAATAAAAAATCGAAAGTTATTACGATTTATATTTGTCAAATGTGGAAGAACGGTATATGTCCAGTTAGTGTGGAATAACAGTATAACTCCAATTCATCATATCACTTTAAATCACTAAAGATCTAACTTCTTTATTTAGTTTTAATAGAGTAACAAAAAATTCAGGTAAATATTAAGCATTTCTTTCAAGTTTACTATACTATTACTATTATAATACTATTATTATTATTATTACTATTATTATTAAAAAACAGAAAGTACAATTATTAACAATAAATAAATAAATACATACAATGCAGACATGCATCAAAGATAAATATTGTCGTTTATTTCAAAAAGCTGGCACCTGTGTATATACTACTTCAAACTGTTCTCGCACACCTGTATTTATATATTTTCTTTGTGGACATATGTTTTTTTCACATGATACTATTTTAATGTTTAAATTGCAGCTCTTGGTCATGCTAAAATATCCCCAAATGTTTTCTGTATAAAAAGTTCACATATATAATTAATGTCACATGGCTATCTAATGAAAAAAAAAAATTTAATACGGTTTTATATGACTTATATGGTTGTTTGTCGCATAACCGTGTTATTTAAAAAATAATAATACGCTTTTAGATTATTTGAATACATAAATGCTAATTAAAAATATTTTTATCATGCAGCTTCTTTGAAAGTTTGCTTTTCAAAAATATACATTTCTCTGTTTTTACACTGCAACAAAAGTTTTTCTTAAACATTAGATTTTTTTGTCTTGGTTCTAGTCCAAATATGTAAAATATTGTAAAATCAAAAAGCATTTTCTAGACAAGCAATTAATATTGTTTTGTTTTAAGAAGTAATATGCCAAAATTAAGTGCGTTTTTCCTTAAAACAAGCAAAATAATGTTGTTTTTCCCTTTGACATAAGATTATTTTGCTTTCCCCATTGGCAGATTATTTTTGCTTGTTTTAAGGAAAAGTTCACTTAATTCTTGCATATGTTTTACTTAAAACAGCGAGACAATAATTTTGAAAATGTTTTGCTTGTCCTGATTTAAGAATTTTTAGATATTTTGACTAGAAACAAGACAAAGTCTTTTTTTTTTGCAGTGTATGTGTGTTTAAGTGTAAATTGACAAAGTCGAATTAAAGAAATATTTGAATACTCTCACACCCCTATTTTCTTTATTTTAAAGTTGTTATAGTTTTAGAACCCACTTAAAATATCACTCAAAATGATAAAATCATTTGAAAGTAATAAAAAATAATTGATTCATTCTCACGATATTTCAAAATCAGATAAATTTTGTGTTGTGGAAGAAATAGTATGCACATAATCACATAAAAATGGCCTATGCAACATGTGCTCCTTATTCCAAATACTTTGAATTATTGTGATGGCTTTGTGTGAGGAAAATAAGTAATTTTGATTTAAACTAACTCAAATTATTCGGTTATAATGTTCCTGTCCATTTAACAACTACTAGATCAGGTGGGACCCATGTCCTGCTGAGTTTAGCTCCAACTTGCTTCAACACACCTGCCAGGAAGTTTCTAGTATATCTAGTAAGAGCTTGATTAGCTGGTTCAGGTGTGTTTGATTAGGGTTGGAGCAAAATTCTCCAGGACACTGGCTCTCCAGGACACCCCTGTACTAACTGGTACAACTCTATCAGTGACTACGTTTACATGGACATCAGTAATCGAATTATTTGCTTTAATCTAATTAAGAGAATAATATGATTAAGGTGTTTACATGAGTTACTTTTTGAGTGTTACTTTCATGATCGCGTTTTACATGTTACAGCACATAATTCGATTAACGTCATTGCGTCACCGCGCTATCCGCATTTCCTCTGGCGTTTCATGTAATTTCGGGTGTTTCATTTTTAATTTGTCGACTTTAACTGCAGTTTGGCACTTTAACTTTCATTCACGAAGATGTCATGCAAGCCCATCGTGACAAACGAGATATTGGATGCAATATGAACTGCTGGAAGAGTTGTTTCATACCGCATGCTGAATGGAAGAAAAAAAAAAAACTCCCAACACAGTTGTCTGTGGTCTGCACTGACTCGGTAGGTGCAAAGTGTCAATCAGCCGTGTGTGTGTGTGTGTGTCTGGGTGTGTATGTGTGTGGACTACCCTGTTGCAAAAAGCGGCTTAAATTCCTACATGAGGGTAATAGTTCGATTAAGGTGTTTACATGTATGTACTGCACTTCAATAATGCGACTAAAATCGGCATACTCCACATGTCTTAATTCGATTTCTCTTTAGTTCGATTATGACCTTAATCTGATTAAATCAATCAAAAATCGCAGTTTACATGGTAGACTCTTAATCAGAGTATTGTCTTAATCGCATTAAAATCGAATTATTGGTGTCCATGTAAACGTAGTCATTGACTATGCAACTTATCAGTCTGATTTGAGCCATTCTGTTCAGTTTCATTTCTGTTTCAGTTCATTAAAATAATTGATTGCTTTATGAATCATCCAAGAACTCTCATGAGAGTGACAATAGGAGCAGTGCAGCTCTCATTTTACTATCTATTTTTGAATAATTCTTTATTTTTTATCTTTCGTTATATATCAAAAACAATGTCCAGTATACACTGAAAAAAATATTCTTGAATTTACTAAATTTTAAGATAAATGTTTGCAAACAAATTATATGGGCTAAATTAAAACAATTCAAAGTTATTTAAACATTTAGTAATGTTTAAATTTAGCCCAAATCAATTCTTTGCAATCACTTACCTTATTATTAAGGTAAGTGATTGCACTTACCTTAGTGCAATATTATTATATTTGATATTTAATAATAGATATTTAGTAGTAAATTAAGAGTAAATCCAATGAATCCTTTTTTTTCAGTGTGCAGTATATATGAAAAATGTGCCTTTTGCATTCCACGGAAGAGCGTCATGTGAATTTGCAGTGAAATAAGGATGAATAAATACAAACAGAATGTTCATTTTTGGCTGAACTCTTCCTTTAAGCTGGATTTTTGCAGCAGGGGTGAGGTCAGGCTAAATCTTTCTCTGTACTGTTACTGAGGAAATAGTTGACAAGCGTGAGCCTAGAACAAAATGGCTGTTTCCTGTCTCTCCAAGCACACACACACAAACCCACACACAGACACAAGCGGCTGTGCTCAAACATGCAGACTCTCTTGTGTCGCCACGATCAGCATGATAAGACAAACAACAGAGCGCTCTTGTTTTGACCCGTGAATTTAGCTCTGATAAATGTGTCTGATAATGTCTGATTAATGTCTGATAAAGAAGTCTCCAGCTTTTTGGCAAAAATGCTAAGAAGTGTGTGTAGAAATAAGCCTTATCTGACTTTGTTTATGTGTGTGTGTGTGTAGGATATGGTTTTGTGGATTTCGACAGTCCGGCGGCGGCGCAGAAAGCTGTAGCGTCCCTGAAGGCCAGTGGCGTGCAGGCACAGATGGCAAAGGTAAGCTAGGCTTTACACCATGTCTAAACCAGGTGCGCAGTGACTTTCTAGCATTGAGTCATTTATTCCTAGAGAAAAAGAAATATTGTGTGAAGCAACACCATTATGGGTACATAACGTTTGATGTTTAATAGACAGCTGTGAGCTGTAGATTTTGTACCTATTAGTTTCACTGTGGACAGAGCTACACTGCATATTGAGGAATATAGACACATGAAGAAAGTGATACTAATGAATGGTAATAATGTGAGAAAACTAAAAACAAACCCAGCTGAAGGTACTGATATGCAAAGTTCTTTATCCGTTTTCACTTTAGAAAAATAAATGCTTCAGGTAGCATTTAGATGTACGTTAATAATAATAATACATTTTATTTAAAGCGCCCTTCAAGAAACCCAAGGTACTCTGTACAACATATATATGCAGTTGAAGTCAGAATTATTAGCCCCACGTTTAATTATTTTTCTTTTTTAAATATTTCCCAAATGATGATTAACAGAGCAAGGAATTTTTCACAGTATGTCTGATAATATTTTTTCTTCTGGAGAAAGTCTTATTTGTTTTATTTCTGCAAGAATAAAAGCAGTTTTTAATTTTTTATTAACCATTTTAAGGTCAAAATTATTAGCCCCTTTAAGCTAATTTTTTTTTGACTGTCTACAGAACAAACCATCGTTATACAATAACTTCCCTAATTACCCTAACCTGCCTAGTTAACCTAATTAACCTAGTTAAGCCTTTAAATGTCACTTTAAGCTGTATAGAATTGTCTTGAAAAATATCTAATAAAATATTATTTACATCATGACAAAGATAAAATAAATCAGGTATTAGAAATTAGTTATTACTATTATTACTAAACTATTATGTTTAGAAATGTGATGAAAAAATCTTCTCTCCGTTAAACACAAATTGGGAAAAAAAAATAAACGGGGGCTAATAATTCCGGTTGGCTAATAATTCTGACTTCAACTGTGTGTGTGTATATGTACATGTGTGTGTGTGTGTGTGTATATATATATATATATATATATATATATATATATATATATATATATATATATATATATATGTATATTTATGCATTTTATGCAATTTATGCATATGCATCCACTTTAACTGTATACAGTACCAAGTGTTTTTTAACTCGCATCTTAGGGTGCTTTTACACCTGTAGATTGATTGTTTTGATCGAAACAGGGATTAAAATTGTTGCAATGTTTATTTTTGTTCATGGTGCGAAAGTTCCTAAACCGACCAAAATGGTTAAAACAAGTCAAGTGCGAGTAAACTCTCCTCATATTGGTCAGTTTCAGGGTTTATGAGTCCCACGGATTCCACTCAGCTGTCATACGTTGTTATTTTAATATCAGAAAATATCAGATATTTTTGGTAAATTTTCCTAATGGATAAACAGCTTTAGTTAATGCATGCTTTCACTTTCGTATTCGACATGAAACGCACATTTACCGGTAGGAATGACATCCTCATTGACACTCATAATTCTCTCTTCATATAGCGGTATATATCTCTATTACATATCCATAATACACTGTAAAATAGCCTGGTTCGTTGGATCGTATTGCTTTCTCCCTACAATCGATCCGCTCCAGAGTTCGTTTCAATCAAGCCGAGACCGCCTCATTCAGGCGATCTCGGACTGATTGTTTTGGCGCAGATCAGAGAGTAATTGCTGGATTTATAAATGCCAAATGAACCACGCTCAGAAGGCAAACATGCCAGGTTCCGAAACAAATGTCTAGGTGTGAAAGCACCCTTATTTTGTTGCAATTGGTGCATTTTTGTTTAAATTAAATGAGTTTTTTGAAGATGAAAAGTCAGCTGAATAATGTCTCACTAAAACGTTCAGGTAAAATTTTTAAACCGTATTTGACATTGTTTTAATCGTGCCCACCACTACTGTTTGTCTTTTATTCTTCTGTTAAACACAAATTTAAAAAAAAAATGGAAACCATTGACTTCCATATTATTTGCTTTTCCTACTGTCGAAGTCAGTCGTTAATAGTACACCACCTTTTTTTTTTAGTATGTTTGTCAGGCTGGTAACCCATGCAAATAAATGTCTAAGAAACAATTTGACTAGACTGGCACACTAGCTTAAATCAGTTTAGACCAGCAACCCTTAAGCTGGCATTGTTGTTTTTTTTTTTTCCAACAGAAAGGAATGTAAATACAGAGTATGTTGCTTCTAATTCTGATTATGGCATCCATGATGGCGATAATGATTATCGGGAAGATGTTGATGACAGCTGATGTGGTGAACATCTGTGGAGAAAGTATACGCGTGATTCACTGGAAGTGCTGGAAATGGACTCATGAAGCTCCATGTCCAGTGTGTGCATTCAGACGCACGCACGCACGCACAGTTGTTTAAAGCATCTGTCCTCTAATATTCATAAGCTTGCGGGCTGTCAGGATGCAGATGGTTTGTGTATCTGAAATCCCATTTAAATGCATGCCTGTCAGAGCTCTCCGCAACGCAGCAGGCCTCGTATGAAACAGACAGGTCATCTCACAGAGAGGAGGAAAGGGAGGCGGGGAGTAAGAGAGAGAGAAGGAGAGTGATTTAGCTCATGTTTGCATGTTTCCTGTGGTCTGACTAATAGAATTTACCATTTAAATTAAGTCCAGTCGACATCCTTTGTTGTGTAATGCTGATTACCACCATAACATATTTTAGAAAATGTAAAGAACAAAACAAAAAATCTAAATTAGTTCAACACAATATTGGTACAAATACTGTTTATTTAGCTTAACTTGCATTGAACCCTAGATATGGTTTAGCGTGCTCGGCTTGCAGAGCAAAACTGTTTTCCAAACTGCATCTAATTGGTAAGAAGAGCAGTTCATCATTTTTGGAGGCCATTCATAGGATCTGTTCCAAAAGCCAGTGAGCCGCTGCTTTATAAGAAGCCTTCAAAAATTACTGTACTGTATCTTCCACAGATGAGGAAATCCAAAAAATGCTCTAGAATAAAACAGAAAATGTTGTTAAAATTACCTTGAAATGTTTTTGAAGCGAGTCATTACGCTAATCAGGGCTGTTTTTATTTGATTAAAAATACAGCTAACCAGTAGGGTTGGGTCGATAGAGGTTTTGTGGGTGCTTTGAGCACAAAACCCCAGAGAGCAGTGCATGTCCTACAGTTTATCAAGTATATACTGCTGGATCGTGTCTCACTGTAGGTATTAAACGTGATATTTGATTAATCCCGTCTCTATCTAACGACTCTTCTGTCTTTTGAATCTATCAGGTAATGTCACAGTGTCAGTACTCTGCTTCAATTTTTCCATTTCACGCTTGTACTTAGTAATTTTAGTGAAAACCTCAGATACTGTTGATTGGTTCCTGTTGGTTGTGCACCTTTATTACCACCCAAGTTTGTCGACGCCTTTACAATGACACAGATCACTCTGCCTATTCCTGCCAGAGTCCCGGGGAAAAAGTGATTGACAGGTGGTAATTTGTGTGTAACTTATCTTTATTTATTTATGGTTTGGTTATGGGTAAAACAAAAACCATGCGGGTCAGGTAGTTGAAACGGAAGACTACAAATAATTAATTTGTTATGAATTAATTATTAATAAATAATTAATTCACCGCCGCCTACGACGGCGATGCCATCATCCATCACGATGTTTTACATTAGACATCGTATGATGCCAAATTGATCGACATCGCCTGACCCTACAAAAAATATTATTGGGAGATGCTAATTAAATTATTAGCTGTGTCTTTAAAAGGTCTTTATAAGGTCTTAAAGTCTTAAATTTAACTTGGTGAAACCTGCAGAAACCCTGTTGTAATTGTCTTTTTTTACGGTTGTGAATTTCATAATGGGAGCTTGGTCTCTGCTCTGTCAACTTTTGATGTTGAAAATTCAGCTCTACAGTTTAACAAAGTGACTTCTATTGACATGTTAGTAGTTTGAAATAATATAATGTATAAGAAATAGTATATATAGAGCTTATTACAAGATGTTTGCAGCATAAAGTACAACATCAACCCAGACAATATATCACTTTAAACTATTAAAAATGTTCATAAAAGTCACTTTTTCCAACTTTTTAAGGTTAAAAGTTGTCAGAAGAAAGATAAAGGTCTCATAATGCGATTCAAAAGCATAAATAATAAAAAATATGAATCACAAAATAGGAAAACCGTTAATTTACGGATATTACAGTGTGTCTGTGTGTATGTATATATGTGTGTATGTGCTGAATTTATGTGTGCTGAATTTTCAGCATCCATTGTCACAAGATCCTACAAAAATCATTCTAATTTCCTGATTTACTTGATGGAAGTAAAATAATGGAAAAAGGTCATATTTCACTGTATTAACAAACCATAACACTACTAGCTTAATAAACCACTAATTAGCTGTTCATTAATAGTTAGTAAGGTAGAAGTTGGGGTTAGGTTTTGAGTAGGATTAGGGATGCAAAATAAGATCATACTTTATAACTGCTAATGAACTGTTAATATTTTAATAATAGGCAGGTTATAAGCCAGTAGTTAATAGCATGAATTGTGAGCTAAAGCGCTGCCTAAAAGTTTGTACAAAATTATATTCAATACCAAAGTAAATGTGTGTTTTTATGTATAGAATTTTATGTATTAAAAAATATCTAGGCGTTCTTAAAGTAAGTTATTTGATGCTTTATACATAATGAAGTAATTAACTGTAATTTCTATTACTTTATTGATTTTTTTTAATTTTTTATTATTATTAATATTATGAAAAATCATATGTGATGCGGATCATGTGAATTTGTATATAGAAAATGCACCCTATGGAGTCCACTGGCAAGGTTTTGGATCAAGGCTAATGTAAAACTCTTGTTTCTGCTGCATTCCTTCGCTCAACTTAAAAATTATGTAATCATAAAAAGGCCAACTTGATTAGCTGCCTGGACAATGATTGGTTTGTAGCTTGAGCCAATCGGCACGATTCCCGCCCACCAGCACCCACTTCATTAAACCAGTCAGAGCTGATACTCAATTTGTTTTCTCTCTGTCTGAATATGAATTTCACAGAAATAGCTGTGTAATCTAAAAACATCCAACGTTATATTCTAATTGAATTTTTGCCGTGCTGTGCCATATTAGGCAGAACAGGAGAACTGTTGAGTCCTACCTGGGTGAAAGAAACATAGAAACTAAACTGTTATTCAGAGGAATTTACGCTGTGGAAGATGGCCACATACGTCTTTTTAACAATGAGAGAAGGGCAATTAAAAGAACTAAATCGCCTGGCTTAAGGCTCATTAAATTAAACAGGAGCGCAATCGAAGAGTTTCCCTCTGCCCTATTAAACCTGTTTTCATTAAGAATTCTCTCACTTTAACAGTGCCTCTGAGCAACAAAACTAGCCTCTTAAACTTATTTCACCAGTGTATCAACCTTCTCCTGTGGCGATTTCTGCTTCCGTAGAGGATTTCAGCATGGCAGGCATGCAGCTAAGATTGTGGACCAAGATATTAAGCTTGTGCAGATATGAAAGGACATATGCATGAGGATAAAAGATGAAACAAACCCATCTCGTGTTCACGTTCACCTTTTGATACTCAAAGAAAATTGCAAATGTACTGTTTTGCAATGAAATGTACCTCAGAGGCTTGTGGAATAGTTTAGCGTTGAAATATATTTATAGGACAGAAACATATGCATTAATGCCACAGAGAGATGGGAACTGAATGGTGTATGCTAATGTAGGTAGACATAAAAAACATGTAAACAGTCAGTGTGCAAATATAAAATGTTATTTTACAGGTCTCTGTTGATTCAGTTAAGAAAAAAGCAATGACGGCTCTATATTATCAGATTGTCAGCTGTTCTAGT
The DNA here is from genome assembly GCA_903798195.1 of Danio kyathit. Classification (NCBI taxonomy): domain Eukaryota; kingdom Metazoa; phylum Chordata; class Actinopteri; order Cypriniformes; family Danionidae; genus Danio; species Danio kyathit. The sequence goes on along the minus strand of LR812534.1, from coordinate 50,199,244 downwards.
TCTAAAAAATTCTATGGATTTACGATTTCAGTTCAGTTTCCTTTATTTTGTCATCCAAAACATCACAGTAGATGTAATGCAGAACAAAATTACGTTACATCGACACCCAGCAAGAACATAAAACTCACTTGAAGCGACCTCAGCATTCAGTGAAGAATGGCTGGATATATCTTGTGGACTAATTTTCTGCTTGAAAATTAATAATTTTGTCCATCACCTAGGCTAAGCGACAATGTTTTGCATCGAAAAGGTTTATATTTATAGTTACTAATCGTAAAATTTTATTTCTTAGGTGAAAGTGTTTGTTTTGCATTTAGAGATTACTAGTCGTTTAGTATTAACTCTTAAGCATATTGGAAAATTAATGAGTGGATGAACGAATGAGTTGGCGGTTCATTCCGCTGTGGTGACCCCTAATAAGTAAGGGACTAAGCCATAGAAAAATAAATGAACAAATTAATAAGTTGGCGGTTCATTCAGCTGTGGCGACCCCTGATAAATAGGGGACTAAGCCAAAGGAAAATAAATGAACGAATGAATGAGTTGGCGGTTCATTCGGCTGTGGAAACCCCTAATAAATAAGACACTAACCCAAAGGAAAATAAATGAACGAATGAGTTGGCGGTTCATTTCGCTGTGGTAAATAAAGGCATTTCGCCCTGATGAATAAGGGACTAAGCCAAAGGAAAATAAATGAACGAATGAATAAGTTGGCGGTTCATTCCGCTGTGACGACCCCTGGTAAATAAGGGACTAAGCCAAAGGAAAATGAATGAATGAGTAGGCGGTTTATTCCACTGTGGCGACCCTTGATTAATAAGGGCCTAAGCCATATATATGAGAAAATGAGAACTATTTCCAAGTGGTCTCTTAATAATTTCCAAAACTGTTTATATAAGGCTGTCTGAAGTCAGTTCAATAAGTGTTTGCTGTTGAGTTTTGTGTGTGTGTGTGTGTGTGTGTGTGTGTGTGTGTGTGTGTGTGTGTGTGTGTGTGTGTGTGTGTGTGTGTGTGTGTGTATGTGTGTCTTTAAGAAGCCTTTTATTTCAGATTTCATAACATCATTATGTGGATGCTATTCAAACTTCCAGTCCTTTTCTGCTCTTGTTTGTTGTGCTGGTCCTGCTGTGACGTTCTTATTGTGTCTGATTTTCTCTCAATTAACTTCAAGCAACGTCTGTTCGCACTTAAACAGATAATAAACTCTTTCCTGAAAAGTGGAGACTTTTATTTCTCACGTTTAAAACTAGTTTGCATCAAGAAGGGAATTTGTTTGGCAGGAACGCGTTATAATTATGATGCCATAATGAGGCGCTAGTATGGAATACTGTAATTGTGAGGGCATGAATTATTCATGAGGCGGTATTTATGTAAATTGTTACACATACGTTAACTGTGTAATCGGCGCAAGAGGGAAGTAGACAAAAGTGTGTGCGTGTGCGAATTATTGGAGTAGTCGCCTGCAGACATGTCCTTCACATCTGAACATCTCTCCACACAGTCTTCTGTGAATCCACATGCCTGCTGGTGATGCATGTTTGTGTGCGTGTGTGTGTATTTCCCAAGAGAAGACTTTGGTTTTGAGCTTCCACCCTGTGTAAACTCATTTTTTTGCCAGATTCTTTGTACGTTGGCGAATGGAATAGAATCATCATGTAAAATGTCAAACGTTCTCAGAGTCTCGGCTTTGTTTGAATGCTATTGGTGTGTAGTATTGTTTTCTGAAATTTCTTTTTTTCCCATGATGGACAAGGAACAAATGAAAGAAAAGAGGGGAAAAACATCAAAGAAATTGTACTGCCAACTATGTTATTACTGGAAAAAAAAAAGTTCTGAGTTTCCATTTAGACAGATTGCACCTGGATTCCAGAAAGTCTGCTTTTTGTTTTTTGTTTCATGTGTTTTGGCACATTTTTGACAGGATATGTTTTTTTTTTAAATAACATTTGCATTAGAAGAGAAGGTCTGTGATTTTATGTTTGGCTTGAGGTTGTGAATGTGTGCATTGTAAAATCTATTTAAATAAAACGTTTGTTAATAGTAAAATATAGGGTTGCACGATTCTGCCTAAAATGAGTATCACTTTTTTTTTTTTTTGCTTAAAATCAAGATTTTCTCACGATTCTGTAGCTATAAAATAAAGGTTAATATGAGTAGGCTATTATTATTGTTATTTCTCAAACATATTGTTAAACAAAATGCTAATTTTTTGTATAGACTTGGAATTGTGGACTTGAATAGACTTTAAATTTGTACTGGAGTGCGTTTCCAAAAACCATTGTTATCCAAGTAAGGTCACAAGTTCTGTCGTTACAAAAATAATTTGTTGATTTGACGTTTCCCTAAATCCAACGTTCCAACAAACATTCGCAAACTGCGTCGCAAAATTGTATGCTTGCAACTACACCTCTAGAGCAGTTGAGTTGCCTTCGTAGTGTACTTTGAAAATATTTATGCCATTTTGAACACAGCCGGGGCTCATGACGAAAGCTATAGGGGACCTAGTATTTAAAAGCGGAATATACGTTACATCTCCAAAGCTTGTGAAAACAAACATGTATAGTATACGTTAATGCATTTAATTTATGGTAGATTCTTTATTAAGAAATGTAGCCTACTGAGATGGGCCTGTTGGTTAGAATATTTCTGCAGTGGTTTGAGTGTCAAATTGTAAAAGTAGACTTTTACAATAAAGAAAATAAATAAATAAATAAATAAATAAACGGTAATAATAATTACTATTAAGTAGGATTTTTTTTTAAATTTCCTAATAAATATCCTACTGTAAATTACAACCAATAGCGATTTATATGATTTATATAATTTATATATGAGATTAGAATACATGATAGCTAGTTCATGTTTTAGAATAGAATATGGAATATTCTCAATAATATTTGTAAAGGAAATATAGACTCTGTTTGTGCTGTTTACATACATTTCAATTATGGAAAACGAGTGCATGTTTTTTTTTTTACTAAAACTATTTACCAAAACTTATAATTTGCACAAAAATTTATGGGATTTTTCTCTTAAGAAGTTGTTACTCCTCCTCGTTCAGAGCTTTATTATAGGCATTTTACGTTATAACATGGTTCAAACAATGGATCTGCGACAAAGCAACTACGCTTTTAGGAAACACTCGTCACTACCTTGTTCTTTTCCCAAATGATGCTCAGCCACGAGTTGTGATTAACTCCTGGTGATTAATACACAGTAAAGTGATGACATCAGAATACAACTACTCATAATTCTGAAGATGAATTATTATGTTTGAGACATACACTTGCAATCTGTCATTGACAACACTATTAGCCAATTTTTTTCACTGGTAAAATGAGACATTCGTCATTATCAGATTCCCTCCTGCATTATATTCAACGTTATTTAGGCTAGAGTAGTTACTGACAGCGTTAAGCTGCCTTTCCACTGCACACAACATTCAGACATAACTGTCGGAATACGTCCCCTCGTGGCAGTCACACAGAATTTTCAGTTTTGTTGTGCACCATGGGAGAGAATCTGATTTTCGCAGTGTCCGAAATAAAAGGAGTGCAAAAGCAAGAGCCTTTATTCTCTGTGCGTTCACCATGGTTGAATGAATGAATGAATACTAGAAACTCGTAGACCGCTAAAAATTTGGAGGAAATGTGGAGACAACATTAAAGAAATATTATTTGTATTACTCATTTATGAATAGAAATGTTTTTTTTTTTAATATAGACTTTTGTTCTGATTAAAAAAATAACAAAAAAACTACTATTTCTCATCTCGCATGCACGGACCTGCTTATAAAACACTGGAATACATCACAGCTGGTCGGCGGGCGGATACTGTCTCGTCGCAGGAGTTCAAATATTTTATTGGATCCGAATAGATGGATGATCGGTACTCCACGCACTCCCAGACTACTCTCTATTGGAAATTAATGACTTCCGGTCCGTCGCTTGCCGTTTGTAGTGTGCAGTTGAAATACGGCTTTACACGTTTATTCTCATGCACAACACTTTGTGTTTGCGCTAAAAGAAAAAAACATATCAAATCCGTGTCGTAATCACAACTCTAAAATGCGATATGATCATTTAAATCACTCACTTTGAGAAAAAAACACACATACAAATCATAGTTCCCAAACTCCCAAACGATCGCTCTGTATAACAATCTGAACATTTTTTACAACTTTACCTGTTATTTACAGCCTATGCAGGTTCTGTTCACTAAAGTAGACACAGGCACGTCCTCTCTGGTAAACGCACAGCTCACGGTCAATTCACGGTTAGCTCATGTGGGATTTTTACAGCCGCGAATACATTATTACATGAAAACAGAAATGACATTTTGGGTGAATAATACCTTATAAAAACTGCATGTGACTCTTTTAACACCATTTGGAGGTGTCCATGTTGCTGAGCAACTTATGTAAATCGATGTGAAGACTTATGCGACCGCCTTAATGCTTCTCTTCTGGACTTGAAAATATAATTGGCTGAATTGTAGAAATGCTGGGTTAAGATTGTGTGGGGGGTCAAATCGAGATTGTGATCTTTTTTCGATTAATTGTCCAGCACTAGTGAAATCAAGAGAGTTAATAATTTAAGATTGTAACCGTGGCCTTTTTCAGTAGGTTTGGTGGTCAAATCCTGCTTTTTAATTGAATTTTCTTATTTACAGATACAGTAGGATGACAGCAGAACCATCAATTTGAGTAAGAAAGTTCACAAAAAAGGTCTATATCCGTAATGAAGGTAGACCAGGCAGTGGAAAGATGAATTCCTCTGTGTTCAACTAATGTCAAAATAATGAGGAGAATCATTGTGAAAATAATATACCGTAATCACAGACATTCCTGTCTGAATAGGATTAGATTTCTCAGAGGGGTTATTCGAAAAACTGCAGGTAATTTCCTTTTTAATTTTTATTTATTTTTCCGGGGCGGTTTGAGGAAAACACAGACTTGCTCGAACAGGACAGGATTAAAATCGCAAAGTACGTCTCTGTGAAACACAAAACTAGGCTTATGTGTGCTTATTGTGTGCTATGAGATTTGACCTAAGATTACACTTACATTTACAGGCACTTTTATTAATCTTTTTAGAACATGATTGGGAAACAATTATGAAGTAACAATATATTTCACAGCATAAGAGTCAATTCAATGTACATTTTACAGTAGGGATGTCAACAATCAGGATGCCAAAAACCAAAACTGAAAATGACCTATTTCGAAGACCTTTTAATTTCATGATATGCAATGGTATAGTTAATATAATATAACTCATTATAAATTAAAACAATCACATGTACCTTCCTGTATTTTAAAATCTAAATAACAAACATAACAGAGTAAACAGAACATGTTTTAGTATTAAAATGGAGCTTTCACACATAAATTCCTGATGCTTATGCGGACTATGTACTGTATATGTCATGGTAGGGACATTTTAACACAGATTAAGAAAAGTGAAAGCGTTCAAAGTGTGTTGTATGGGTAACACATAATAGCAAGAGTCAAACCTAAGTTCTGGGAAAAGGCAAGGTGGCATATATTTTTGTTTTGAAATGAATTCATGGTGTTTTTTGTTTAGTTTTGGTTTTTTTAGTCAAAAACATGGATGGTATGCCATTTTTTTGCCTTCAGAATTTCAGTGCATCTCTACACTACTGTTATAATCGTTTCAAGTCTTAGCCATTTCTTGTAGTTGTAAATCAAGTTGAGGCTGTCAGCTCATTGCGCCACAGAGAAACAGAGAGAGTGAAGGTTCTGGAAAGCATTATTATTATTAGTTTGTCTTGTTGTGACAGAACCATCAGGTGCCTTTGACCTCTGTAATCAAGAGTGAACATACTGTAGAACTGTGGCATATCCTGAGGACCAGAATCACATTTCGGAATATGTAAATCCAAGAATAGACTTTTGGTGTTGTGTGAAATTGCATCTTTACAGTACTTTACTGTTATAACCATGTCAAGTCTTAGCCATTCCTTGTAGTTGTAAGTCAAGTTGAGGCTGTCAGCTCATTCCTCAACAGAGAAGCAGAGAGAGTAAAGGTTCTGGAAAGCAAATATTTGTTTGCCTTGTTGTGACACAACCATCAGGTTGCTTCTACAGCTGTAAATGAGAGAGAACATACTGTAGACCTGCGGGATATCCTGAGGACCAAACTCACGTCTTGGAATATGTAATTCCAAGACTAGACTTTTGGTCTTGTGTGACGAGACTTTAAAAATGTGAATTAAAATTCACTCTCGAGTCGCATCAATACTTGAAACGTTAGCCGTTACTATTTTGAAATATAGTATTAGTAATCTTTTATTGATATCGCAGTCATCTTTTAGTAGTTGAACAGCTTTAGATAGCCAGACATATTTAAATGTCCTCATTAGCATTAAATTATGTAACTGTTGGATTAAACTAGTCTGTCTGAATGTGTGTGAGTCCAGTTGCTTCTTGGCTTTTATGAGCAGCAGCAAAGTGGTAATATTACAGGTTTTGCTGCACCTTTGGCTTCCATTATGATTTCTTTCCCCGAGCCGTCTGAATAACTGTGAACACTCTATGATAATACTGTGTGCGTGCGTGTGTGTGTGTGTGTGCGTGCATGCGTGCGCAACTGAAGGTCTTTTCTTTTATGCCTGCATAGAGATTTGCATTGTGTGCACGAGTGTGTATTTACATGTCTCTGCGAACTGTAATTGTATTACCTTCATGACTTAGTAGCATTGCTTTCTTGAAGCATATTCCCTTGCTTAAAAATGGTTTTGTTTTTTAATATAGCCGTATAGCAGGAGGCGGAAAAAATTCCCTCAGGGTATTATACGAGGGGAAGTGTGGAAAATGCTCTCATTCTTCTCCGTTCTCAATTTTGCGTGTGTCACGGCGTTACGGTGGCGCTAAATGAGGGCGAATAATTGCTCCTTAAAGAAGAGGGCCTTTCCATCCTCACGGACACCCCGTATGAATAAACCAGTCCAACAACTTCAAATTGAAGTTAAATTGTTTCCCCTTTCTGTCTGCTGTGAGAGGACTTATCGTTTCTTCACATAACCTCAGTGGTTTCCTCATTCATGCTTTCGTTCAAGCTGAAAAGTTGCAGGGAAAAGTGTTCCCTGCAGTAGAAGCTACTCGTAATAACCTAACCAAGGTCAGGTTGGTAATTAGAGAGTGTGTGTGTGTGTGTGTGTGTATATGTGTGTGTGTATATGTGTGTGTGTATATGTGTGTGTGTGTGTGTGTGTGTGTGTGTGTGTGTGTGTGTGTGTGTGTGTGTGTGTGTGTGTTTGCCAGTCCCCATCACACCTTAAGCCCAGACGTGAATTACGCTGTGGGAGTCTGAGCTGCACCTGTCGCAAAGATTCCTACTGCTGGGTGACTGGCAGCTCTTCCACACACAAACACACACATGCACACACATACACACACTCAGACAAATGTACGTCTAGCCGGAGTGTTAGTAAACCTTGGAGAACACTAGTTTGGATGAATTGCCTAAATCCAGCGTTTTCCTGTAAAGCTTTATTTTTCATCCAGCTGCTATATTGAAGTCGAATTTTGTTATTTTCTGAAGAGATCGAGTGGTGCTTGCCCAGCGAATAAAGCATTTGTTTGCAGGGATGTTGGCAGTTTGTTTGTTAAAGCGTTATAATCAGAGATGTATAGTAACAAAGTAGAACTACTTCACTACTGTACTTAAGTACTAAAAGGCTGTATCTGTACTCTACTGGAGTATTGTTTTTTTCTCCTACTTCTACTTTTACTTCAGTACTTATTTTCGATGAGTTTAATACTTTTACTCCAGTAGATTTTTAATGTGTTGCATAGTTACTCGTTACTATTATAAAAATGTTACAAATCAATCATTCATTGATCAGACGATCAAAGAAGACAGAGCCGGCTGCCTGCATTGAGAGCACTTTAGTTTGTTTTAGACATGGAAAACCCAGAAATTCCACCTTCAACTCTTCCACTATCAACTGTTTGTGGCAATGAGGAAAAAGACCACCCGTGGCCCTATTTAGAGTCCATGTTTGCATTTGTTGGAGTGAGAGACAGTTCATATAGAATTGCATAATAAGTGCATACTCTACCGTCAAGATTTGAAGAAGCATGTCAAGTTAAAGATAATATAATACACAAAACAGCAGTTTGAGCTATCCATAAGAGCTAGATAAGTTAACTACCGTTATATATGTATATATATATTTATTCATTATAAATCATAAACCATGGTTCTTTTTAGAGGTGTGAACCTACACTGGTCTCACGGTTCGGTTCGGTTACGATTATCATGTCATCGATTCGGTTCAATTCGATATCTCGGTGCATCACGGTGCATTGACGATTCTTTCCATACACAGTTTTATATTTTCTTCACAGCACTGTAATTCCTGTATTAAAATGTATAAATATATTTATATACTATTTGTAAAACAATTTTGTCCTTTAATACAAAAAGTCAGATATATAAACTGTACCTTTAAACAACACGAGCATTTATAGACCATTTTAAAGGATGTAAACAAAAACAATGGTCCTAACGTATTTCCTGTTTTACATTTTTAATTTCCATTGCTTCTGAGAATCCAAAAAGGTCCACATATTGATAAATAGTGTTATGACGGCTGATTTAAAATCAAGTTATGATTGAATTGCCTCTTGTTACAGTTAGGAAATAGTTTAACGTCAAGCAGGAAATGTTCGTGGGCCAATGACATGACCACATTAAAATGGTCTATAGCAAATAAACAAATATAAATATCCCGCTCGCTTTCTGAGCCTTGTCTACCAAGTTATTTCTTACACCCCTTTGATTGGTCAGGCGCTCAACAGAAAGGGCTGTGATTGGCTCTTACACGCTGGCGCTCTTCACAGATGCACTCATGGGCCACAGTGAGAGAGAGGGAGAAATGGAGATTACTTTCATTCTCTTAATCGCCGTGAAGTAGGGGCTTTTGCTGTAAGTGTCAGTGAAACACTGTCCAGCAAACACACACGCAGTGAAATTGTGCACAGTTTCAGAGTTTTTACGTAGTTAGAGCGTTGTAAATATTCGCGCTCGCGGCTCGCCTCCCTCGCCATAGAAAGCTACGGCGACATAGCGCATGTGAGATAAATGACGTCAGTACATAATAACCGGTTATGATTATTACTGAACCGATACCGAATTGTCCGTGTCTGCATCGCGGTGCACCGAAGAAACGATTAATTTTGACACCCCTAGTTCTTTTTGTTCTGCTTAATCATGTGCCCTAAAAAAGATATTTAAAATAAACAAAGCAATATGTCATTTGACTGCTTGTTTAAAAATAACTAAATAACGCAATACTTGTACTTTTACTTTCAGTACTTGAGTAGTAAATTTTTAAATAAACTACTTGCAATACTTAAGTACAAAAAATGTTGAATACTTTAGTACTTCCACTTAAGTATTGTGCTTAAAGAGCACTTCAACTTCTACTCAAGTCACTTTTTTGATAGAGCACTTGTACTTTTACTTAAGTCTGGGTCTCTAGTACTTTATACATCTCTGGTTATAATGGCTGCTAGCATGTCCTGCCTCTTAATCATAATAATAATAATAATATTTTGTTTGTTTTCTATGAAATGATAAACTTATGGGGGCAGCACTGTGGCTCAGTAGTTGACATTGTCAGCTCACTGCAAGAAGGTCGCTTTTTGAGTCCCAGCTGGACCAGTTGGAATTTCTGTGGAGTTTGCATGTTCTCCCCGTGTTTGTGTGGGTTTCCTCCGAGTGCTCCGGTTTCCCCCATAATCCAAAGACATGCATTACAGTATAGGTGAGTTGAATAAACTCAGTTGGCTGTAGTGTATGAGTGTGTGAATTCGTGTGTTTGGGTGTTTCCCAGTAATGGGTTGCGGATGGAAGGGCATCCGCTGCATAAAACATATGCTGTAATAGTTGACGGTTTATTCCGCTGTAGTGACCTCTGAAATAGAAACTAATCTGAAGGAAAATGAATGATAAGTAAAAAAATTCGGGTTTCCACACTGTTGCTTCTTGTTGTCCCAACACAAATCAATTAAGTTAACTTAATTGTTTTTACAAATTTAAGTGGATTGGGACAACTTAACTGTTTAAAGAATTTTCTTGGTTCAACTAATATTAAATAAGTAGTTTTAACAAGCAGCAAAAGTCATTTTTTGAGTGTACAAACAGTACGGTTATGTTCTCTGGATTGACATTTTTATAGTTATGAATTTAGATATATATATTTTTCTGTAAAATATGAATGATATTTCTTCCAAATTAATAACAAAAATGTAAATAAGAGATTTTTTTTTTTATAAAAAAAAACCATAGGTGCCATATTTTCAGACATATTGATATTTTTATTTTGTAATTGCTGAATTGATGAATGAATAGAATATGCATATTTGGCATGCTGTCTGAGGAGAGGGCTCAGAGCTTGGAAAGACACCCTAGCTTGTGTTATTTCCCTTATTAGGAGAGAAAGAGATAGGGGTCCGAGCACAGTAGGTGCGTCCCAAATCGCATACTTATGCACTATTCTACACCATTTTGTAGTATAAATAGTGTAAGTAGTGCGGTCACACTGAAAAATCTAAAAATAATGCACTTTAATTACCCAGATGAGGCACTCATTCAACTAGTAAAATTAAGTGTGGAATGTTGGACACTTCACACACTCAACAACCGCAGCTTTGCTCACCTAGCGGAAGGGGCGGAGCTATCGGGCGCACATGTTTTATAACTTAATTTATTTTAGATTGTGGAAGCAAAATTCTCCTATGAGAGGGATTATACCGCCTCCTGATGGTGAATGAGGTTATACTCATGGCAGGTATTAGTAATTTGGTAATTTATTTCACTAATTTGGCAACCGTCAAACGTCATCAGGGAAACGGTTTGAATTTCCGCTTAGTAAAATAAAGCTTAGTGTTCTATTTGCGATAACACTACATTCATATACTATGCTGTTAAGTCTGTAAGTGCATAAGTACATAGTGCATAAGTGCATAGTGTGCCATTTGGGACGCACCTCATAATGCTCACCCTGCTTCATTTGAAGTAGGAATCGTTTTTAAAGGTGTGCAGCTGGGGTGGAGGAGGGATGCTGAAAGTCAAGAGAATGTGGTGGTATAGGACATGCTTGGTTATTTATAGGGGTTTGGTCTTAAGCTGATTGGAGAATATAAGGATTGTCAACAATGAATTAGCCTCATCAAATCATCTGCATGTACTCCTCTCGAAATTTGTTTATTAAATATCACTTGTCATTCATTCATTCATTCATTCATTCATTTTCCTTTGGCTTAGTCCCTTTATTCATCAGGGTTCGCCACAGCAGAATGAACCTCCAATTTTTCTAGCATATGTTTTTACACAGCAGATGCCCTTCCAGCTGCAACCCAGTATTGGGAAACCCCCATACACCCTCACATTCACACACATACACTACGCTCAATTTAGTTTATTCAATTCACCTATTGCGCATGTCTTTGGACTGTAGGGGAAACAGGAGCACCTGGAGAAAACCCAAGCGAACACGGAGAGAACATGCAAACTCCACACAGAAATGCCAACTGACCCAGCCAGGACTCGAACCAGTGACCTTCCCACGTCATTCACGCTGTATAAACGGTGCAGACAGAAGCTATTTTAAAATGACTAATAATTAGATGAAACACCCCCTTACATTCGAGCAGTAGTTGCGGTGAAGCTTGCCTTTTAATATCACGCAGAATGTAAAATCATTCACTTATTATTGCATTCGATGGATCTAACATCCGTTCTGAGTCATTACTGTTTATTTAGTTTGCTATGGGAACACGTTGTTATTTGTTAGCTTTCTCCATCCTCTGGGGAATATCATACGTTAAGCCAAAGACAAAGAAAGCGTATTAAGTCTTTATACAAACGAATTACCTTTTGTAGTTGCTTAGCAAAGCATAGCACATCACTTCCAGACTGTTCTTAGTACAAGTCACTCAGGCAAGCTGAATATGGAGGAGCTGAGAAATATAATGTTCCTCTTTTTCCCAGAGTGTACATACTTTAAGTATAATAAAGGCAAACCGCCGTAATCTAACACCGTGTCGTGTTTAAAAATCCAACCACTATCGCTTCGAAATTATTCTTCTCGTAATGGGGCCGGAAAGAGCGCGAGGGGGGAAAAGGGAGAAGGGAAAGATGTGATTGCTCTTTGTCTTCCACCGTTGACATCAAATTCCCATTTCCTAAATGTTCTGTGAAGTGTGTTTCCCTCTCCATGGGCTCACCGCCGTCTCTCTGTGTGTGTGTGTGTGTGTTGTGTTGTTGCCGTTCGGTTTTGGTGTGGGCCCACAGTGATTGAAAACAGATGCCTTGTTTTTTTGTAGTTGTCTCGCCGGGGAAAGTAATGGACAAAGCAGAACACAGGACAGCGAAAGCATAAACGAGATCTATTGCGACACAATGAAATGGGCTCGGGAAGCAATAAGCACCAGGCGCATTCCGGTTATATAAAATGGTGGCTTCTCACTCCCTTTCACTCACAGATGATTTGTATAACATAATGCGCCTTCCTTTTGCCTATGATACTGCGGCGAACAAAAAAAACACAAAACAAAAAAACAGAGTCCAATATGAAATTGAGCCATGAAATCCTGTTTGCCAATGTCTTGTTCTTGGGGTTTTGTAATTCAAAGCTTGACTCATTTATAAGAGGTTATCTATCTGGGATCGGGACTCTTTGTTTCAGAGGAACTCTGTGTTTAGTTTCGTCTTTATTTTTAACCACAGTTTTTTGTTGTTGTTGTTCTAATGGGTTGATTAAACTGTAATGATCTATCCAAACATCCCTAATGTGTGGTCTGCATCTACTTTGTTGTTCTCAAAAGTGCTTTCCATTTTCCAGCTTTTTGAGCAGTAGGTTGGAATTCGGCTTTCTTTTTTTTCACATAATGGATGCTAAGTATAAGCTGTATACAGGCTACTATTGTATACAGGATGTTTTGGAAAAATTTGATATTACGAGGTTTAGTTTTTTTTTCTGCGATTAAATATTGCGATATATTTGACATTTTTCTGGGGAGTCTAACAGTATTTAGGTACAGAAATTTAATGATTGCAGTGCAAAATATTTTTAGATCAAGAAAATTGTTTTGTTTTAAAATTCAGATAAAATAAGGCAAAATTAAGATTTTTTTTCTTGAAACAAGCAAAATTAGCTGCCAGTGGAGTAAGTTAAATCTTGTTTTTACATTAAAATGTAAATATTTGGACTAGAACCAAAGACAAAAATTGTAAGTAAGAAAAATGTATTTTTGTTGTTGCTTAAATCATATAAATTCTGTATAAATACAGTGATTAAATACAATTCTGTAGCTCCTGGTCAACTATAATCCAGACTTAACATTGTATATCTTCGCGATGTGACTATTGCAGATGCACACATTGCAATATTGATGCTAAAACGATATATTTTACTCCCCTTATATATTTATATATATTCTGTAGACAAATAATATATAGCTTAAAGGGGCAAATAATTATGACCTTAATGTTTTTTAATATTATTATTATTATTATTATTGTTTTATTTTATTTATTTTTTTATTTATTTATTTTTTTGGGTTATACAAAAATAAGACAAATTGTTCAACCTCATGCTCACCAGGTCTGAGCTTGGTTTATTAAAAATACGGTAAATTGGTTGTAAACTATTTAAAATAACTGCTTTTAAATAAATTAAATATATAATTTTCAGCAAAAATAAGTAGAGTCTTAAGTATCACATAGTACTTCAGAAAATATGCTCATTTGGTGCTCATTTCTTATTTTTAAAATGAAACAGATTAAATGTATTTTTATTGTGATCATGAACCAGTTTTTTTTTATTAAAAACAAAAAACAGCATTTATTTTTTTCAGTTTTATTTGAAATACAGTTATTTTGGAATTTTTAATTTCATTAGGATTATTTGCCATTTTTTGTTTTTAATCTTTTAATATAGATGATGATCTTTTTTCATTAACATTCTTTGAAGTTAAAAACAAAACACAGCATTTATATGAACTACAATTATTTTGGAATAATTTAAAAGTATTTACTATCAATTTAATGCATCTGTGTCACATAAAAAATGCTTGGATGAAATAAATAAAATGGCATCAATGAAACATCTATTTCATTAATGTTTTTCTTTAGTTTAAAGCATTCTGCAATTGCCTCATATTTGAAAGTGACATGTGTGAGCTCAGTCTTTTGAACAATAGTGCACGAATTGATATTTTACCAAATGTAATTGTGTGTACATTTTGTTTAAAAATCAAATAATAAAGAAAAACAGAATTACTCTGAATCGTAGTTTATATCACTTTAAATAAATGTCAGGTGAATATTTTAACCCATTAACCCATTTATATTTGTTATATTTATTAATCAATCCATTTATTAACTATACATTCTGCTCAGTGTAGTAGATTACCTTAAAGGGCTTCTATTATGCTTTTTACAAATATGTTCACAAAAAATCTAAGTTTTGAAGAAGTAAAGTTACCATTTCCTGAAAGAATTTGCCTAAAGTCTTCCTTTAATTTGTGTTGTCAAAATCCTGCCAAAAAGATATTTATTTATTCTAGCCTGACTTACACACTTTTCACAGAAACTCCTATTATAGTCATTGGAGCTGCAACATATCTCATTCTTATTATTTATGATCATAAAATTCATTATAAAAAACTCAACTCTTTCCCCTTTCAGTAAAGCTGCACGATTTCCCTGTATGGTTAGTATGCTGTTCTAAAGGCAGCCAAAGACGCAGATGTGGGAGTGGCGTGGCCTTAAAACCTCCCGCTCGCAAACAAAAGGAAGATGGCCAAGCTGGCCCAATTGAATTATGGGTGATGTAGTCAGAATGTTAGATCTCAGAGCCTCTATCAGCCTCTCACCAATCTCATTATCCGTGCATTAGCAACTGTGTGAGGAAGGAAAGGGGCTTTTAGTGGGAGAGCACTCAGGGTCTGGAGGGCCGGGCTCCAGACAGACAACCAAAAGAAAGCCCAGAGCTCAAGCACTTGCTGCTGTTGTTGTTGTTGTTTATAAGGACGCTAATGCTCATTTGCAAGATGCATATGTGTCCAATCTCTGTTTTCTTTCCACGTCATCTTTATTTCTATAGCTTTTACAATGTAGATTGCCAAAGCAACTTAACATAGAGATCTCAAGTTTGAGGAAAATATTCCACAAATATGTAACTGTATTTGTTAATATAGAAGCATTCAATAGTTCAATTCTAGTTACAAAATCTATCTTTTAAATTTATATTTTAATAGGAAGCTATACAATATTATATGTGTGCATATACATTAGATTAGTCTGAAGCTTATCTAACAAAATAACTTACGATAACGGTCCAAAAACTAGTACACCCAAATTTATATGTTATAGAAAAATATTAAATACAAATTTAAAAAAAGGTAAAAATCAAGAGTTGCAAAAAACTCAGTTTTGTACATCATTAAACTTGCGATAATTTGGTACTTCTCCGCGGTTTAATGATGTAGAAGGAAGAGCGTGTGTGGAGATGCCGACACGATAAACAACAACAGAGGAAACATGGAGGTAAATAGTATGGACAAGCTTTGACACAACATATCAAATGTTCATTTGCTTATCCTAAAATTCCTGACCCACTGCTTCTCATTAAAGCCTGGCACAATTTGCTCCCACCAGACCTGAGATCTCTCTTGTACCCACAAATTCCTATGAATGGTGGAGGACACCATATCCCTCCTCCTCCGCCTCAAAATCATTTTAAATGTGTAACGTCGTAAATTGTATGGCAAGTGTAAACACATGAATCGAATATGGGTCACAATTTAAAAAATGTGTAAACGGACAGGCAAAAAAATCAGATATAGGCAACAAATCGGAATTGGGCATCAAGACCTGACAGTGTAAACGTGACCAAAGTGTCTTCTTTTCAATGATACCTAATTTTTGTTTGTAACTCACTGGGGTCAAGAACTGTTACTATCTAAAGTTAGGTAGGTGTACATCCCCAAAAATGAGTGCTGGCTAACAGGAAGTAACAAAGTAACACGTTTAGTTACAAAAATAGTTACTTTGTAATATGTTACTTTAAAAAGTAAATTTACCCAACACTGGGGTAACACTTGGTCACAATTCATGCTGTTAACTACTGGCTTATAACCTGCCTATTATTGCAATAATAGGATGGATGGATGTTACATATTCTACATGCCTAATCCTACCCAAAACCTAAACCCAACTTCGACCTTACGAACTATTGATAAGCATCTTATTATCAGTTTGTTGAGCTAATAGTATTAGTTATTAGTCTGTTAATAGCATGAATTGTTACTTGATGTAAAGTGTTACCCACTCTGGCTATAAATTGTCCATGAATAAGTCAAATAAAGCAAAGAAAAGCTACACATCATTCAAGTCATTTTGTCAGACCACTGATCAGGCAGGAAACACATCCCTCCAGCTGTTAGCACTAGAAACGCTGTCACAAATGAAAGGATTTGAGAGAGAGAGAGAGAGAGAGAGAGAGAGAGAGAGAGAGAGGAAGGGAGGAAAGATACAGTACAGGCAGACACACATCCGGAAGCTCCAGTGTCTCTTCTGTCCGTGTCGTACACATGTAGCTCCATATCACTCCAGCTCTGTTGTTATTCCTCCTCACTAGCGCTGGAGATTGATCTGCAGTTAAAGTCAAAATTATAAGCCCTTCTGTATTTTTTTTTTTTATGTTTCCCAAATGATGTTTAACAGAGCAAGGAATTTTTCACAGTATTTCTCATAATATTTTTTCTTCTGCAAAAAAACTTGCCTAATTACCCTAACTTGCCTAATTAAGCCTAGTTAAATTACACTTTAAACTGATGATTAGTATCTTGAAAAATATCTAGTAAAATATTATTTAGTGTCATCATGGCAAAGTTAAAAGAAATGAGTTATTAAAACTTTTATGTTTAGAAATGTGTTGAAAAAATCATCTCTCCGTTAAACAGAAATTGGGTAAAAAAATATAGAGGGGGCTAATAATTCAGAAGAGCTAATAATTCTGACTTCAACTGCACGTTTCCTCCATTTAGGGCTGTGAGGTTTACTAAGCTGATATGGCTGCTGATGTTCTCGTCCATTACCGAGAGATGTCGTTCTCATGAGAGCTCAAGCAGACTGTCATTTCCACAGCGAATAAATCTTACACTTCCTTCAACACTCTTATAATAACTCCATCTGCTTAATACTTGATTCACAAGCACCTCTTAAGTTGTGAGATTTATCCTAGATTTTGTGACAGAGATATTTTTTTGGGGTTTGAAAGTAATGCAAATATACTTGAAGTTGGCGCATTTTTTTAAACTGGGTTAAGTATAATTATTTGAAAATAACTTGAAAGTAATTTTGTATATACAGTTGAAGGCAACATTATTAGCCCTTCTTAGATTTTTTTTTTTTACCCATATATTTCCCAAGTGATAAACGGAGTACATTTTCATAGTATAAATTTTATTTGTTTTAGTTTGGCTACATTACAAAATAGTTTTTAAGCTTTTTAATAATAGTTTTTAAGGCAGGGCTGCGTGATATGGGAAAAATCTGACATTACGATATTTAGGTTTTTTGCAGTATATATTGCGATATTAATATAATCATTTCACCAGGTGGCTCAATATGGAAAAAACTTATAGTTTAGTATTGATTGGGATCATTTTGTTGGTCAGATAATCTGCATAAATTTGGTGATATTTTTTGGTGAATCTAACTATATTTGGGTATAAGCTGAATAATCAAATATGAGCAAATAAAACTGCATGGACTTCATTGTAAAAAAAATTAATGCAATACATTTTCATTGTTATAATTTCTTGTACACAAATTATTTAAAGGCCCTAAAAACAAATCAAACAAGCACTCTTTCACTCTATTTAGGTTAAACTTCACACTCACTTTTTCCTGAGGGATCAATAAACTGAAGATGAACTTGACATTGCAGATCCTGCGATGTGACTATTGCGAATGATCACATTGCGATATCAATGCTGAAACAATATATTGTGCAGATCTATTTTAAGGTCAATATTATTAGCCCACTTAAGTTTTTTTTGTTTTTCAATTGGCTACAGAACCAATCCACTGTTGTCCAATGACTTGCCTAATTAATCAAATTTGCCTAGTTAACCCAATTTATTCAATTCATGTTTATTTTTATAGGGCTTTTACAATGTAGATTTTCAAAGCCGCTTAACATAAAAGTTCTAGTAAAGTCTAGATTTCAAAGTTTAGTTCAGTTCAGTGTGGTTTAAATTTCACTCCTGAAAGTAAATATTAATCTATTTAACCCTTAAATGCCACTTTAAGCTAAATAGTTATATAAACTGTTATGTTTAAAAATGTGTAGATAAAATATTCTGTCAAAAAGTACTTGAGAAATTTACATTTCAGAGGAAGACAAATAAATATTGTTTAAGAACTTTAAAGGTTTCGTGAAATTTAAAGTAAAACATTTTAGATGTTAATTTCAGTCTGTTCATTTTAAGGATTTCTGTTAGCTAGTGTGTTCCAAAACAGTGACAAAATTCACATTTAGAAAATATAAAATTGATATAAACATCCAAAGCTTGCAGTTTGTCACTTCTGCCTAAATCTATCAATGATTTTTTTTTTTCATACAGTATGACCTCATCCTTCAGTTCTAACTCATCAAATCTTGACCAATCAAATGCCCTCTAGTGTATGATATGCCCCGCCCCTTCAAGATGCTTCTCATTTGCTTTTCATTTGATGGGCTTGAGCTCAACTGCTCTCACTGGCAGAGCTGTGATAAAAACGAAATGCTATTGGCTGATTTTTTTTAAAGGGGAAGAGCTACTCTATGTCCCACTCTCTCTTCATTTTTAAGTTGAGATTACATCAAACATCGAATAAAAAAGTGCACATTTCAAAGCACTTCACGAGACCTTTGAGAATAAACATTGAATGAATAGTAAACTATTTATTGCATGATTTTAGATAATTACATTTTAATGCATGCTATTATTTTTTATAACTTTTTCGTTTGTATAAAGAGTATTGCATGAAACTGACTTAAAAGTGTAAGGCTAGTGGGAAGTTCGCTCTACATGAGAAATATTAGGCTCACTCAGTGTGAGTAATGCTGTTTGGCAAGTGTGCAAACACGCACTACATGATCCAATGTCACTATGACCTTGTGATTGGTCCACTTTTCACATCATCCATGCAGATGTCTTTCACAGCACACCCATAGACACTCTGTTAGGGTCACCGAGTGGACTTTGATTGAGGCCACTAAAGAAAGGCAAAGGAGTTTCAGATGCAGGACCTCGACTGGTTATCATTCCATATGGGATTGAGTTGAGCAAACAGCTGCTACTGGCGGAACAGCATGTTCCTTGGGCTGAAAAGACTGAGCAAGAGAGAATGATAGAGAAGGGAGTTCCTGAGAAGTCTGGAAGATTTGACTGCGTCGAATAGCCAGATTGAACCTACTTCCTGTCTGCTGCATAGAGCGGCACTGAGAACGCTGGACGACATCTCGTGGAAATGTCTGCTTTGATGAGCTAACTCAGAAAGACGGCCAGCATCTGCGTGTGCGTCACAAGTTTCTCACCCTCGTCGGTGCGTGCGAGCCTTCCCTCGCTCTGTGCCAGCACAAGAGCAGAATCTTAGCCGAGAATCAAAATCGATTGGCTCCAAAGAGCAGCTCACTCTAAACAAAGACAAATGAATGATCCTCACTTCCTCTCGCTCCACCTCTTAAAAAAAAAAAAGGCAATACTCGCCTTTGGGATGCACAACAAGAGGAACAAATGTTGTTCTGTTCTAGAGTTGTAAAGAATTATATATATATATATATATATATATATATATATATATATATATATATATATATATATATATATATATATATATATATATATATTAAAAATAACAATAGAGCTGATTCTTTGACATGCAATAAATCAAGTTATATAATTCATAAAAATCTCCCTCCGGATAAACAGGCCAGCTGCGAGAAGGCCAGCGCTGAGTGATTAATGCCTCTCTTTACATTTGATCTAGCTCTCGCACACGCAAAAACCACACAGGGGTGTAAGCAGTGTTTGAACCTGAGGCGCAGATGATGCTAATCATTTTGATACGAGCGGATGATTGATGGATAGCGGGAATGATGCGGTCTGAAAGGAAATCTCGGCCTAAAACATACACCTGATGTGGCACTGGAGCCGGCCGTCATGGGCGCGGTATAGTCGGCTACGTCAGAACGGGCACTATATGTGCCAAAACACAGCTGCCTCGGACCCAGATGTCAAGTAAAGATGACCTCATCACAGAGACTAAGTTGCAGCTGCTGTTGTAATGTCAGGCAGATATGAGCTCACTGAAGCGTTTGCCAGTTAACTATAGTTACGGCCTGACAGAGCACTGGAGAACCATTTGTGATGCATCATAGATTTTTTTTTTCAACTGGAAGTGCAGCAGAGCCATCCATTACTGTATGATCATATAATACACATAACTGCACTTCCTCTATTGCAGCCACAGATATACAGCACTTTATACTAATTACTACATACTCATTTTATGCGTTATGTATATCAATGGCTGATTGAAACTGAATTTTCATAGAAAACCATTGACAATTGTCAAATGTCAGTTCTCCAGATTACTGCTTGGCAGCTTGCAGTCAGCTAGGTGATATGCAGGAGTCTTTGTTGATAAAGTCTGAAAATGGAAAAATCTTTAAACCATACATCTGTCTGTCCATTTATCTAATTAGTTAGAATGTTAGAAGAAAGAATTTGGTGGTCCATCCATCCGTCCATCCAGAATTGCAATGATAGAAAGTTAAAATTGTTGATCTATCTAACCCTCTATCCCTCATTTTCATAGTTTACAAAGTATCTGTCCATTCATCCATCCATCCAGATTTGCATTGATAGAAAGTTGAATTTGTTGATCTATCTAACCCTCTATCCCTTATTTTCATTGTTTATAAAGTATCCATCCATCCATCCAATCATCCCTCCATCCATCCATCCATCCAGAATGGCAACGATAGAAAGTTGAATTTGTAAACTATGAATATAAGGGATAGAGGGTTGGATAGATCAACAAAGTATTAATCCATCCATCCATCCATCCATTCATCCATCCATCCATCCATCCATCCAGAATTGCAATGACAGAAAGTTGAATTTGTTGATCTATCCAACCCTCTATCCCTTATTTTCATAGTTTACAAAACATCCATCCATCCATCCATCCATCCATCCAGAATTGCAATGACAGAAAGTTGAATTTGTTGATCTGTCCAACCCTCTGTCCCTTTTTTCATAGTTTACAAAGTAAATTGCATGTCATTTGCTAACACAGTTCAAATTCAGTTACATTTATTTGATGAGTATTTTTTGACAAAACTATAATTTAACAAAACATAGGATTTCTTTGGCGGAGGCCCCGTCCTTAGCTTGAATCGGAAGCTTTTGGATACAGCTATAACTGCCAAGGAAAAAGGGGTGGAGTCTAACCCCCCGGACAGGGCCAACCTGGTGGTGGTGGAGAGGATGGTGGGTAAACGTCTGCGTCAGTATCACTAATCAAATCAATGAAATGAATGAACTGCTTATATATTCCTTGTGTCTCGTGGCTATTGGTTGTAACTGATCGTGATGAGTGACGTG
Organism: Danio kyathit; assembly: GCA_903798195.1. Classification (NCBI taxonomy): domain Eukaryota; kingdom Metazoa; phylum Chordata; class Actinopteri; order Cypriniformes; family Danionidae; genus Danio; species Danio kyathit. The sequence goes on along the minus strand of LR812534.1, from coordinate 50,177,544 downwards.
ACATTAGGTATTTCTTGTGTCTCGTGGCTATTGGTTGGAACTGATAGTGATGAGCAACATGACATTAGGTCTTCCTGACAGAACTAGTGCTAAAAGCTGCATTTCTAAATGGTGCACACATATATACTGTACCTGATAGGGCTGCACAATATATAATTTCAGCATCAATATTGCAATATACAAATCCACCATAATCGCATTACAGGATCTGCAATGTCGAGTTGGACATAATAAATATTAGTCCATAATATTGTGAAGTCATCGCAAAGTTTAACCTGTGGGGTCAAAGTTTATCGTTTACATGTGTTTTTAAGGCCTCTGACTTGGGATTCCATTTACACAGAAGACGATACAGTGCTGTTTCACATTTGATTATTCAATTTCTGTATCTGAATACTTTTAGACTCTGCAGAAAACCAAAAAGCACTGTTTCATTATGCTTGTAATGTGTTTATTATATTTAATGCAGATACACTCTCCTACAAACTCATCCCAGTCAATGTAAAAGGATGAATTCTTTACAAATTGGAGCTAATCAAGTAAACTGGTGCAATTGTATTTATATCACAATATACTGTACAGTCAAGCTTAAAATTATTCATACCCCTGGCAAATTCTGACTTAAAGTTATTTAAATATTTTTACTTTTCACCACAATGTACGCCTCTTGTACTTTGTCTTTTTATCTTTTGGGAGAAGCCTGTGTCATTTCCAGTCCAAAGAAAAAACCTAAAAAACTTGCTGGTTGAATAAAAGAAACTTTAAGTCCAAATTTGCAAGGGGTATGAATCATTTTGGGCTTGACTGTACAGTATGTTGCAGAAAAAATTGAAAAAACACACACACCATATCATGACTGTACAGCCCTTGTGTATCATTGAAGAAAGAAAGGCAATACGGTTTGGATTGACTTGACCATGAGTAAATCATTATTTTTTACTTATCCTTTCAGATAAAGCCACTTTCATCACAGAATGACCAGAAACACCAATCACACACACACACAAACATATGCACAGTTCGCTAAGGGCTTGTTATACATTGCTTTCTTTACACACCACTGGTTACAGACATTACCACAGGGCAAATGCTGCTCTTGGCCACCGTATGGATGAGCTCACTGTTTCACGGTCTTGGCAAGTCTTGAGGCGTGATAGGCTATGTTGGCCAATATTACAGGCTTTGAATCACATGAGCTCAGCGCGTGTGTGTGTGTGTGTGTGTGTGTGTGTGTGTGTGTGTGTGTGTGTGTGTGTGTGTGTGTGTGTGTGTGTGTGTGTGTGTGTGTGTGTGTGTGTGTGTGTGTGTGTGTGTGTGCGTGTTTATGACAGAATAAACAGTAGGTCGTTTGAGCCCCGTGATGGACATTATGGTCATAGTGTAATGGCCCTACTGGAGGAAGTCTCACTGTATTAACAAATAAATTCAGCACATTAGGGCTCTTAAATGGCCATGTATGTGAAAATGGGACTGTAATGTTATGGCTATCTGATTCGTTCCATTATGAGACATTATTTGTTTGTGTCTTATGTTGTGACTAAATTCCCCCATTAAAGCGTCTCTCTCTTTTTTTTGGTTTTTAATTAAGTTTTGGCAGTGTGTTAAATGAGCTGTAGCAGTTAAGCGCTTTCCCACGCCTTACGAGAATAAACTGTTCAGATTAAGCATGGCACAAATCTTTTTTTTTTATCTCTCATCTGTGAGTATATATGAATTGTTAATAAATATTTATGCTATATTGTTTTTTTTTTTTTTTTTTTTTTTTTTTTTTTTTTTTTTTTTTTTTTTAGAAAAGAGTACAGAGGATTTGAAGGCAAAATTATGAAGCATGTGTATTTTTCCCCCCAAACATGTATTTCGACACCATAGTTTACTTCACTATATTGCAATTAAATAGGTTATATATTTAATCTATAATATTAACAATCTAAACTTAAAGCAATCATGGTAGACTATACACTACCTGACAAAAGTCTTGTTGCCTATCCAAGTTTTAGGAACAATAAATAATAACTTGACTTCTAGTTGATCATTTGATATCAGAAGTGGCTTATTTGAAAGGCAAAGGCCTCTAGATTATGCTTTATTTACCAAATTAAAATATGATCATGCCTTGATTTTTAATTATTTAATTAGGACAGTAAGGTCTGACTTTGCTTAGACAAAAGTCTTGTCACTTAACAGAAATAATGTACAGTATAGAATATAAAGTCATGGTGCAGTGGAAAAATAATGAATATTGTGTATGACTCCCATAAGCATCCATACATCTCTGTAATGACTCAAATAACTTATTAACAAAGTCATCTGGAATGGCAAAGAAAGCATTCTTGGAGGACTCCCAGGGTTCATCAAGATTCTTTGGATTCATTTTCAATGCCTCCTCCTTCATCTTACCCCAGACATGCTCAGTAATGTTCATGTTTGGTAACCGGGCTGGCCAATCCTGGAGCACCTTGACCTTCTTTGCTTTAGGAACTGGAGGCTGAAGTTTAAGAAGGAGCGCTATTCTGCTTAAGAATTTACCCTCTCCTGTGGTTTGTAATGTCATGAGCAGCACAACTGTCTTAATACATCAGGCTGTTAATGTTGCCATCCACTCTGCAAATCTCTCGCACGCCCCTATACTGAATGCAACCCTAAAACATGATTTTTCCTTTACCAAGCTTGACTGATTTCTGTGAGAATCTTGGGTCATGCAGATTCCAATAGGTCTGCAAGTGTATTTGTGATGATTGGGATGCAGTTCAACAGAGGATTCATTGAAAAAATCTCCCTTCTGCCACTTTTCCAAATGATCAACTAGAAGTCAAACTATTATTTGTTTCTCTTACAACTGGGATCAACGACAAGACTTTTGTCAGGTAGTGTATATCATTTGAAAGCCTAAAATGTCTTTAAATATTTGATCCATATGACTGAGCAACAGTTACTGTATTTAATAATTTGGCACAAGGATACTCATCAGAGTTGTAAAACATGTAAACATGTTTAAAAATGTTTTTAGATGCTAAATTCGAATCAAATACCACCAAACTGCCTAGACTACTTTAGAATGTGATGCCTACTTTACAAATATTGTCAAAAGTATGAAAAAATATGATTCATATTCCTCAAAACATAATAGGGGACAGTTAAGGGGTTAATTATTGTTATTTGTTTTGTAAAGCTGTACAAGTCATTTTTCACAGCACTGACTTCTACTTATTCCTAAATAATGTAATTTTGGTAGGGATCACCAGTTAGTATACCAATAGTGCCGTGTTGTCACATCAGGTAAAGATGTGGCAGACAGCTTTATGTTTATGTTTTCTGGCTGTTTCTCAGCATCAGACTTTTGGAACGTACTCAGACAACAGGAAGGAGATGTTTATATTCTTCTGCTGTTTCCAGACAACAGTCTGGCAAACCGCTTGCTGAGCTCCATGTAAACAAGGAAGTTATGTCACCTGCCTTCTGGGTATCCTTCTGCAGACACTGTGTAAAAGTTACCGCCTTTAAATCCTTTACTATGTTACACTGTCATGGCAACAAAGTTGACTATAACTTTATACAGGCAAGTTTTGCGAATGATCTTCACACTGACATCATGTAAAGAAATATTCTGTATGTGATATCTAAAATTGCCAATTATTATAGAGGTAAAATACACAGTTTATTGCAACAAGGTTTACATTTTTGCAATTACAATTATGCAATTAAAGGAATGCTATGAGTTTATTGCTAGCAAAGCTCAATCAACAGTATTTGTTGCATAATGTTGTCCCTCACACCACCCTCTGAAAACAAATGTGTATATAACATTTTGCAGTAAGTTAGTTAACATTAGTAACCAACATTTGTTAACTTAATCTAACAAAAACAAATACTGTGAATCTTAATATTTTATTTTTAACATTTTTTAAACATTAAAAAATCTAAAGTTATTGTTATTTAACAGAACTGAGTTAACAACAGATGTGTTTTGTTAATAAACATTTGCAAAGATTAATAAATGCTATCCACATTATTCTTTGGTTGAGAGCGGGCGCAGCCATTTGAATCTTTTTGGTTCGAGACTTCCGGTTTCATTTACTTCCATTCATTTTTAGACGTTAAAAAACAGCTAGCTATGATACATGATGTTGCAAACTGATGTTTTCTTATTATATTATTCTGTAGAGCGAGTAGTTTGACCGTTTTCTGCTGTTTATTATTCCTAGTCATTTCTCCCATAGGCAACTGAATCGGACATTTCTAAAACAATCGCGAAAATGGGCGCATTTCTGCATTAAAGAATAAGGTCAATAACAAATGTGTTGTTAATTGTTAATAGTATTTAATCATTCATTCATTAATTATTGTAAATTATTTCCACCTCTGCTGTTAAAGCATCTGTATTAAACTGTAAAGTTGTTCATGACATCATTTTAACAGCACAATTAGGTATTAGATGAACTTTAACATGCATGCTGTTTTCGTTTTTATGTTTATTCTTTTAAAACAAAGTATTTAAACAGCCAATCAACATTGCAATCAATCTTGTTACAAATCCTGTCGATTGAGCATTACTTATGACAGAATTTAGAATATATTCATTCATTAATTAATTTTCCTTCGACTTAGTCCCTTATTTATCCAACTTATTTAGCCAACTATTCCAGCATATGTTTTACGCAGCGGATACCCTTCCAGCTGCAACCCAGTACTGGGAAACACCCATACACTCTCACATTGACACACACTCATACAATAAGGCCAGTTTAGTTCATCCAATTCACCTATACCTAGGGGTGTAACGATACACCAAAGGCACGGTTCAGTTCGGTTCACGGTTTTGGAGCCACGGTTCGGTTCGGTTCGGTTCGGTTTCTGTTTGCTGTGGGGTTAGGGTTGATGTCATCTTAACAGCAATGCTAAGGAACAATAGATTCACTTAATAACAAGAACAACTAAACATTTTCTTTATTAACTTTGCCATCACATTTTAGTACAGTCAGGATACCGGAGTAAACAACAAAAATGAAATAAATACCTCCAATATAGACTAGTCAGAAAAAACAATTCTCTTTAGTGCAGCCATCTTAAGAAAGTAAACTCAAATTAAATAAATAACTGCAGTGTAGACTATAGTGAAAGATAAACAGGCTTGTCCTCTCTAAGAACATATGAAATATTTCAGTTAATTTCAGTTAAGATGAACACAGTTTCCATAAGTATACTTCATTGATAAATGTCAATGGCTCTGCATACAATGACTTTATCTTGCTGGAGTCTATAGCCGCCTCACTCCACCCCAGGACGCGTTAATGTCGCAAAACGCACAAAAACGCACTAAATCGCACTTCAGCAGCGGTTATTTGAAAGATCTGCACTTGAGCGTGTATATTTGAGGGCGTGCAAGAAGTTTTGCGCACGAGGAAAATCAGAGGAAATCGGCGCGCAAGCAAAGAGAATACACTGCAGTTTTGTCTGAAACTAATGTTACGGTTCTAGCTGGTTGTATTTTAGCCTCCCGTTCGCTCTCTCTCTCTCTCTCTCTCTCTCTCTCTCTCTCTCTCTCTCTCTCTCTCTCTCTCTCTCTCTCTCTCTCTCTCCGTGCCTGTCATTTCTGTATATCCACCTTCACGACAGCTGATTGGTCAGGAGACCGATCTATCATCACTGGGCGTCGTGGCGCGGGGATATAAAAAGCCCGTCAGGAAAAGCGGAGAAGAGCGCATCTTCCTTTGATCTCGTTTTTCGTGTATTTTGTTAACATGATTATGATTTTCGTTGTTTTTGCTTAACTTTCGTTTGGGCAAAATTATTTCGCATTACTTTTGCCCACTCTGAGATATTTTTGTGATTTTTGTACATTTTTATTTTGATTGATTTGTTTGTTAGTTTTTGGCTCAGCTATTGTTGGCTATTTCCCGTTACATTGAGCTATGGTGGATAGGGAAGATGTCTTATGACTTCCATTTTGCAAACACGTAGAAAATGTATTGTTAAAGACATCAGGTAAGAGGTGAACGTCATCTTTGTATTTATTTTATTCTACAGTTCAGTATAGGGAAGAATGCGGTGCACGGCGCTGAAAACTGCAATGTCAATATATTGCCTGCGCGCCTATTCTCTCCGTCCATGCACAAAACTCCTGCGTGCCCCCATATATACTCCGCTCAAGTGCTCCTTAGTGTGTTTATGTAACATGTATGTCTCCAACCTTCATTAGATTTGCTAGAAATATTTATGAATGTCTCCAATAGACCCGAGCGGCATAAATGCTCCCTGAAGTAGTGAAACGTCTATAAACTCCATCAAGATAACCTCATCTATACATTTTAAAGTATTATAAAGCATTATCTATTATCTATAAAGTATAATTATGGTAACTGTGTTCATCTTAACTGACAGCGGTCGTATTTGCCAGCCTCACACGCATCATGCACCTGTCAGTCAGTTACTGATGCGTGATGCGTAAACACACTAAATCGCACTTCAGCTGCGTGTTTTTGAAAGCGCACTTGAGCAGAGTATACACGAGGGCACGCAAGAATCCCGTGCACCAACAGAGAAAATCGGCGCGCAAGCATCAGTTAGTGGCGGGGTGAATTTTGGTGTGGCGCCCTGCCATGGAAGAATGAATGTAGCGGAAACCATGCAGTAATCAAGTGATCGCGCACTCACATGACATGACATGCACTTGGAAAATGCTAACTTTAGAATATAATATTTAGAACAAAACCTCATTACTAATATAATTTAATCAAATGTGGTCAAATAAATATGTGCTTAAATTTGGTTTAATTAGTTAGAGACAAGTGACTTCAACCTCAACAATGGGCAGCAGGGGGCGTGAGAGTATCGCGGTACGCCACGAGAGTTTCGCGATTCGTATCGTGGTTGGTGTATCGCGATATTTCGGTTCGGTTCGAAGTATCGTTACACCCCTACCTATACCGCATGTCTATGAAGTGCGGGGGAAACCGGAGCGCCTGGAGGAAACCCACGTGAAGACGGGGAGAACATGCAAACTCCACACAGAAATGCCAACTGGCCTAGCCATGACTCGAACCAGTGACATTCTTGCTGTGAGGCGACAGTGTTAACCACTGAGCCACCGTGCCGCCCCTCAATCATATATAATATATTTTAGTCGTGTAGAGCAAACTATAAAATTGACTTTCAAAGTAAGTGTGTTGTTATAACTACAACATTTTCTTTCTATCATGTTCGTCCTTTTCTAAATATGACATGATAATGATCTACTCACTAATTCTCAGTGTAAAACAGCAATGTTCTCACCAGAGATTTTCATCACCACCTTCTTGTTTAATTTCTTTATTTTTCTTTTCTTTTAGTCCTCCACCTGCAGGAGATTGGATTTAGATGTGCGTATTTTCCTTTTTTTCTTTGTCAGTTCTATTCAAAATCATTTTACCGTCAAGCAAACATAAAATCTAATGCTTGACTTAAACCCCGAGCATTCCTTTAAATGTGTTGCAATAATTTGCAGCCTGAGACCTATAGCCCTACATTTAAGATAAGATACAGGCCGTCCTTCTCTCTCTTTTTTTCCACATGTAATCTCTTCTCTCCGTGCCATTTTCACCCTCAGTCTTCACAGTAAGAGCTGTAAGTGTCAACATTTTTTAGCACTGCCTATTTGATCACTCGCCAGTGTGTGTGTATGTATGTGTGTGTGTGTGTGTGTGTGTGTGTGTCGCCGCTGGTGACATGGTTCAGCAGCATCAGTGTGATCCCTCACTGCCTCTCAGAGTGCCTGTCCTATCCTTTATCATTTTCTATTGCCACTAAATCCGAGGTCATGACAGATAAGCCTCCAGGTGGCACAGTGGTACACAATGTATGTGTGTGTGTGTGTGGGCAGGTGTGTATTTGTGTGTGTTTGTAGCCTATCCAAAAAGAAGAAGAAGAAGAAGAAGCAGAAGAAGAAAAACATCCCACTCTATCAGTCCGACAGTAATTGAGAAATATCATAGCACTCATGTCGAAATTTAGAGAAACATCTTCAGAGCTGTGTGTGTGTGTGTGTTTGTGTAAGTGTGATAAAGAAAAGGAGGTTGGTTTCTTCGGAGCTCAATAGTCTACCCTTTATCCCAATCAAGATGAAGAGGCCACGGTGAGTGAAGATGAAAGCGGAGACGCTTCAACACCACCGGCTCTATAATGCCTCTGGTAATAACAGGCTTTCATCAAGAGTGAAATGGCAACAAACGTCCGCTTGTGTTTAGCCATCAAACGCAGGCGTTCCTGACTGAAAGCGGACAGATTAGCGTAACTCTGCGGATCGGTCACTGGAGTGTTCTTCTCTTTGGTTTGATTGGGATCATCTCTGCGGAGTGTTGGGGGAAGAAGTGTTTTATGGAGACGTCAGGCCTAGCTGTGCTGATTGGATGATGGCAGGAGGATTTACGGGAAGACGCTGGAGCTGTTGATCAAAGCTGAGGGCTGAAGTGGACAAACTGCGATGGAGGGAGGGAGAAAAAAGGGAAAAGAGATTCATATGCGCAAATGAATGTGTAAGAGTGGCGCTGTCGACTATTGTAGGATTCTGGAAAGTTCAATTCTCACCTGCGTATTGAATCTAGAAAGACATTTAAAGAGATCAAACACCCAAAAAGATGACATTGATTAATCACATTCATGCAGTACTCAGAAATGAGTGCACCCCATTTTTATCCATTTCGTAGTGAATTTAGGTCATATTATAAAGTCAGAATTATTAACCCTCCTGAATTATTAGCCCACCTGTATATTTTTCCCCCAATTTCTGTTTAACAGAAAACACATTTCTAAACATAATAGTTTTAATAACTCATTTCTAATAACTGATTTCTTTTATCTTTGTCATGATGACAGTACATAAAATTTTACTAGATACTAGTATTCAGCTTAAAGTGCCGTTTAAAGGCTTAACTAGGTTAATTAGGCAGGTTAGGGTAATTAGGAAAGTCATTGTATAACAGTGGTTTGTTCTGTCGACAATCAAAAATAAATATTGCTTAAGCGGGCAAATAAAATTGACCTTAAAATGGTTATAAAAAATGAATACTGCTTTTATTCTAGCCAAAATAAAACAAATAAGACTTTTCACTTTTCATTGAAAATACTGTAAATTTAATTATTTATTTATTTATTTTTGCTCTGTTAAACATAATTTGGGAAATATTTTTAAATAATTTGAGAAAATAAATATTTATAAATGGGAAATATTTGAGAACATTTCTTAGAAAGGCTAATAATTTTGACTTAAACTGTAGATATTTCGGTGCATTTGATTAAAACATATTTATTAAACAGATATATTTATTAAAATAATGTTTAAGTCACTGAACATCTAATAATAATAATTATAATTATATATATATTTTTATTTATAGTGTGCTTTTCTCAGACCTAAAATGCTACAAGACATACAAGGCAAAAAGAAACAATAATAAAAAAAAAAACTGTAAAAACACCTCATAAGACAATAAAATATGAACAATAAAATTTAATGATTAATAAAATGATAATTAAATGATTCATTTAATTATCAATCTAAACTAAAAGCAACAGTAAAAATGTGAATATTGTTGCTTAAAACATCCTGATGCTGATGGGTAGACTATTCCATAGGCACACTGTGCGAAAAATCTTTAGAAATAGAATTATAATACATTTAAATTGATGTGAATTATTGCAAAAAATACAAACTACAAAATTTCAACGACAATTTTATATATTTTTTGTTTCTCTTGATATTTTTTTTCCCCTCTATTTTTTACATTTTTATTTAATAGTTTTCCATAACACATAAATGTGTGGTGCTAATTTTTGGACAGTTATTGTGCATTATTTTGTTAGATTACTGTAGCTCTAGATTTTGCTTCAGTACTTACTAATCTAATGTATATGCACAATTACATTATTGTAAAGTATCCAATAGAAAATATTAATTTAAAAGATATTTGTGAGGGGTGTACTCATATATGCTGAGCACTGTAGGTGTATGATATTTGTTGTTTATGATAATATCATGAATGATGTGTCCGCTGACATTATGACACTACTAACTTTGCAATAAACAACAACAAAAACCTCAGTGTATATAAAAAAAAGATGGAAAACCTTGTCTGGAGTATCCACCCTTACAGATAAACCACAGGAGTCACATGTTAAAATTGCACGTACTGTAAAGCACATGTGATGCTTAAGTGATGCACATGGCTTTTCCAAAAGCAAATAAAGAATGCAGTGACTGCATAATTCAAGTTATGAAAGCAGAACATATATAAGAATAATATTCTCTCTGTGATTTATGAGTTACAAAATTGAGCGAGTTGCATTTTATACACTTATTTCCAGTTTCACCAACACAATTGTTTCCTAAAATAATAAATGTCACATTTATATTTATTCCCAACAGGCCTAAACCAGCCAAGGCATCGTCTCAAAAACACACTATTTTTATTTAATATTGTTGACTTATTTTTATCATGGAAAAAATACAAAAAAATATTGAGATATCTTTTTTTTCTTCCTACACTCTAACCCTGTATGTATTTCTTTCTTTGAAAACCTTTTGAACAATATCTTAGTTTGATTTCTTTATACAGTGTGAATAGATAAATATATTATGTCATTTTATTCTTTATTTATTGTAATTGTACATAGACCAGTTTCTAAGACTATAGAAAATATTTCAAATATATTCCATACAGTAGGTGTTGAATTTTTTTCTACCAGCTTCAAAATGTCGTTCAGTTTGTATCCTGTCATGTCATTTTTTTGTTCATAAACATTTTAACTTCATTTTTTTTTAAATTAATCTTTAATTTGTTATATACAACTTATTCAATAACAGTAATGGAGTCAATTGAGTCCAATGTTGTTTAGACTACTACATTCTTTGAAATAAAGCTCTTGTGTCCTGTAGAGGAAAGAACGTAATCTAAATTTGGAGCAATATTATTATTATTATTATTATTATTATTGTTATTATTAGTAGTAGGGGTGTCACGGTGGCACAGTGGGTAGTATTGTCTTCTCACAGCAAGATGGTCGCTGGTTCGAATCTCGGCTGGGTCAGTTGGCATTTCTGTGTGGAGTTTGCATGTTTACCCTGTGTTGGCGTGGGTTTCCTTTGTGTGCTCCGGTTTCCCCCACAGTCCAAAGACATGCACTATAGGTGAATTGGGTAAGCTAAATTGTCCTTACTGTATGTGTGTGAATGAGTGTATGGGTGTTTCCCAGTGATGGGTTGCAGCTGGAAGGGCATCTGCTGTGTGAAACATATGCTGGATAAGTTGGCAGTTCATTCCGCTGTGGCGACCCTGAATTAATAAAGGGACTAGCCAAAAAGAAAATGTATGAATAAATAATGATGAGTAAATGTTGATAGAACTTTAAGTCTAATTCAATAACTAATCCAGAAGTCTTATGAAAGCTACCAAAATGGTTGAATTTAATCATTTTTCCCTCCTTTCTTTACTACGATCTGCTTTGAGTTCCATAGAAGAAAGTAATTTGTACATGTTTAGAACAGCATGAATATAATACAAGTTTTATTTAAGGATGAACTATCCCTTTAAGTCGTAAAACATTCCTCTGGGCCAATTGAGCTCCTGCTTCAGCCTCAGTTGTGCAGCACTTGTCCTGTATTGTCCCTTACTGTGTCGACACTCTGTGGAAGTTGTGGTAATAAATCAGTCTTAGTTTTCTGCAGATAAATAAAGATTCTGTTCTGTTCATCTGTAATTTCTCTCTGTGGTTGAGGGCCGGTGTTCCCTAGAGACCTGCCGGTCACTGTTAGGATTTGTGATTAGGTTTTGCTGTAACACGTCATGGTTCAGTGGTCGGAGTTAAAGTAGGTGCTGTCAGAACATCTTCTGCTTTCTCTCACAAAGGCTGCTGTTGGACTTCTTTCTCTAATGATTTCTGATCCACAAAAAAAAAATCAATTTTTCATTTAATTATTAGTAATTCCAGTTAGTGAAAAATATATGCAGGATAAAGTTGTACAGATAATTATCATTGTTTGTGTACATGAGTTGCACACAAGCCTTTAGAGACGCAATCAAATAAGGGAAAAAATGCTTAATAAATATCTTAAAGGAAAATATCCGACCTATGTTTGGTGCCGGTGGCACAGTAGCTCAGTGGTTAGCACTGTCACCTCACAGCAAGAAAGTTGCTAGTATGACCCCTGGCTGGGTCAGTTGGCATTTCTGTGTGGAGTTTGCATGTTCTCCCAGTGTTGACATGGGTTTCCTCCAAGTGTTCCGGTTTCCCCCACAGTCCAAAGACATGCGGTATAGATCAATTAAATAAACTAAATGGCTGTAGTTTATGTGTGTAAATGAGTTTGTATGGATGTTTCCCAGTACTGGGTTGCAGCTGTAAGAGCATCCGCTGTGTAAAACATATGCTGGATAAGTTGGCAGTTCATTCCACCTGTGGCTGTTCCTGATAAATAAAGATACTAAGCCAAAGGAAAATGAAAAATGAATGTTTTGTGCCATGATCTCTATAGTTCAGTTTCAAAATAAGTCTTATTTTAAACAGTTCCATTATAAAAACAGTTTTGAAAGTACCATCAAAAGTTAAGATATTAAACAGCTTTTTATTGCTAATAAATTGAAAAAAATGAAGAAATGTCTGAAGTAGAAAATCAGCAAATTACTTCTGATGGATCATGTGACACTGGAGATTTTTTTTCATTTTAGGTAAGGCAACACACATTTATTTATGTAGTAAATTTCTTACACAATGGCAATTCAAAGTGCTTTTAAGAGGTTCAAAAGAATCATAATCCCACAAGAAGTATTAGAAATAAAAGCATACCTTAAAAAAATTACATTTTTAAAATGTACCTTACAAAAATAGTTTTTTTTTTTTGTTAACTTTTCTAGTCATCTCAACTCAAACTGACTAAAATTAAGTTAAAAATTGTATAACTTAAAAAACAAATTGAAACCTGATTAACTTTTTAACATAAGTTAAAGCAACATAAACATATTTGTTGTCTTGGTTTTTTGCCATAAAAAATTTTTTCAGTGCAGTAAAGAATACAAATATTTAAAACCAGATTAAAATTGTATTTAAGTCGTATGTGCTACAGTGCTCAATATAGAGTTTTACAATATATAAACAACAATTTATGGATGTAATGTTCAAAAAGGAAAGCCTTTATTTAAAGGGCACCTATGATGAAAATCATCTTTTGGAAGCTCTTTGGACAGAGCTGTGTGCATGTATACAGTAGTGTGTCCACTGTCATGTTGGGGTGATATAAAGACATTAAGTCTCTTTTTTTTTTTTTTCCTGATGTTAAAATAGGATCCCGTCCATTTTGAGGCCCACCGCAACATGACGTAGGAAAGCGGTTTCCCCGCCCACCTATTTGATTGACAGCCACGTATTAACATGTCTCCGTAGTAACGCGTATACAATCATATCAACAAGACAGAATGTGTGTAAAGCAACTGGGATTAAAAGATCTGTTCAGCTTTCTGTGATCATCAGTTATCAAATGAAGAGTTCAGATCCAAAAGCCGTTAAACGCCACTTCCACCAAAAATGAGATAATGACATTGAGTGAATGCTTTAGGCATGTAGTACATGTTCAACAAATAGTTTGGCTTGAAATCATCTAAATCGCAGTGTCAGCCCATTCAGAAATAACAGTTTGTTTGCAAAAGCCGCTAAATGCCACTTGCCTTTGACAGCAAAAGCCGCTATATATCGAGAACCAATCAGAAGGCACGAATCAAATCATATGTTTTCAGTGTAGCAGCAAGCTGACATGCCGGCTTTTATGAGGAGACTCTTTTATTCCGCTTCCAATTAAGATTTTAAAAGACAGAGTTTGATGAACTGGATGAGCCCGTCCAACTGTCAGTGAATGGCAAATGAAAACGTCCTGTACCTCAAAACTCTATGCATTATAAGAAAAAAAAAGCACAATGTACAGTCGGAAGTGTAGCATGCATTCATAACGTTTTTTTGCGCAGCGACGCTACTTTTAATGAGTCTGATTTACTATACATTAAACGGCAACTCCATTTCATGAAAGATGAACTTAAGATGCCGTTCTTTCATCCCGCATGGATGCTGTGAGGATAAACAATACGTGAAAAAGAGACCAAGACCTTGAGTACAGTGAGGATGAATTAATGACAGCTTCTGAGAGACATCCCTTTTTTTGCACAGTATGCCTTACCTTGTGTTTTATTAGCTAATGTAAGCTATGTTTTAAAAGATAAATATAAATAATGTATAGTTTTATATATTATATTACTTCAATAAATTGTTACTTTTTTATTAATGGACAATGCACAGATATTGATGTTTCATAATGTATTTGAATCTAACAAGCTTAGTTTACAATGTTTACACTGCTCTACTTACATTAAATCTAAATCCCAAATATCAGAAATGCAACAGATTGTTAAGATTTAATTAATGTCAAGATTAATGTTATTGTTTAATGCACTTACTTGAAGGATTTCATTCATTCATTTTCTGCTTATCCCTGCTTCAACAGGGGTTACCACAGCAGAATGAACCGCTACTTACTTGACATATTTATGTATTTTTAATTTTAGGTGGTTTGTGTATGCGTTTTGTGTTTGGTAAAATAATTTTTTCTAATTGCATTTTTAATGATTTTTTAACTAATTACAATGTTTTGTCCCAATATGTGGATTTAGCTGGTTGTGACGCAAAGGAAAATTTACCTTGTTAAAAACCAAAGAATTGTCTAAAGTGACATTTTTGAAAAAAAGTAATTTTATTTACCAGCTAATAACGTTTTCATTACATATAAAATGAAACTTATGAACCTAATCAGAGAAGCCTGATAGAAAATGCTCATTTACAAAAAAAAAAAGAGGTCTGATGGATTTAGAGGGGTTTGCATCTGAACTCTTCAAATGTAATCAAGAATGAGTTTTACAAGTTTAAAAGGTTTTTAAAACAGTGCATGTTTGTAGTGAATTACAGCGATTTCACCATCTTTAATTTATCACCGCAGCCACATGTCAGCACAATTATAAAAAAGACGCTTCAATCCCGGTTTGTGGACATTTACATCAAGTTTATTTTGTACAATAACATAATGAATATCCAAAAAGCAGTGGCTATTAACGTGTGTCCTGTCACATTTGCGTGCAAATCAGTGCAAAGTTAAATGTGTGTGCTTGCGTGTGTGCACAACAACATTGTGTGTGACTCATCGTTCTCATCGACTCATTAACTCCACAACAAATACATCAAATAATCATTGGGAAAGTCCTTACTGTAGTATTTCTCACATGTTCTCACATTTCTGACGCACATTCTAATGTTCTGAAAGGTATAATAAATAATCTGATGGGTGTTTGGAGCTGAAACTTTACAGACACATTCTGGACACACAAACGACTTATCTTAAATCTTGAAACAGGGGTAAAAAAGGTGCCCTTTAAGCAAACTTTCTGAATACAAGTACTAATATCTCAATCTCATACACCTCTAATCCACTGGTGCAAAAACTGATGAAAGATTCTCACCTGCATATACAGTACAGTGTGTGCAGTCATGTGACATCTCTGATGAGGGTATAATGGTCTTATAATCCCTAGCCCTGGGTGAAAGACAGAATGCTTTTGGCCAGTTTTTTTTTTTTTTGATGTGGTCTTTAAATCAGACCTCCGTTTGTCCTTGAAGTTGAAGACAGAAGGCATGTGGCCATCACGTCTCTGCCAGCGCAGGTGTCCCGTGGCATACAGCGCTGCCGGTGGGGGTCGTTTCGCTCATAAATTTGAGAGTCATTTTACATGTTTTTCAAGACAAGCCGAGGATCATTGAATTCTCAGTCTCTCGCAGCTTTCCTTCTCTCATCCTACCCACCCGCCGCCGCAGAGATAAAACTGGCCTGTTAAGCTCAGATCAATGTGTGTGTGTGTGTGTGTGTACGCGTGAGCACGCATCTGTGCCCATTTGTGTCAATCTGAGGGAGAATGCATTAACATTTATAACTTGTGATGGTGGCCTTGATAGTGAGACAGAGCTGACACACACTCTGACACACACGAGTCCCCGCTGGCCTCTCTGCACACTGCGCTGTCACACACACCCCCATTAGCATGGCGGCTAACCGCTCCTCTGCATCCATTAGAATAAATGTGTGTTAATGGATATGCTTCAGCTGCCGGTGGCTGATTAGAATAAATGTGCTTCATACAAAGCTGAAGCAGATGAACGTTCACAGCGCAGACTTGACCTGACACACCTGAAGACGCCCACAGAGGACAAGCTAAACGCACTCTTAAAGTCACCATGACACGGAAGTTAGGATTGTTTTTTTCTGCTATCGTGACGTACATACTCTTAAAACAGTCATGAAATGAGAAATTCATTTAGGGTGGTGCATGATTTTGTTCTCTGGGAACCGTTTGTTGAAAGCAGGGTTTCTGCAGGCTTCATCAAGTCAAATTTAAGACGTTTTAAAACTTTTTTAAGACCATTATGAATGATATTCATTATAGTCTTTCAGTGAATTTAAGACTTTTTAAGGCCTGAAATTTAAGATTTGAAATTTAAAACCTTTTAAGACTCCGCAGACACCCTGTGAAAGAGCATTGCTTATAAAATTAAGGAAGACATCTTCAGAGCAGAAAGGAGACCATTATGAATGACATTTCAGACTTAAACAGGGCTAAATGTTAAGTAATATTTTTTTGTAATGGTCTGGTTGTTCCAGCAGAAAGTCTTACCCTATAAACAAAAAAAATATTTCTTAGCTACATTTTTTTCAACACGTATCATCCTTAAAAGAAGTTAGAAAAATTATAATAAACTAAATTATATGTATAAATAAATTACATGGACATGGGAAAATTAAGACCCATTTAAAATGATTTAAGACCTACAAGACTTTCTTTCAGTGAATTTAAGACTTTTTAAGACCTGAAATTTTACATTTGAAATTTAAGACATTTCAACACTCCGCGGCCACCCTGTGAAACACAGGCATTGCTTATACAACTAAGGAAGATTGACAAATTGGACAACTTCAGAACAGAAGGGAAACACACTGATATGCCCACCCAAAGGAAAAGTCATTTTATGGGGAGGGAAGTTTAAGGTATTTGATTAAAGTGTTAATGAGACCACACATTTTTTACAGAATAATGCAGTGCACAGATACAAAAAGTACAGTAGTAAATAGAAGAGTACATTTTGATTTCATGGCAACTTTAAGGTGCTGGGGTGGCATGTCATAGTGTGGGAATTCAGAATTTCCCAAACACTATGTTGGTCTGCAGTTTTCTCACTAAATTTAAATGTCAAAATTCACCACAGAAATCATCAACTGTGTACATTTAAAGGCTTTTAATTCAGAATTCAGCAAACATGACTTTGGATAGCACTGGAGGACACCTTCTTTAAGACTGTATGTACTAATTGAGGGGTAGTTAAAAACAATGCTCACAAAAGTAAATTTAAATCTTCTATTGATTATTGATTTATTAATGTTAGTTTTATTCCTAATTCATGTTTTTAGCTGTATTATTATTATACCTTATATTTTATTTGTATATTTTATTTGTATTTAATATATTTATATTGTATATTTTATTATTATTTTATTACAACAACAACAGCACAATGAATTTCTCTAAAGTGAGGCTTATGACTGAGGCAAATGTTGTAGCATTAATGTCGGTAAGGCTTGAAAGGCTGGCCAATGATATTACTGGATAATATTACTTCTTCCTGCCTACGCAGCCCTAGTTGCGTCAGCAAAAAATGTGGTTTCAGAGGCGGAGAAAGCTTTTACATTTTAATGAAACCTTATAAAAGCATTTTTTTTTTCATATTTTATGTACACTACAAGTAGCATTATTTGTTAATGAAGTAAAAAGGAGCTGCTTTGATTCTCAAAAACATGGTGTGTGTGTGTGCGTGAGTCTGTGTGTGTGTGTGTGTGTGTGTGTGTGTGTGTGTGTGTGTGTGTGTGTGTGTGTGTGTGTGTGCGTGTGCGTGTGTGTGCGTGTGCGTGTGTGTATTTTTATGTGACTACATACACATATTCATGAGACTTTAAAGGATGTGAGTCATGTTTACGAGCTTGAATGTGTGCATCTAGTAAGGATGAAGCATTACATGTGTGTGTGTGCTTGCCTGAGTTTGTTGGGTGGTTTTATTGTATGTGTTAGGGGAGCTGTATTAGCATGTGTTGTCCTTGGTCAGGGTGTTGAACGGGGTGTGGGGTGGATGGTAATGAGGCTGAATTCATTGGGCTCTGTGGTGATCCGAGTCCATTTGGCTGCGGCGCCATCCGCTTTTTCGCTGACTCGCTCAGCCTCACCTCTCAAAAGAACTCCTAAATAACCTTGTCCTGCCGAACCCATACCAGCCCTGCTGAGAAACAGAGACAGGACCAGTGAGAGAGAGAGAGAGAGAGAGAGACTGCAAACACATTCGTACACATGGACATAAACAAATGGACGGTGAAAAAAAACGTACAGATTGCAGTCATGTACATACATATGTAGCAAGTTATGGCTACAAATGTACTGTAGCTCTTCTCAGTGGATAGCCTTGTTCTCTCATTATAAGAGGATTCAACTTTGTATTAACTTAATTCTGATTCCTGGAATGTTTAATTTAACTCTATTCATCTACTGTGGTAATCTTTTTTATTGAACCAGGTAAAAAAACACATTAAGAGTGAGATCTCATTTACAAGGGTGACCTAGCCAAGAGGTTTGCAACACGACTTTATGAAAGAAAATTTAAAAAAGTTTCGTTTACAGTAGTTTATTCAGCAATACTAAATTACAATATGTTGAAAACACATGCACTAAGAAATGGATTCTTGTTGTTTGGTGTATAGGATAGAGCGAAATAATTAAATCGGGATCAGTTCAGACATGAAGAATATTCCCGTATTACCTGTAAATACCCACCCACCTGCATCCATCCATCCATCCATCCATCCATCCATCCATCCATCCATCCATCAATCCATCAATCCGCTCTATTATTTGAAAATAAAATCTATATTTTACAAAATATCTCTGGAATATCTCTGGAATCTCTGGTATTGTCAATAGTGTAGGGATGTCAAATAAGGCTCAAAACATAGAAATTACATTAAAAACTAAAACAGATCTTAGTCACAACCTTGAGTCTGTTGTGGAATCAGTAAAAAAATGAATCCCAAGAAATTCTACTAAAATGAGTAGATTTTTTTTTTTATGAGAAAAATGACCAACCAACGGTAAATATAATCACACTTTAGTAAAACACCTAGATAAAAGTTTGTGTTGTTCTAACAGAAAGAAAATCTGCAAAATAACAAAACCAAAAGTTTACTTGCAATAGACAGAAGACTAATGTTGGGAACAACATTACCACCATAAAGTGTGCATTATTTAAAAAAAAAATATTTAATCATTGCTTACTTATTATTCTATTAAAATGTTAGATAACCCCAACATAAAAAAAATTAAATTCAGCATTTACTCACCCTTGTGTCATTCAAGCCTATAAGAATTTCATTAATCTTTGAAACAGTAATGCACATATTTAGATGTCTATCAACATATATTCAATTAAATGTGTCCCTCCATTGAAAGTCTAGTCACCTAAAATTCTGATGCTTCAAAACATTCGTAATGTTGATTCATGTGAGTTGATGGGTCTTCTGTAGTGACATGATCACTTCAAATGATACACAGATTTCATTGTGACTTTTATATAACCATTGATCAGTAAACATGAACAAAGAGTCACACCTGGTTGAGGACCAAGAGAAACTTCTTTGACCTTGCAGAAGCTCAAATTCTGTGTCAGTAAACACTGTTTATATGTGAATATAAGCTCAAAAATGAATCTGTTCACCTCAAAAAGTGATAACTGTTTCTTCATAGTTCTTGGGTTAAACCATTTCATTTATACAGATTTATGATATCCTTAAAACATTTTGACAAATCAAAGTTTAAAAGAGTCAATTGACTTTCAGTGGAGGGACAGAAAGTATAATTTATATACTTGCTTGCTTGTTTTGCTTTTGGAAGTTTAAGGAGTTTCTTATGGGTTTGGTCCAAAATGACGTGTATTGTGTAATGATGTGTATTTTAGTTTTAAAGAGACAGTTGACCCAAAAATGAAAATTAGCTCATCATTCGTTCTCCATCATGTGGTTTTACACTTTTATGAGTTTCTCACTTCTTTCTGTTGAACACTAAACTAAAGAAGATATTTTAAATAATGTTGGTTGCTGGGACCCATCGATTTCTACAGTACAAAAACAAAATACTATGCAGTTCAATGGGCCCCTACAAAATATACATTTGTTTGTGTTCAACAACAAAGAAACTCAAATAGGTTTTGAACAAGTGGAGGGTGAGTAAATGATGATCGCATTTTCATTTTTGGGTGAATTATCCCCTTTAAGTATAAGTGTAAGTATTATCTTACCAGCTAAAAACAAATGTGCTATAAAGAATAACAGTATGGACATCCCATCCAGGCAAAAGTTTACTTGGGTAAGTGTATGGAAGGACAGAGCATTGCACTGGCCTCCCTCTCTCTCTTTGCTGTTCCTCTCTCACGCTCCCTCTCTCTCCCCTTCCTTTGATCACCTTGCCACAGACAGAGCAAGAGCCCTTTCTCTCCGCTGAGGTTAATCCTTCCGGTTTGCACACAGAAATAACCATGGCAACAGGTTATCTTTGTGCGGAGCATCACCCGACGGATAATTGATCAGACTAGAGTGGAGGCAGGTATTCTTTTCTCCCTTAACCTCTCTGGTCATTAATGAGACACGGTGCGCGCACACACACACACTAACACACACCCAACACCCTTGACCTTGGCATTTTAACAGGAACCCATGAAAGGCAACATGGAGGGAATACAAAGTAGTGACAGGACACCCCTGTGTTTGTGAAAACCCCTCACGTCCCGCAGGAGGCACTACAGAACAACGTCTCCCATGGGCTGTAACCCTCTCACTAAGCTTTCAAGGGTCCGGATGTGTTCTGCATGTGCTAGTGTTTGTAACAGCTCACACAAGTGCCATAAACTTTATGAATTTACTTCTAGGTAAATGGCCACTATTATTTCCAGCAGCAGTTGACATTGTGTGAGCAATCTTGTTGGCGCTATTATCCATATGGGCAAATGAGCTTGTGGACATCATGTGAGCCTGGAGAGTGGTTTTCAATAGATATGTGTCTTTAACATTGAAGAAATATGTGTTGCAGATTTTTAGGTTGCATATTACGGGGGTGTTGAGGGGGTTTAACACCCCTACTTAATGCTCGATCGGCCCTGAAGAATGTCAAAACAAGATGTTGGGGGTCTGCCCTTTAAAAAGTGCAAAATAAATTCCTCTGATCTGTGTTTTAGATAATAATAATTTAATATAAATATACTGTAAATTACACACAATATCTCATAATGATAATGAGATTTTTTGAAATTGTTGCAAATGTATTCAAAATTTTAAAAACCTGAAAAATCACATGTACAGAAGTATTCACAGCCTTTGCTCAATACTTTGTTGATGCACCTTTGGTAGCAATTACAGCCTCAAGTCAAGTAAGGTAAGGTAAAACTTTATAGTCCCAGTTAGGGAAATTTGTCTTGGGCTCTTGACCTCAGCTGCAGTCATCACAAACATGGAAAAACACCACAATATACAAAAAACAAATAAGTATATAAATAAATAAATCTCTATCTCTCAGTTTCTGCTGCGGAAAAACATCCCTACAGCATGATGCTGCCACCATCATGCTTTACTGTAGGGATGGTTTTAGCCTGGTGATAAGTGGTGCCTGGGTTTTTTCTAAACGTAACCAAAGAGTGAAGAGTCTCATCAGACCAGAGAATTTTGTTTCTTATGGTCTGAGAGTCCTTCAGATGCCTTTTGGCAAATTCCGGGCAGGGAGTGGCTTCCGTCTGGCCACTCTACCATACAGGCCTGATTGGTGGATTGCTGCACAGATGGTTGTCCTTCTGTAAGTTTTTCAGAAGGACGCTGGAGCTCAGACAGAGTGACCATCGGGTTATTGATCACCTCCCTGACTAAGGCCCTTCTCCCTCGATTACATCTTCCACTTATGGACGGTGGAGGCCACTGTGCTCATTGGAACTTTCAGAGCAGCAGAATTTCTTCTGTAACCTTACCCAGCCTTGTGTCTCGAGGCAATTCTGTCTCGGAGGTCTACAGACAATTCCTTTGTCTTCATGCTTGGTTTGTGCTTTGACATGCACTATCAACCCTGGGACCTTATATAGACAGGTGTATGCCTTTTCAAATCATGTCCAATCAACTGAATTTACCACAGGTGAACTCTAATTAAGCTGCTAAAACATCTCAAGAATGATCAGTGGAAACAGAATGTACCTGAGCTCAATTTAGAGCTTCACGGCAAAGGCTGTGAATACTTATGAACATATGAATTTTTTTAATTAATTAATTTATTTTTAGGTTTTTTATTTTTAATAAATTTGCAGCAATTTCAAATTTTTTCACATTGTCATTATGGGGTATTGTGTGTAGAATTTTGAGGAAATAAATACATTTAATCCAAATTTAATACTTTCCACATGCACCGTATATTCCTATCCTTTTATATGGAAGTTAGACAGTGAGCTTGATTTTTTTTTTTTTTTTTTTTTTTTTTTTTTTTTTTTTTTTTTTTTTTATGATCATCCAATCATTGTTGCATGGGTGCAAACTTGTCATCGATCGCCAAAATGTACCATTTTATGCCAAAAATAGGTTGTCTTTGAGAATCGCATGTTTTTTGGTTATTGCAAGTTATCGTATTCTGAATAAAATTGTATACTGTAGTCGGAATCTAATGGTTATTCCTTAAACACTGAAAACGTAATTAATAAATGAGATGTTTGAATTAAATATATAAATCTGGCTCAGTGAGGCATGCGCATGTATTACACAACTACTGAAAAAAAGCTGACCACCCCTTTTGTTGTCAATGTATAATTCACACACAGGAGACTGTGTACCTAAATTTGTGTGGGCTGTCACTTGTATAAGCATCCCCATGGTGCATAACTCTGATAAATAAAGGACTAAGCCAAAGGAAAATTAATGAATGAGGATCTTAGGTTGTTCTGGTAAATAAATTCTGTGAGATGCAACTTTGACACTGTTAAGGATGATCTACAGTTTGTGACCCCACACTACAAAAAAATATTTTCTTACTTAGACATTTTATCTTATTTCTAGTCCAAACATCAAAAAATTCTTACATTTTTCTAGAAAAGTAAAAAATGTCTTGTTTTCTGAAATAATTAAGTGAGATTTAAAGTATTTCATAAAATCCATTTTTCAAAAACCTACATTTTATAACATGTTTTTACTCCATAAGTTTAGTCGAGTGTTTGAAATAAATTCTTCTGTGAGATGATTTCTTAATTGTGTTTATTAGTCATGTTGAATCAACGAAAGCCATTTTATTTATCCAGGAGACGCTATGGGGATTTCCTTTTTTTTTTTTTCTTTTTTTGGTGGTTTATTTGGAGTTTTCGCATGAGAGCACCCTCTTGCCATTAAATGAGATTTACTACAGAACACAACTGTGCCTCCCTGACAAGATGTGCATGAAAATCGCAGCATTTCCTAAACTGATTTTTATTGAATAATTACCCTCAGGCAGGCCAGCAGACATATTTTCTTCCAAACATATTACAGTCAAGCATACATGTAGACTGATTTCCATTAATTGTGGAAGATGTCCTCTCCTCAATTAGTGTCTGTGTCATCAAAAACTTAAAGATCTGCAGTTGTTGGTAATTCAAATGTGCTTTTCACAAAAAAAATTAAATAAATAAGTAAATAGACTCAAGCGACTGTTTTGACTTTAATAAGCACAACTCTGAAAAATATTGGAATGTAAAATCAGTAAGCATTTTTGTATATACAGTTGAAGTCAGAATTATTAGCCCCCCCTTTGATTTTTTTATTTTTTTCATATATATATTTTCCAAATGATGCTTAACAGAGCAAGGAAATTTTAACAGTATGTCTGATCACATTTTTTTTCTTCTGGAGAAAGTCTTATTTGTATTATTTCGGCTAGAATAAAAGCATTTCTTAATTTTTTAAAAAACGTTTAAGGTCAAAATTATTAGCCCCTTTAAGCAATTTTTTTTTGATAGTCTACAGAACAAACCATCGTTATACAATAACTTGACTAATTACCCTAACCTGCCTAGTTAACCTAATTAACCCAGTTAAGCCTTTAAATGTCACTTTAAGCTGTATAGAAGTGTCTTGAAAAATATCTAGTAAAATATTATTTACTGTCATCATGGCAAAGATAAAATAAATCAGTTATTAGAAATGAGTTATTAAAACTATTATGTTTACAAATGTGTTGAAAAAAATCTTCTCTTTGTTAAACAGAAATTGGGGGAAACAATTAATGGGGGCTAATAATTCTGGCTTCAACTGTATATATTTTCACTCCTTGATATTGAACTATCACCAACATGATGGAAGCGATTAAATGTATATTATATCACTTAATTAATAAAGAGAATCCATCTCACAAATTTGACATAAGTAAAATTAAATCGAAGCAAAATAGAAGCTGGTGTTATGATTTGTACATAAAAAACAGCACATTACGTTTTTTAGAAACAATCAATTTTTTGTTTAATTTTTGTTTTGATTTTTTATATTGAGGGTTCTAAATGCCATGTAAAATTGGGCATTATAGTTAGCAAAGTAGTACTATAGGAAAATGATATGTCTATAAAATCACATTGATTAAAAAACAAGAGAATAACAATGACTATGTTTACATGGACATCAGTAATCGAATCATTTACATTAATCTTAATATAAGACAATAATATGATTAAGGTGTTTGAGCTGCTTTTTGAATATCCTTTTCATGATCCCGTTTTACATGTTAAAGCACATAATTCGATTAACATCATTACGTCACCACGCTATTTACATTTCCTCCGGAGTTTCATGTAATTTCGGGTGTTTCATTTTTAATTTGTCAACTTTAACTGCAGTTTGGCACTTCCACTTTCATTCGGGAACATTTCATGCATGCCCCCATGACAAACGAGATATTGGATGCAACTATGAACTGGTGGAAGAGTGTAGTTTTGATGGAATTTCATGCCGCACGCTAAATAGGAGGAAAAAAAACTCTGCATTTTGCGATGTGTGTGTGTCTATGGTCTTCACCGACTTGGTAGGTGCAAAGAATAGTGTCAAACAGCCGTGTGTGTGTGTGTGGACTATTCTGTTACAAAATGCAGCATGATGGTAATAGTTTGATTTTGGTGTTTACATGTCTGTACTGCACTTCAATATTGCGACTAAAATCGGCATACTTCACATGTCTTAATTCGATTTCTCTTTAGTTCGATTATGATCTTAATCGGATAAAATTAATCAAAAATCGCTGTTTACGTGGTAGACTCTTAATCAGAGTATTGTCTTAATCGTATTAAATCAGATTATTGGTGTTCATGTAAACGTACTCATTGTTAACTTTAGAGCTGTAAGAACTCTAACTTTATCTACAAAAGTCAGCTCTTTATGCAATGGAATATTATACTGAACAGCATCACTTTAATGTATATGTATAAATACTATGCGACTACCTTAAAATCGATAACCAATGACAATAACAGTCTATTCTCGTTCGTCTTTATTGAGCTTAGCTGCTTTCAATTGTTATAAGTGGAGCTTAGCGCCCTCTTATGGGGAAGATATCACTACTCGACTCGACTCATGCTCATCACCGATTTCACTTCAATATTATTTAGATGAAAATTCCCTCCTTTAATGACGTATGCTGCAATGCTCTCCACATCTACACTGCTGTCCCATGGTTGTGTTTGTTAGAAAAGTCCACCGTATCCAGAGCTTGATGTTTATATAAGACAGCCCTGCGGACTTATGGGACAGTCTGCAGCCTGATGCAAGCTGGACACCTCTTCCGAGCTTTTATTGAGTTTTTCACGGCTAACTTCAAACCCTGTAGAGATGTCAGAGCAGACTCGAGACGCCATTAGCTGGAAGTACATTGACTGTGATTGTCTTTTTCTCTCCACCTCAGTCTCTCACGCACTCTCTCTCACTCGTGTGGTTCCCTCACTCTTTCCTTCTAAAAAAAAAGAACTTTCATTATTAATTTTTACCCTCATATCTCAAAAAGTGCTTTTCAGTCATAATCCACCAGACTCTTTGGTTATTGCATTTATTTAATGAAAAAATCCAGGCGCCTTGGAAGACACAGAGTTACTGAGTGTGTGCTCGTGTGTGTGTGTGTGTGTGTGTGTGTGTGTGTGTGTGTGTGTGTGTGTGTGTGTGTGTGTTTATATAAGAGAGAGAGACCGAAAGAGACAGGAATAAGGAGGATAGTGAGTTTTTTTTCTCTGTCCACGGTGGAGGCCGAAGTTATTAAGTGTAGCGATGGAGTGGAACTTGAGGCTGTGTTCCTTTGGCTCTGGGCTTCTTATTAAAGCAGCAGAGATTGAGGCGATTTCACACAGATCTTTCTCTTTTTTTTCTTCTCTCCCTCTCTTTCCTTCCTTGCCAAATCCCGAATCGCAGACCAATCAGAGAAGTTCGTTTCTTGCGAGTGAAAGAAAATATATCCTCCACCATCCAAGGGTCTTTGAGTTTGACTACAAAAATCCTTCACCTGAAGTGACCTTATCGAATACAAGAACAAACAACACAGTCAATGGCTGGCAGCGCGTCGTTCGCTAGCGTCCGCTAATAGTGCTGTTTTTGGGAGCGATCGCCGAGAATCTGATTTCATCTTATTCTTGGCCACACATCACGAGAGCATCGGCGGTCCGCTGAGAGCAGACATCTTCAACTCGGTCTGTATTCGTGCCAGTATGTCGTATGATAGCAATCTGTCCGCTGTTCTTCCTGAGTCCTTGCTCATTCACTGGCTCCGTCCCTCCCTCTCTGGGTGCCATCCACCCCCCCCATCTCTCAGCTAATGAGTCCCTCTGGACGGGCATAAAAAGGCTCTCTCATCAGCCATCTTGGAGATGATTGAGGCTTCAAAGAGCCTCCCAAGACATTAGCATAACAAGGCTACCTGCAGATGCTGGCAGTGCCAGAGACCCCGAGATAGAGACAGCTCTCCTCTTTTACCTAGACAGCATGAATCATTTAACGTCCTGGGCCAGCAGAGTCTCGGCTTGTGGCCAGGTGTCGTGCTCGCAGCTCGAGTGGCCTTTTCTCTCTCCGAAAGTCTCTTGTGTTGTTGGCAAGTTAGTGGCTATTTATGAACCCTACCTGAGATTAAAGGATCAGAACTTTTTATTTTCATTACTGAACTGCAATTCGTGACTTTGAGTGGGTTTGTATACAGTTGAGCTTAGAAATTATGATCAACAAATAGAAGATGCTTTTTTAATACTTTCCAAAAACTTTATTTTATAATAATAATTGATTTTAAGGGAATTTTGACCTCCATCCTGATGGAATATGCCACTTTATAAAGAATAATAGTAATAAAAGCTAAATTCTCTTTTTTAACAAATGTGCAAAGAATTACTTTAAAATTTAATAAATTATATTCTGTTGGGTCTACAGTAGCTAGTTTGGTACTGTGTCTTGGTTTATACTGTTGTAGATAAAACTATAATTTTTAATAGAATAATTAATAAAACTTTATTTATTTTTTTTGCAGCGAAATATATGTCTTTGTATTGCATAATTTAATAAATGATCCAAATGAATTATTATATCATATGTTCATACATGCAGTTGAAGTCAAAATTATATATTTTTTTTCAACATAGGCTCAAAAAATCATAAGCCAAAAAATAAAGTAAGCAAGTAAATAACAGGGTGAGAATGTGGTAAAATCTAAAAAATGTTGTAAAATCAGGCGAGGGCTTTTCTTTTTCTGGATTGCTTTTTAAAACTGTCGGCTGGGTTTAGGGAAGGGGTGGGCGAGTCAATCTGTGCTTTTGAAAGCACTATTGGTTAGATTTAGGGAAGGAGGAGTGTGGGTCAGTCGAATAATCAGTCAATCGGCCTTCGTGGATTTACACAAGAACAGCAGGAACAAATGGCACTTGCGAGAGAAATTTGAGATTTCAAAAAACGCACATGGCATCCTCTGGTGAATTTACGAAAACAAAAACTGCAAAAAAAAAAAAAAAAAAAACTTGGGCTCCTGGGATGTACATTTTTTCAGAATGAGCCTGAGAAAGACCCTTTTTTTCAAATATTTCCTATAATATGTATATAGATGTGTGTGTGTGTGTGTGTGTGTGTGTTTGTGTGTGTGTGTATATATATATATATATATATATATATATATATATATATATATATATATATTTATATATATATATATATATATATATTTATATATTTATATATATATATATATATATATATATATATTTATATTTATATATATATATATATATATTTATATATATTTATATATAATTTTTTTTTTTTTTTTTTTTATTACATTTATTTATTTTTTCTCATAAGAAGCTGAGCCCCCCTATAATGAAAATCCTAAATCGCCCCTGACAGGGGCCTAATAATTCTGACTTCAACTGTATGTCGTTAACTGAGATTATTGCAGCAATGAATTTTTGTAATAACTAGCAACAGATCTCAGAATCCTCAACCAACATTAATGCAAAAGGATTGCCTTTATACAGTGAACTTAACATACACCCACCAGCCTCTTTATTAGGTACACCTGTCCAACTGCTTATTAAAGCAAATTTCTAATCAGCCAATCACATGGCAGCAACTCAATGCATTTAGGCAAGTAGACATGGTCAAGAGATCTGCTGCAGTTCAAATTGAGCATCAGAATGGGGAAGGAAGGGGATTTTAGTGACTTTGAATGGGGCATGGTTGTTGGTGCCAGACAGGTTGACGGGCTGGTCTGAGTATTTCAGAAACTGCTGATCTACTGGGATTTTCATGCAGAACCTTCTCTAGGGGTTACAGAGAATGGTCAGAAAAAGAGAAAATATCCAGTGTGCCGCTGTTCTGTGCGCGCAAATGCCTTGTTGATGCCAAAGGTCAGAGGAGAATGGCCAGACTGGTTTGAGCTGATAGAAAGGAAACAGTAACTCAAATAACCACTCGTTACAACCCATGTATGCAAAAAAGCATCTCTGAACGCACAACACGTCCAACCTTGAGGCGGATGGGCTACAGCAGCAGAAGACCACACCAGAACGTGGAACGGGAGATTCGAGAGTTGTGATGCTATCATGTCAATATGGGCCAAAATCTCTAAGGAATATTTCCAGTACCTTGTTGAATCTATGCCAGGAAGGATTATTGCAGTTCTGAAGGTAAAAGGGGGTCCAACCCGCTACTAATAAGGTGTACTTAATAAAGTGGCCAGTGAGTGTATATTGCACTAGCATGGTCTTTGCAACCCTTTGCACTACTACCTAGCATACAGTACACGCTTGTCAGTTTAACAAAGCAAAAACACAGAGATGCCCCTGGGCCTGTGCTTTACCTCATGTTGCATTCGACACAAACACATCCGCAGGTGAACATAACTGTTTAGCTCCGCCACACATCTTCACTCTCAGAGCCTTTGCTTCCTGCTGTATTACATTTACAGATAAAATCAGACGCTCATTTACTAAGCCTCTAAAGGTGTCGGGCTCAAGGGATTTAGCGCTCTGTTACTCTGTCGATCACTGAGTCAAATGATCTGAGACCAGTTGGATTGCAGTTGAATAATAGTTGGGTAATTCTATAACTGGAGGGACATTTGGGATGTAAAATCATTATTTTTTCAACAGTTATAATTTATTTTCTTTTGTCACCCACTGTGATGGATCACAAGATCTTACAGACCATATTGATGTAATATTTTCTACAACAATGTGTCTTTTAAAGCTGAAAATCCAAAATGTTTGTCCAAATTAGTCTTGTGTATTTTTCCATCATGAATATTGTATTCATATTTTATTTCATATTTTGTTGTGTGATATTTCAATCCTTTTATAATTTAATAATAATAATAAAAATAAAATAAATAATATAATTGTAATAATAATAATAATAATAATAATAATACATTAATTAATTAATTAATTAATTAATAATAAATAAAATAAAATAAATAAAATAAAATATTAAATAATAAATACATAATAAAATAAAACAAATAAATGAAATAAAATTATAAATGAAATAAAATTATAAATGAAAAATAAAATAAATTAATTAATTAAATAATTCTAAATAATAATAATAATAATAATAATAATAATAATAATAATTATTATGAATAAAAATATGAATAAAATAAATAATAAATAAAAACAATAATAAATAAAATAATAAAGAAATAAATAATTATTAAATAATAAATAAATGACAAAATAATAAAAATAAATACTCAAATAATTAATAAATAATAAAATAAAATAAATAAAATAGTAAATAATAAAATAATATAATAAATAAATAATTAATTAATTATTAAATAATAAATAAATAATAAAATAAAAACAAATAAATAAAATAAAATTATAAATAAATAAGAAAATAAATACATAAAATAATTCTAATAATGATAATCATAATAACAATAATAAATAAAATAAATTAATATAAATAAATTATTAAATTAAATAAATAAATAAAATAATATAAATAATAAAATAATTACTAAATAATAAATAAATAACAAAATAATTAAATTATAAATAAATAAATTTATTAAATTTAATAGTAATAATAATAATAATAATAATAATAATACATGATACATAATTTACAAGGGTCACCTGGCCAAGAGGTCTGCAGCACAGGACTTTATAAAAAAAATAATAAATAAAATAAAAATAATATAATAATACAGGTTAGTCTATGTTCCATTTGACAGTATTAAATGGAAATTATGTCACAGCCACAAAAGAACGACAACTAGCAGCCAACAATCCGTACTTAAATCATGTTTGTACAGTGTAACTTTCTCCGAATGCAATGGTCGTTCTTATAATTGCTCGCTTTCTGTCAGTTGTGTGATCTGAATAGCCCTTCAGAGGCTGCTGACTTTTCTCCAAATGTGCCAAAGGCAATCGAGTCACCGTTGCTCTATCTATAACCTGAACAGAATTGGCCGAGGCTTTACGTTATTCGCGAGCCGCGCTTGGAACAGGGCGTCCGGCCAGACGCTTTTTCTCGTGTTGTTTCAGTCACGGAGCGGATAAGAAGGGTCCACAGAGAGCCCTGTTCCCCAGCAGACGCCCTCCTCGCCCGGGCCGCCTCTATACCACTCCTCCCTCCAGCTGATGTGGTGTGGAAAAGTCCTGTCGGCTCGCGGCACAGTCTGCATTCCTGCCCAATTACATCCAGCCCCAGCTGACTTCCATTAGACTTGATCACAGCCCCGAGACCAGCAGCGGGAGGGGAGCGGTGCAGTGAGTTTGTGGAGCTGTAGTGGCGGTGACAGGTTCACTATAGCTGTATGAGCTCAGAACAATCATAACACAACCTGTAAAGACACCCGTTCAGCTTTTTTTGGGATGCTGTAATGGGAAACAATGTGGTATTATGAGCTTGTGATGTCATGCGTAGTAACTTCATAGCCACTGGAGGCAAGGATGAGATCAGAGAGAAACCCAGCACCACACATGGGAGACAAGTATACTGAGTAGACCTCAGTCAGTTCATCATCTGAGGGAGAAATGGAATTTAACCACAGGTGTTTCATGTTGTGTTTTTACTTTAGTATTTACAGTTAATATTAAAATGGGTCACTCTTTTCAATAAGGTTTCATTTCATTATCTAATTATGAACAATATTTGTATAGCATTTATGTATCATAGTTAAACATTTACTAATGCATTATTAACATCCAACTAGGGCTGGGCGATATGGCAAAAATAAAAATCTCGATTTTTTTTTTTTTTTTTTTTTTTTTTTTTTTTTTTTTTTTTTTTTTTTTTTTTTTTTTTCATAAGGTTTGACCGATTCATGATTTCGATTCCGTTTTTTTTATTTATTTTTTTATAAAAAAAAATTTACTGTGTAACTACCTTACCAGCTTACCTTGTTCATTTAAATTTAAATAAATGCTGAAACTAGTTTTTTTCATGCTCACTTGTAAAAGAAAAGCAACATGTGACTAAACGCGGTTATGGCACTCTATGGCACTCTATAGGGATGCTAAACATAGCTACAATAGAAGTCACAGCAGGTCATATGTTGTGCAGCTTTGGTCAAATTTTATTTGGAGAGAAAATGACCAAAATGTAACGTGAAGATTGAAAAGGATTGGAGGGGAAATAAATATTTCAAATCTCTGTACATAACAGAAAAATAAACAATGATAACGCAACAATAGTTTATCTGAATTAGTGGCATGGCAGAAATATATATTTAGACAGGCCTTGTCAAAGTGAGCGGGCACTTTCACTAATAAAAAATATAGCACTTAAATTATTTCATAACAATCAATAAAATAACAGCGGTTTTATATCAAAAGTTGGTAATGATATAAAATATACTACATTTTGATGGTAAAATATAACCATTTAAACGATTTCAGTATTTAAACATTAAATAACGAATGCATCAAGTTAAATATAAAAAAACGAATGAAACAACACATAGCATATCAGGATATAAAGGACTATATTTAGCAGAATGCTGCTCTTTTTATCTTTATATTATTATAGTTTTATTTTTGTTATTTAAATTATTTTTTGTCTTCATAAATAACTAACGAGCTATAGACAAATATCTGCTTGACGTTTTAGAAAATATTTGTGCGTAGCTCCACCACCCAGCATATATTAAAGATCACCGTGAGAAAAAAAAAACCTGTTACATATCTATCTATATTTAAATGTCTATCTTATATTTAACTGAATCGTATAATGGCCTATAGCTGAAATGTTGGAAATTGCTTAATTTATTTTTTATAAAACATTTGTCGATATGTATTGATAATTTTTGGAGTAAAAACTGCCGACATTTAAGAATCCATATTTATTTTATTCATTCATTCATTTTACTTGTTTATTGGTGCATATATGGGTTATGATTTAATTCATACAGTACCGTCCTTCAGGTGGTGCGCGGGTATAATATACAAAACCAGCCATCTGGGCTTTGAACTAGGTGCAATTATTTCCTTGTGTGTGTGTGTGTGTGGAGCGATGGGTGCGCGGGCATAAGTGACTAAAAGTGACTCCACCTGTCGAGCCCGTCTCGCAGCTCGCGCGGGAGAGACAGACGGCTGCTGGGACGCGAACAACAGCACGACGCGCGTGGAAACATTAGCGAAGTTGGCTGGCTGCGGAGCTATTGTTGCTCTAGCGGGAAAATGTCCCGGTGTTCCCAATGGCAAGTCCGCCCTGGCGCGCTTCCGCTAAATCAGCTGGTAGCTCATCAACAGAGCCGCGACGTCAACACACAGAATCAGCACAATTCAGCACGGTTGTCCAACAGTTTAGAACGGTTTGGCACGATAGTGGGAAAGTGGCTTTAATATTTTTATAAAAAAAATCGCGATTCTTCGATTTTGTAAAAAATAAAATCGTCTTAAAACGTAAATTCGAATTAATCGAAAAAATCGCCCAGCCCTACATCCAACATTCGTGCTTGTTAACATTGTTTAATGCACCATGACTTAACGCGAACTAACAATGAACTGTTCTTTTCATTAGCTAATGTTACCTAACATTACGAAATACTGTAATACATGTATTGCTCATTGTTTGTTCATGTTAGTAAATGCAGTAACTAACATTAACAACCCAGGCTCATTCTGATTACGTACCACTATATACATTTCTGGAGAGAGCAAAATACGTCCCAGGAGCTTTTTTTTGCAGTTTTTTTTTTTTTTTTTCGCGAATCCACCAGAGGCCGCTGTGTATGCTTTTTATCTCAAATTTCTCTCGCAAGTGCCATTCACGCATGCTCTTCTCACATAAATCCACCAGAGGCCACTATTAACTGACTGACTAACCAACTGACAGATACCCCCACCCTCCCCTTACATAACCCCACCCATTTTTTCAAAAGCACCTATTGACTCGCCCACTCCTTCCCTAAACCCAACCGCAGTGTTTCAAAAAGCAATCCAGAAAAAGAAAAGCCCCCTGATTTTTAAGCTGTTTGCAGATTTTACCACATTCTCATCGTTATTTACTTTATTTTATTTTTTGGCTTTTGTTTTTGTCTTACCTGCTTTCTGGAACCGTTCTTCTCCAGACTCGAACCCCGTCATCGCAGTCAACTCTGCTCTGCATCCCAAGTTCGCCGACGTTTACACGTTGAACTTTTTATGATTCTGTGGTGTCTTCTGTGCTCCTGTATGCTGTAAAAATAGAAAAGAATTAAGAAAGCTTATAAAAAGGGCAGGTTCTGTTGTGGGGTGTGGACTATCCACTATAGAAGCGATTGCACATGTTCGAATGATGGACAAATTTGTCAGTATGATGAACCACAATAATCATCCCTTTTTTGATACAGTCCAAGCATGTGCAAGCTCTTTTAGTGCAAGATTAAGTCAACCCCAGTCTTACAGAGAAAGGTACAGGAAATAATTTTTACCAAGAGATCAGATTATATAACCAAAATCATACTAGATTAATTATGCTGATTTGTAATAGTTATTAGATATGGACAAGTGTTTACTTGTTGTTTGAAACTAAGGTGTGCAGTATGAATGTAATTTTATTACTGTTTTTATACATATGTAACTTATTTGATCTATTTTTAGTATGGAGAGCTCTGCTGTGACATGTGAATTTCCCTTTGGGATTGATAAAGTCTAACAACTATAACGTACATGTCGAGCTACCGGACAAGCTGTTATTAGCCAAAAAAGCCGTCTGTACGTAGGTAAGAGGTCAGCTGATAAGAAAGAAAAGGAACGACGCCATACTGCCCCATTGCATTCATTTTAGCATTCGGTGGGCGTTTTAAAGATGAAATGCAGCCATACGTACTTCATACGTTACTACGTAATTCGTGATCTCCAGAAATGTATATAGGGCTATGTTTTCAGAATGTTAAACATTAACTTATACAACCTTAATATTGGGAAGTTTTGGTGTAAAATGTTTATGCTATAAGTATTTGTAAATTAAGGAAATACCAAGGAAATATTGTGTCTGTAAAAATGGAAATATTATAAATTTTTTAACATTTATTATTTTTTAAGCTTTCAGGCGATGATGCATTACTTATACTAGGATGGATTATATTATAGGTATATGATCTAATTTATGTATAATTGTTTTGTATTATAATTATCTAGTATTATAAAATCTACGTCGATACGGTACATCACCAAATAGTAGATATAAAGATATAGCATATATTTTTGATACAATACCCTATGCTGCAATTCAAAATTTGTCGGACGTTTGCTATTAAAGGAAGGACTAGCAGAGACTATCTATGGTACTTTGTGAGACTTTGACAGGGACTTTGTCAGTAACTGTCAGTAACAGATTATATGGAGCAGTTCTTTTTCCTCCGGATCATAACATGTAAGTGTAATTAAAATTGTTGCCTCGTTTTGTGTAGTTTGCAAAACGTTTTTAATTGTGTGTTATAAGTTGTAATAACTTGGCGTGGCTTGTAATCACTAATCTATTATAGATCATTGCTTGTAATGCATCTCTCAGGTTAAATATGTATGGGGCTGTTCACATGTTGTGTCCAAAACCACATTGAAAACACAATGGGTGCTTCTTTCTTTACCGATTTTAATGCATTTCTGTACTCGCGATCCTCTGCCATTTTGTCTTTGCTATAGCCACCATCAGCTGTTCATACATGCGGCGGCGCGGTCAATTTTCAAAATAGTTCAACTTTTGCCACTGTGTGGATTAATACTGAATGGGTGTCATTGTTATTACTTGGGGTTAGGTTTTAAAGTAGAGTAATATGCTGGTGTTTAACTGCATTGCTTTATTGCATTCCTACTTCATAGCCGTGTTTCTCTCTGTCTCGCACTGAACCAATCACAACAGACTGGGTCATCGGACCAATCAGCGCAGATTAGCTTCACGCAAAGGAGGGGTTTGGGATTCACTAAACAAATCATATGGGAGTCTTTGGGACAATTAGGTAAAAATAAATGCATATTATAAGACAATGAAAGTGTTTTTTTGACCTTGCATGACCCTTTATGACCTTTTATAATGCAAAATAGGGGGTCTTTACTATATTATTCATTTGATTTATAAAGCCAGTCTCAGCAATTTATTTCCAAATGGAACTGATCCAGCTCAGTGATGCTGTTAGCAGTTAACAGATTACAGAAGGCCATTGTGCCGTGTTAAGACAGAATTTTTCATTTGAAACAAACAGTTTGAAGGAACAAACAGAGTGAAGGAACAGTTTATTCAGTGTCTCATTCGCTGAGTTGTGATGAGAAAGCACTGACAATATAACAAACAGTACAGTACGTTCATCCCTAACAGCATCACTTTCATAAATGTCCAATAAAATGCAGCACCCTCTAGAAGATGATCATCCACATTGCATTCATTATGTAAATGCAGGTCTATATTTTCCATACAATAAATATCATTAGAGACTTGTAGAATGGCGCACAAGAGTTTGGACTTTTGTCTGACTTCTATTTGTTGTCTGTATCCCATCTCCACCCACACCCTCATCTTTCTGCATCTTAAGATTTTCATTAAGACATTATTTAATATGTTTATTAAGCTGCTTTCCTCATGGGCGCCATTGGCTGCTGTAGGTGATTTCAGCTTTACTGTCCTTGTGGGGACATTTGTGGCTCTGACACAAGCACACACACACACAAAACCCTGTATGGTTTAGCGGCTTTACATGCTTGCTTTCACAATAAGAAACTGAGGAAACAGAAAAACCTCAATAGCACAATTCCAAAATATAATCCTTTTAGTGAGAAAAAGCTATGATTCGCCTTCTGAAATCATTTCATTTAGATCTCCTGAACAAGCGTGGCTTTTTTTGTGCTGGTGTCCCAGTAATACATCAAATAAACGGCCTCCCAGGGTCTCGTTTTTTTTAAATGTTCCCACATCTGTTCGCCAAGATGCCGCCGCTAAAGCCGCTTTCTGATGCGGTCCCTCACCCAGAGCTGTCAGGATGATTTCTGCCTGTTCTCGCTCTTCGCTCTATCTCTCCGGCTCGCTTTTTTATTTATCTGGGAACATTTAGGGCATATTTTTAATGCCGAGCCTTATCCATGACTGTGGTTCAGTATAGGGTCAAACATAGTCGTTTGCGCATTACACAGACGTGCTTCTTGCTGGTAGTTCATAAAATTACCATCCTGCATGCAAATCTGTATATTCTTATCAGCATTTCACACTTCCAAAACCCACTTGTCCTGCTGCCTTAAAAACGCTATCCTCACTGAAAGTAGATTTTAAAAAAGTATTATTTGAAGTACTTTTAATATAATTTATTATTTTATAATAAAATAACAAATACAATGTAATAGATGCCACTAAGCATAATTATTTGTATTATTATATAATGCTATATATTTTCAATATTTTTATTAATTAAAAATACATATTCATATTAAAATCAATTTAATAATGTAAAAACTTTTAATAATTTAAATACAAATTAATTATAATTAATTAAATAAATGTATGATAACTGTATTAAATGGCATTAAACTAATATTATTTGTATATGGTATATGCATGTTGTTTAGTAGATTAACAATTATATTAATTATATTAACAATTATATTAAATTATATTATATAAATCTAAATTATATTATAAGGTATTTAAGGGATTTAAACAGTTGTTTGGCAACAGTGTGTGAATATAACCAGCTTCTAATGGTAAAACGTTATTAATTTTAGTTTTTATAATCATAATTCATAAAAACAGCCTGCAGGAACACTTTGATGGTAAAGTCTAGATCGGATACGCGGCCGGCCGGAAGTGCGATATTCGCATCAATATAGCAGCATTTTTTAATGACAATATAACAATAATTAATATTTTCACAGTACTGTGACGGTTGGGTTTAGGGTTGGGGTGGGGGTAGGCATTAAAAAATACAATTTATTGGGTAATTTAATAGATAGCATAAATAATGCGTTACTGTGACGGTTGGGTTTAGGGTTGGGGTGGGGGTAGACATTAATAAAATACAATAAATGGGAAATTAAAAAAATTATATAAATAATTCTCATTAACTTCCGGCCGCAACCATATCCAATCTAGCAACAACCCCCTTTGATCGACATTCTCCCTTTGTACGTGTCATCAGAGCGTCTTATTTTTGAATCTGCTAACACGTAGGCATTTGTAGCTCCACCCTCTTTTGGAAAGAGCACAATCGTAAATAAAATAAATAAAATGAAGTTATTATTAAAAAAAACAATTAGGGCATATAAACGGTTTCAATGAAAATGCAAAGAGGCAGTCAATAGGAGTTGAGAGCATATTAAGCACTACACTGCTGCATTGTATTGGTCCAGGTGATCAAGAAATGGTTGCCATATATTGTAAAAAAAAAAGATGATCAATAACTTCATAACGGACTCTTTCCATGTGCAATATTTGAGTGAGATAATAAATTAACCACGTCTTAAATTTGGAGTAGAATCTGATTTCCAAAATTTTAGAATGACACTCTTAGCAATAATCATTCCATAAATGGTGGTGCTTTGTATGGACACATTATAATCCAGCAGAAAACGAGAGTACCCAAAAATAGCAATTTCTGGGTCAGGTGTAAAGGTAAAACCATAAATGTCAGAAAACCATTTATATATGTCACACCAGAAATCATAGTTTGGGACACGTCCAAAAGAGGTGGGTCAGAGAGACTTCAGCAGACTTACACCGGTCACATTTAGGGGAGATGGTAGGAAAAATTCAGTGGAATTTAGATTTCGAGTGCAGTCTATACATTACTTTAAATTGAATTAATTGATGCCTGGAATTAATAGAACAAGATCGAATTCTACTGAGGCTTTCCTCCCATGTATCTGTCTTAATCTGTATGCCCAGTTCCTCTAAACTATTACAAATTAAAAAAAATATTGTAATAGATGGAATTAAACCCATGTTATTTGAAATATGTATATAATATTGTACTATATATTCTATTAAGCCATTTACATTTTTTTAAATTATTTTTAACAAATGACCAAAACATTTATTATAATCAAGACTATTTTTAGCTGGTCAAAAGCTGCATATAAGTTGGGATTCAGCATACTTTATGATGCCTTAAAATACTGCTTGCAGAGGCAACTCGCTAGTGTTTTTGAGCAAAGTATTTAAGATTGGCGTCCAGTCAGACTCTAAACCATATGATTACAAAGAGACTAAATATCTGGCGTGGTATCTTGCCAGTCTCCCTGTTCTTTCTCTTTGTTGCGCTTGTTTTGTTTTTGTTTTGTTTTGTTTTTGGAGATTGAGTTCTTTAAGATTGATTCAAGCTTTGCTGGCAGCCTGTGTTTGTTGCTACCCATAATTCACTGCTCCAGCTCATGACAGACAGCGCAGCTCTGGATCGGCCGCTACAGCTCTGTGATGGATTACTCCAGACTAAATGCATCGCTAAAGACGCACACACACAACCTTTCTGAATTGTTAACCAATTTTCTTTTTTGAGAAGCAGGTTAAATACACAAACATGCACCCAGCATAACACAGCTAATCCTTTATAAACATTATACACCAAATTACGTGTGCAAATTCATCACACAAACACACGACAAGTCACACAAACAACAAATGTGGCCCCTCTGGTTGGGCCTCTTTAACAAGGTAATGCATCATAAATTCATTTGGCTCCCAGTAAACATTGTTGAAAAATGAGAGTGATGGATCGGCGTGTGTGTGTGTGTGTCTGTGTGTGCGTGCACGTGCGTGTGCGTGAGCGTGTGTGCGTGTGTGCGTGTGTGTGTGTGTGTGTGTAAGAGAGACTGGCACTCCTGCAAAGATTTTTTTAGGGTATTTTAGGCGAGTTCCTGACGCAAAGTCTGTCCTGATGGGTAGGAAACTTAATTATGCTGCCTTACAAGAGACCTTCACTGCGTCTGAAATTGTGTGTGGTATGCTAAGTCATTTAGAGTTTGCTATTTTTGAATACAAGTAAGCATTTGCTTTAAAAAAAAAAAAAAAAAAAAGGAAATGAAAGAAAATCTGTATCGGATTACTAGTGGTTTCATTTATTTGTTATAGTTTTATGGGCTTTTAGTTTACTTTAGTTTATTTTTTTATATATTGCTGTTTAGGTTTAATTAGTTCAGTTGTATTCCTGTTTATTAAAGGTGCTGTAAGTTTTTGACTCTTCTAAAGCATTCAAAAATACCATAATATGTTTGCAGATATTTAAGAAACATGCCAAGTGAACATTCTTGTTTATCTAAAAAACAATGCTGAAGTCAGATATTCTGCTTTGAAATGTGCGTTATGTGCCAGAACGTCTGTCTTTGTTTTGATCATTTAACCCGCCCAATGCCAGTTTGCCCAATTATATTTAAGCACTCCAGGTTGCCTTTTATTCAGTCATCCGTGATGAAAATGTGATCTACGGTGGGCAGTAGCAGACTCGGAAATGAGACACAGATTCAGAGTTCCACATGGTGGTTATTAATTAGCAAATAATATAAATATTACGACTGTAAACATTAGGTGAGCAGGTTATATTGTAACCCCGTGTCCTAACAACATGCTACGGGGCGAGGTTTGCAGTGATAAGCAATTTGGCCGTTTGCACCAGACAAAACAGGACAGAAATTTTCAGCCCTTCAGAAGCACAAAATAGTGCACTTACTGCACTCCAACGAAATGGTAAGGTTTATAATTTAATAATCCATATTAAACCTTGAAACATGCTGAATCACTGATATGTGTTGGCTTGCACTGAATCATAGTTCTAAAGTTCAATTTAAAACGGTTTATTTGATTTTCAAGATCTGAGCTGAACTATCTGCTGCTGCTTTCAGTATATGGCAATAAATGTCATGTAAAATGGCATTCAAACTCACATTATTAGCATTTAACTCTGAAAAAAGCACATGAGGTGTACCTGAGGTGATCATTGTCAGTTTATCTTGTTTGTCAGCTGCAAGAAATAGAAGCATTTCTAAAATATACATTTCAGGTGTTGATTAGGACAAAAATTTATTTTAAAATGGAAAATATTCCTTCTATTGCGTGCCATTGCTTTTATTTAGAAAACGACTTAAATCAGCCTTTAGGCTCAGTAGTCAGGCTCATATCGTCAATCTGGCAACCTGCACTTGCGTGTGTTTTGAACCAGGCGTGCAATACCTAGTTAAACCACTGGGTGTCAAACTTACTGCATCTTTAAGTTTAATGCTACGAACCTGTAAAATTTGTCACCATGGCATCATTTATTCAACATGTGTTTTTGTATGATATTTATATTTAATTTCAGGTTCATTTTTTTTCTTCAGAATTTTTTTGTTGATGTTGTTGTTTTACTGAAAATTAATTAAAAAATGTAATCAATAAAATTAATAAACTATTGGATTTCTATTGCATTTATAATTATTAATTTTAATTTATTTTTCATTTTATTTCCTTTTTATTTGTATTATTTACTGTATAATTATTCCAGTCAGCATGTGATCGATACCAGATTGCAGTACAGTAAACTCAGATCATTTAAAAAAATCCAAGAAAATTTATTAAATAATAAAAACTGTATATTTATTATTTTAAGAGTATTTTAGTTATATATTATTTATATTATGTTTTATATTATAGTACTTAAATTATTTAAATTTTCATTTAGCAATTTGCATATAATATTTATATTTTATTATATAATTATATTTTATTTTGTTTTTGTGGGTAAATTGGTCCCAGAATGAAATGCAATACGCATAGATGGGGGAAAATCCAAAATGGGTATTTAATAAAGGAAATTATGCTTAATTTTGCTAATTCCTTACAGAATTTTATCAAAAACATAAATTAATAGATTAAATTTATTATTTTTGATGAAAAATGCACTTTGCTTATCGAGTGTGATTTTTATTTTTGCAATAGTTGTTGGATATGTAGAGCACTTAAATCACTCCCTTATAAGGTTTTACATCTTTTAAAATGCACCCTTATTAGACAGCTGTCTACGTATATAGGCAGTGAGACAGGTCACTAAGTTTTGGAACGGGGCTTGTGAGTTACTATATAAATGTTTGTGGGCGACTGAACAGACATTGACTCATACACATGTTTTCTGGTCATGGGCTGCTAATCTTTATGGTGGTCATTTAGCTGTGGAGAAACCTTTGAGAAAAAAGGAGAGAAAAAAACAGCAGCAGAGAGCGAATAACCAGGCTGGAAAGTGTGATATCCCACTGCAGTGACCATGCTGTTAGAGGAGACTCGTGCTTTCCATTTTGGGATTCAGCTGCGTTTGCACTGAAGACACTGACAGTCTCAGCACCTTTGCACCTTCAGGAACAATAAGACCTCACCTGGCGCACACATACATCGATTTTTTTTTTTCAGCAGTATCTGTGCATGCTGAAAGATTCACCCACTTAAAACACACTCTTTTCTAGTAAAAACTCATCATTTGCACTTGCAGTTGCAATTATCGCTGCCCATTTTTTTTCTTCCCCTCCATCCTCTTAAAATGAGAAGCAGCAGCCCTGATGCAGTGATTAACTCTAAATTGCAACAGCTGTTGATGGCAACTCCAATTAAGACTGCGGGCATCAATTTACCGGCAATCTATAGCATTAGTGAGGTTTCATCTTTTACCAGCCCTGTTAACCACCCAATGGTGACAGAAGCCTGTCACTCAAGCCTGCAAATTACTGGCATTGGTCAGGGAATAGAGAGTGTGTTGCTTTAGGGTGGCCGTCGGTTGACATGGATGGCATTTATGTAGCTTAGGAAGATGTGCTGTCACCATTGTGTCCTTGAGAAAGGCATTTTGGCACACTCATGCACGTGCTGTATGTGGAAACGTGCTGAGCTCAAAGCGATTGTGCCTCCTCCTCCTCCTTAAATGGCCTGCAGCCACATTTCATTTTAACAGAACGAGTAAAGTACATCGTTTATGATACAACATTTTGTTTGGAAGAAAACAAGAAGAAAAGCACTTTTGCTAATATGCTGCCTAATAGATTCAAGGACGACATATTATGGCTATTTTCGCTAGATGTAAAATAAATGTCTGGTGTCCACAAAAGTCTTTTAACCCTCTAAGGTTGGCAGATCACGGCGGTATGATTAGCATCTCTTTTTTCTTATCAATGCCAAAAACACAAATGGACAGTTTTCACTGAGTGGTACAGTATGGTACGGTACAGGTCAGTACAGGTCACATTTATCAGGCTTGCGTTTCCACTGCCAAAAGGGTGTCAATGGTACTCTTTTGGTGAGAGTGGTGTACGACAAAATTTCAGTCTATGTCATTCTTGCTGGAGGAAATGTCTACACTTAAGCTGTACGGGTCGTTCACATATCATATGAGAAGCACTTCTCACAAAACAGATGCTTTATACACATAAATACTTGTGTATAAATGTTCATTACCTTTCTATGAATATAATTTGATTATAACTGCAGATCAATGGCAAAATACCCTACTGTAACGTCTGCAATTATATAAAATAAATAAAGACCATATATGAACACATACAGCCCCTTACAGTCTCCAATATGTTACCAATTACAGAAAAAACTACACACAACATACATTTAGTCCTTATTTGGGTTCAAAAACAACACACAACATATAGCCCAGTCAGTGCAAACCTCTCATCTGTATCTTTAATCTTCACCAGCACATGTAACCTCTGTTAGAGGGTAATTCTGTCATTCCGAGTTTATAATAGTCCAAAAGGTGATGATAATAGTTAAACATGGCAGTTTGTTCATGTTTTAGGTATCTGAAACAATCATTTGCTCCTTTGTTTTTTCAGCCTTCTCCTTTGTTTTTTCCAAGCTTCACTCTCGTGTATGTCCGTTTCTGAAAGGATCGGATGTCAGAAGCACTTCAATAATCACGCACACATTATTATCATCAGCTCAAGAAGTTCGATATTTCGAATATAGACGAGCAGCTATAGAGAAAGTAAAACTGCTCGCACTTTAGACTGCCTTGTAAACAACTACAGGGCACAGGGCAGATTCTGCTCTTCTCCTTGGCTTTGTGGCTGTTTATCAAGACGGCGACAAGGTTTGTTTGAGCTCGGGTCGACCATGGCTTGTTATTATAATTCATTCATTTTTTTCGGCTTAGTCCCTTTATTAATCTGGGGTCGCCACAGCGGAATGAACCACCAACTTATTTAGCATATGTTTTACGTAGCGGATGCC
Source organism: Danio kyathit (assembly GCA_903798195.1). Lineage (NCBI taxonomy): Eukaryota > Metazoa > Chordata > Actinopteri > Cypriniformes > Danionidae > Danio > Danio kyathit. The sequence continues at coordinate 50,133,233 of LR812534.1, read as the reverse complement.
CTTCCAGCTGCAACCCATCACTGAGAAACACCCATATACACTCATTCACACTCATACACTACGGACAATTTTTAGCTTACCCAATTCACCTGTACCGCATGTCTTTGGACTTGTGGAGCAAACCAGAGCACCCGGAGGAAACCCACGCGAACGTGGGGAGAACATGCAAACTCCACACAGAAATGCCAACTGACCCAGCCGAGGTCCGAACCAGCGACCTTTTGCTGTAAGGCGAAAGCACTACCTTCTGCGCCACCGGTTGTATATTGTGGAACAAAACCTTGTAATGGACTGTCAGTACATATTTTACTGACTGATTTCTCTATATATTATTTCTTATATACTTTATATTTTACTAAAACTACTAAAATGTCAATAAAAGTCACTTTATTAAACTGTAGAGTTGAATTTTCAACCTCAAAAGTGGACAAAGCAGAGATCAACATCCCTTAATGCAATTCACAACCGGAAATAAATGAAAAACACTTGTGAATCACAAAATACGAAAACTATTAATTAACAGATATTTTTTACAGTGTACTCAGACACTCCAGAAACAACAATGGCTGCATTTACACTGCAGATCTTGATGGCCAATTCCAATTTTGTGACTATCTAATTCTTTGGATGACCCGCTTACATCTTCTTTTAAAAAAGGCTTGCTTCCGATATCTGAATCTGTATCCGATGCATTGACCTGGAAAAAAAGATTGGGTGCTGACTGACAGATGTGATAATAAAATCTTTTTTCTTTTCAGTCCTCTTTAATCTGTTCGCATGGTTTAATTTTGATTGTATATAAATAGCATCCTTAAGCACTATGTTATTTCTTGCTCTCGACAGTGCTGCACATGATTTTTTTTTTACAAGTTGATTTACAATAGTTTAGTTTACATTTGGCCATATTCTTTTAATCTAGTTTTTTTTTTTTGACCAGTAAAAGTTTAAGCATAATGTCATGTCCATGATGTGTGATTTATGCACAATTTGACCAAAATAGTATGTTCTCGTGATGTAAGGAATTGGATATACAGTAATTGTATATAAGCATAACAAAATAAAAGCTGTTGTCATTTTTTACATTTACTGGGGTTGTACTTTAAATGGTGCAAACCAGACCTATTATAAACCTAAATGTACAAATTCAAATGAATTCAATCTGAAAAATATACTCTTTACATAATAATAGGTTGTTTGTGGTAATGATGATGATGGTATTGCACACAGAAGTAGTAGCTCTTCTGTGTTCCAGCACTATTAGCAATCGCACTTTATGCATACTGTGTCTGAAGCCACCTTTTCAAGCGGGCCAGAGGCTGGTTCAGCGACCCGCGCCCGGACACAGTCTGGAGCGATCACACTAGTCAAACAAAGCAGACTCTGGAGGTCAAATGAGCATGGGCATGATGCAGATCGCCTAGCTTGAGTACAACAAGGTCAATGTTTTCTGTAACCAAACATCATGCTGTTACTTTTAAGAGTTTTGGCATGATGAATTGTTTTTGATAGAAGAGATGGGAAATCAATTGTGGAGTGAAAAGTGTGAAGGAAATGTGCATCAGCAAGGAAAAAGAAAAGAGAAACGTGTTTATTATTAACGTACTGGCAAATACAGTAATTGTAAGTATAAATTGTAAAATAACAATAATAAAAATAATAATAGTAATAAAAATATATTGAATAATAATAATATAATAGCAAATAAAATTTAACCTTTGATATTTATTATATTTAGTTAGTCATTTATATGGGTTGTGGACAAGAAATGTTGCTACACTGTAAATAATGTTTGCTTCCACACAATCAATTTGTGTTGGGACAACATTAAGAAAATAAGTTGGCTTATTAGTTTTTACAAATGTAAGTTGATTGAACAATACAGTTAAGTCCCCCAAAGAACTCAAGAATTGTGTTATTTCAGCTCATTTTCAATAAGTAGTTTTAAATGAGTAGTTTAAATAAGTTTTTGAGCGTATATATAGCATGTATAAACTGTTATACTGGAGAACATTTTAGTAGCTGTTTATTTAGTAGCTCTTATTTGCAAAGAGCTTTATTTAATTATGTAATTAATATATACTCTCACTGGCCACTTTATTAGGTACATATGTCTAACTGTTCGTTAATGCAAATTTCTAGTCAGCCAATCCCATGGCAGCAACTCAATGCATTTAGTCATGTAGACATGGTCAAGACGATCTGCTGCAGTTCAAACCGAGTATCAGAATGATGAAGAAAGGTGATTTAAGTGACTTTGAACGTGGCATGGTTGTTGGTGCCAGACGGGCTGGTCTGAGTATTTCAGAAACTGCTGACCTACTGGAAATTTTATCTACTGGGCCCATTAGTACCAATTGAGCATCGTGTCAACACCAAAGCCTACCTGAGTTTTGTTGCTGACTATGTTCATCCCTTTATGACCACAGTTTACTCATCTTATGATGGCTACTTCCAGCAGGATAACGCACCATGTCATAAAGTGCAAATCATCTCAGACTGGTTTCTTGAACATGACAATGAGTTCACTGTACTCAAATGGCCTCCACAGTCACCGGGAGATTTACATAATGGATGGGTAGCCGACAAATCTGCAGCAACTGCGTGATGCTATCATGTCAATATGGACCAAAATATCTGAGGAATATTTCCAGTACCTTGTTGAATCTGTCCCACGAAGGATTAAGGCAGTTTGGAAGGCAAAAGTGGGGTCCAACCCAGTACTAGTAAGGTGTACCTAATAAAGTGGCCGGTAAGAGTATTTTATATTAAAGTATCCAAACCTCCTTTCCAGCTGTGTTTCACCATCATGTAGAGACAGACAGAGTGGGAATGAGATGGAAATTGATCACCTAGCGGGTTTAGTGACAAACGGCTCTTTATATGGTCCCGTGGTGTTAATCGAAAGATGGTATCGATTTTATCATTCGTTTTTAAACAACCATCATTGTAACATCCTAATGGTTCTTCTAGGCCTTCTATTCTTTCCCAAGCCTCCCTTTGGCCTCGGCTGGCAGAACTCCAACTAGAGCACTATGTCCCTATGGGCTAATCAGCTGAGCACAGGCCCATCGGCCGGCCTGTTAGTTCTGGCTGTAATGCAGGCGCTGGGAATGTGTGTGTGAGCTTCCCAGCCCTGTTTAATCTCTCCTCTCCCTGGAATGCTGATACTCTGAAGTGCTGGACCGTTCCGAGTAGAGCCGGAAAGAAATATTGAGCAAGAAGGCATGGACAGAGCCTGGACATTTATGTCCGCGAGTGTGTATTCGTTTTAACATGGTGCTTTAAAATTTAAACTATCCACTATATACCACAGTATAGCCAACCTAGTGCTGTGTTTGTTCCTGTCATTTTTTCTGATGAGTAATACAATAATCTACGCTAGTAAACAAGATAGAAATATGAAAATATGTATTTACAATTAATTATGCAAGCTAAAATTATAAATGCATTTATTACAAACAACATATACATACGTAACTTGTATCATATTTAATTTTTTTGATTGTTTTGTTTTTATTAAAACACTTTTTACTGTACTCATGTTCCAGTATTCACATAAAACATCATTTGGCATCAGCAACCATTTAAACTGTGCAGTTTAATCTTTTTCTGTGTGTTTTGTTTCATGCAATAGTGTCAAGTTAGCAATGCTATGCTATATTGTGCACATGCAGGCATACTTCCAAGTTTTGTCGTTTTAACGGAAAAACAATGCAAAACAGTTTGTATGACATGTTTTTGGTCATACAGCTACCAGATATAATTTCAGACTGATATAGTTTTACTTTTTGTGGTGTGCAATGACTCAATGCAATGGTCATATGATCAGGGCTTGATTGAATCAGCAAGTGATCCAGAAGAGCCAATCGGTGAGAGAATATGAGCATACATCCCTTCATTTTCAAAAGTCTTTGTTTTGGTTCTACACTGAAACACAACCCTGGAGTCAGGCTAAAATGTGTTCTGCAGAACCTCTTGAGAAGTGTGGATGCCAGGAAAATATGTAGATGCCTACTAAAAGGCTTGCTTTTTAATACAAGAAATGCTCTAGTGCCATTGTAGGCTCAGACCGCACATGCAGATGCATTAGTTTGCATGAAAGGTTCTGCCCTTGACTTTGCTTCTTCTGCAGATAAAGTCCATAACGAGACTCCTGGGCTCCAAACGATTTAGATATTATTAAATATTTATGTTACTTTCATTAAGCATTTAAAAACTATTTATAGAGCCATCAGCGAGAGTGGCATGTTCCTCCATCAGTAGCTGTGTGAATGTAGTGTACCCTTTTTTTTCTTTAGCTGAAATGTTAGAGAGAATTAAACAGAGCACACTGACTGTTTAGTGACGTTTTGAGTGGGGCCAGAGCTGTCCCATCCGACAAGAGACACAGGGGTCTAGGTGAGATGCGGATTGCTATGACATTCACAGATGCTTGCTGAGTCCCCATCGCTCAGTTCTGGGAAAGGCGGCAGCAGCAAGGACAGAATGAACTCTGGCTGCTCGGTGCACTGTGTCATACGGAAATCTGCCTTTTTTTCTTAGTCCCTGTGGTGACAATAACTTTTGTGTTTGCTTGTTTATTATTTGGAGACTCAGGCCAGGAACAAGCGGTTTATGGAAGATCAGTTTTTCCCCCCTTCAGTGTGTTTTTCCTGTTATAATCCTGCTTTTCTCATTATCTATTTGTTAATTATGTAATTATGATAAATAATAATTAGTTTTGTATTTAAAAATGACATTTCTGTGATATTTAGTGTTTTTATTATTTTTCAAATCCCTGTTTTATAAATTCATTCATTTTCCTTCAGCTTAGTACCTGATTTATCAGAGTTCGCCACAGCGGATTGAACCACTCACTATTCCAGCACATGTTTTACACAGTGGATGCCCTTCCAGCCACAACCCAGTACTTTAAACGTAGTTTTAAATCTGAATACTGTTTTAAAAACTACAGTAATGATAGTGTATTTGAGATCACATAGTTAATAATAATTTAAATGATTTTTTATTTTTATATTTTCCTCTTATTGATTTTTTTCAAGTAGTGGTCACATTTATTGTGTTTCATTTTTTTTTTTTTACATTTTCTGGTCACAATATACAGTAAGATTTGATTAGTTCATGTTTTTAGTTAATGTATTTGCTAACACTAAACAATACTTGTGAAGCATTTATTAATCATAGTTTACTATTACATGATTAAAAGTTGTGCTTGTTACATTGTAAAACCCAACAGTCAACTTTATCAAATGAAATGAGTGTAGTTAATTCCATTCATTTGAAAAGAGTTTTGAACTTAGTGTTAAAGGTAACGAGTTAATTAAATACCTCATTACTTCAACTTAAATGGAGTTAGTTCACAGTACTCATATAGATTAGTTTTTTTTAACTTAAATGGTTTGTAGCAATTGGTTTCCTCAAATGGTTTGAGTTGCCTTAACTTATTGGGTTTTACAGTACTCATTTGGTTTGAATTCTCTTTATTTATTGGGTTTTACTGTGCTCAAATTGCTTTGTTTACTCAAATTGATTACGTTTACAGTACTCATTAGGATTAGTTTTTGAACTTAAATGGTTTGTTGTAATTAGTTTCCTCAAATGGTTTGAGTTACCTTAACTTTTTGGGTGTTACAGTGTAGCAGTAGTTAGTGAACTGAGTTAACAGTTTATTTTCATCAGCTAATGTTAACATAGATGCAGTGGCGGTTCTAGACCAGAGTAACTGGAGGGGGGGGGGGGGGGGCACTTGTACTTTTAGGGGGCACACTTTAACATACATCACAAAATACTTAAACAATTATTCGAAGTCATTGTTTACATGCATCACTCTGCAGTCTTCATGAACAAGCTAATTAAATAACTTAAACTCAAGATAATCTTCTATGTTATTTTTTTTTTCGACAAGTAACTTTGTATTGTAGCAGGACAAGACATTTCTAACATTCAAGTACATCAAGACACATTTTAGCACCTATAAACTATTACATACGTGGACAGCACATTTTTAGCTCTTAAGTGGCCATTTAAAACACTTTGAATGTTTTATATTTGGTTACAGACATACAGTGTCATCCTGTAACTGTTGCAGCATATGAAATGTCCCAAACACTATTTTTAACTGCCCAAAATGGGAAAAAATGTTGTTTTAACTCTCTGATAGAATTTTTTGAACTTGCTTTGATGTTAAATATGCATAAAAGAAAATTCGGGAAAAAGTGTTTTATGTAAATTCGGACCACAAGTCCACATATTTGGACATAATTTTTCTTTACATATCAAAAGTTGATACTTAGATTTGTATTCTAATTAGGTTCCAATAAGCCCAAATAGCAAAGAGAAATAAAAAAATGCATGTAAAAAAAAAACACAGTGGGCCTTAAGAGGTTAACAGACGCAGTTGAAGTCAACTTTTTTGCCCTCCCGTTAACTTAAAATAATGTTTTCCAAGTGATCTTTAACAAACCAAGGAGATTTTGACAGTATTCCCAATAAAACAAACTAAATTTTAAGGTCAGTATTATTATCCTCCTTAAGAAATATTTACTGTATATTTTTTGACTGTCTACACAACAAACCAGTTATACAATAACTTGACTAATTATTCTAACTTTCCTAGTTAACAAGTCTTTAAATTGCACTTTAATCTAAATTAAAGACTACAGAATACTTAAAGGGACTTTGTCTGAATACAACTTGCAAAATCTTGCAAAATAACAAAAATATTCTGCACTGACTGTCACCATGGGAAAGATTAAAAAAAATAGTTATTAGAAATTAAACTATTGTTTAAAAACGTGTTGTAAATAATCCTGTGTTTGTAGACTCGTGCTTGATGTCACAACTGAAAACAAAAATGAATGAAGGCAAAACTAAACGAGTTGAATATTATACCTTTACATGAGCGTGACTGAAAACTAAATTTAATCATTGTGTTACACCTTTTTTCCGGTACTTGCCCACTGTTTGTAAATTCAAGACTTCATTTCTTAACGTAAAACTATGTACAGTCAATTTCTGATTAATAATAGCCTCTGCATAGCCGAGGACTTCCTATATTAAAAGTGTTAAAATCGCTATTGAAAACAGCAGTCTAACATAATCAACAGTGGACATTTTTGTTTTTTACAACATGAACATGACTGAATCTGTGTCAATTTGGGGGTGAACTTTTGACGAATGCGGGAAACTGATGCACGCAGCACCGTCACTGACAGAGAGAGCGAGTGCGCGTGACACCGAGAGCGTAGAGAGTCCTCAGTCAGTGTTGCCAGATTGGGCGGTTTTGACTTCGATTGCATGCATGTATGTGCATTTCGGCGGGTTTTGGATAGTTTTTGGGCTGGAATTAGTCAGCTACATCTGGCAACACTGGCCTCAGCCATATCTCCGCAGTCTGCCACCGATGGCTGATCTCGCTTCTCCGTGGCATTTTGACACAAAAATTATTATTATAAATATTATTTAAATATATTTTTTTCCCCGTAGAACCGCCACTGCATAGATGAACAAATAATGTAATATATGTACTGTTCCTTATTTATTCATTGTAATAAATACATTACTAACTTTAAAGGGGAGCTATTATGCCCCTTTTTAAAAGATGTAAAATAAGTCTCTGATGTCCCTAGAGTGTGCATTTTCTAGTTTTAGCTTAAAATACCACAAATAATGTTTTATGACTATTTAAAATGGTACGTTTTAGGCTTTGATCCAAATTGTGCCATTTTGGTGACTGTTGCTTTAAATTCAAATGAGATTGTGCTCACAGCTCTCTTTTCAAAAGAGGGTGGAGCTATAAATATCTATGTGTCACCATAGCAGCAGATTCAAAACTCTAATGGCGGACGGCTGCTTCTCACTCAGGCCTGTTTATGCTAATGAGGGAGAGATTGTCACTAATGGGCGGGACTTTATTCCTCTGACATGTACAAAGGGATGTCAAAGTGTTTTTGCAGACTGTTTTTATGAAGTGTGATTATAAAAACATATAGTAATTGATTTTTACAATTAGATGTTGGCTACATTCACACATTAAAGAACACAACTGTTTTTAAATCACTTATAATAGTGATTTTTGCATAATAGGTCCCTATTAACTAATTAAGGCCCAATCCCAATTTTATTTTTATACTTCTACCCCTTCCCTTTCCCCTTGGGATTTAAAACAGAGTGTGAAGGGGAAGGGCTTCAAAATTGACCCCTAAAAAATGGGACATCGCTATAGCACCCGCACACGTCATCAAATGTCATCGCAATCTCTTACTAAATATAAGATTGACGTTGGCGACTGCTGCAGTTATTCCAGTTGCTTTATTTTTTGGTATTTATCTTCAGGCAATCAATGAAGGCAATGATATAATGTGGCAATAAGATCATAACTGTACTGTGCATTTACACTGTGGCCATATTCATCTATGTAAACACACAAAAACAACATTAACATTATACCAGACACTGTAAAAAGGTCATTTCCAGTCACCAGACTTATCTGATAGGGTATTCCAGTGTCATCGAGTGTCAGGTTGTGGGACTACTGTACAAGAGTTATTATTATGGATTATAGACAGAGACATTTAGCAGTTTTTATTTTGACTCTTTGTGGTCATTAAAAATCCCTTGGCACTTCTTGTAAAGAGTCGGGGTGTAACCCTGGTGTCCTGGCCAAATTCCCTCCATCGGCCCTTACCCATCATGGCCTCCCAGTCATCGCCATCCACCGGATTGGCTGTATCTCTGTCTCTCCACTCCACCTACAGCAAGTGTGTGGTGAGCGCACTGGCCCCGTTGTTCTGTGGCTGCCGTCGCATCATCCAAGTGGATGTTGCACACTGGTGGTGGTGTGGAGAGGCCCCCCTTATGATTGTGAAGCGCTTTGGGTGTATGACCTTACACGATAAATGCACTATATACAGCAAATACACAAATTACATTACACATTACATTTATTTTAGCTTTTTTTTAAAAAGCATGATGGTAAAACACGAACGTGGTTATAAATGTAATAAAACATGTGCTTGTTTGTTGTAAAAATTCGTAATAATGACAAAAATACTAATTTGTGTATCTCCTACCGTGTGCAGCCATGCTGCCGTTGTTCCCCTTGGTTTTGGGTGTGGTCCTGAAAAATCTCTATTTCAAGGGGTATCTAGCTCCTCCCCTTTGCCCTATGCCTTCAAGCTAAAGAGAATTGGGACATTGAGAATTGGGAAGGGCTAAGGGGTAGAATTGGGATTGGGCCTAAGTGTTACTGTTTTTCTTTTGTCTATGCATTTTTTGTTTTTAGTTATTTTAGTTTTAACTAATTTGACATTAGAGACACACAGCACTCCAACCTAGTTGATTCAACATCCACGTTTATGCGGTCACACTTTACAATAAGGTTGTATTAGTTAATGTTAGTTAGTGCATTTACTAACATGAATAAAACAATACATATATTACAGTATTTGTTCATCTTAGTTGACGTTATTTCATGGAAATACAGTTGTTCATTGTTATGTTAACAAGCATGAATTTGGATGTTAATAATGCATTAGTAAATGTTGAACTATGTTTAATAAGTGCTGTACAGTTATTGTTCATAAGTAGTTTATGTTAGTAAATACATGAACTAATAAAACTTTAAAGTTTGACCATTTATGCTTTTTCTCTCTATTCTCATTTAATCAGCCTTTGTCCATCACCCAAAAACAGTAAACGGTCTCATTTTGGATTTCGCATGCAGAATCTGAGTTGTATAATTTGATCAATTCAGTTGCCTGACCCAGACCAAACCTCTCTTTTCACACAGTAAGGTGAAAGACATTAGAGTTTTACACTGAGAGAAAGACGGTGCTGGAGATGTTGTGTCCTCAGGTTATGATGGAGACTCGCATACATATGTTCATCTAACGTTTCAAAACAAAACCTCAGGAACAAAAACACAGCCTTCATACTGAATCATTTTGGATTCATACTGATCCTTGAAGATATATCACACGCACACATACATATGCGCACACACACATACACAGCTCTGTTTCTCAGTCTCGTTCAGGGGGCCTGAAGGAAGGGCCGGTGTTTTCATTTCATATTCATAAATCATTCATACATCTCAGAACGGCCGTCCTTTAGAAAATCAGGCCTTCGTCTTTATATTGAGATTCGTAATCCCCCCTACCTGTCAGTCTCTCTCAGCACCACGCTTTGACGAGAGTGACACGTTTATGAGATATTTGCACTGAGCTCTTATTCTTTTGTATGTGTAAGGCTTTGGCTCCAGTACAATTAAATACACGTTTCAGGCTGAGGACGAGGGTGCAGTTCAGTAGGAAAACATTAACCCCATTACCTCATAGGAAGACGGTCAGCCCTTTAATCTGAAAGTGCTTCTGCAAAAAAAATATGCAAGGTGATGTATTATGTATGCTGTTAATCTGTGATTTATATTAGGGCTGCATAATAAATCATTTCAGCATCAATATCGCAAAATCGGCAATAGTCACATAGCAGAATCTGCAATGTCAAATAAAGTTAAGTTCGGTTTTAGTTTATTCATCTGTTAGGACATTTGAGTGGGATTATAGTTGACCATGAACCACATTGTGAAGTTTAGCAATTATAGAGTAAAATGTGCGTTGTTTAAGGGCCTATGATGGGGATTCCAGGTGTAGTTTTAGAAAACCGTAAAACACTGTCACTTTAATTTATGCAGATTATCTGTCCTACAAAATCATTCCAATTAATATAAAATGATTAATTATTTCCAAATTAAGCTTTAAAGTCATCTGGTGAAATTTTGTTTATATCGCAATATATAATCGCAGAAAAACAAAACATCGAAATGTCAGTTTTTTTTCTAATATCGTGCAGACCTAGTTTATATTGATACCTAAAATTTCAGTTAACTAAACTGATAAATAAATAAAACTATAACAAAAATCATAACAATAAAATAAAATGATTTGTAAAAAAAACAGCAATGCATTAAACAGATAGTTCACTCAAAAATGCAAATTCTGTCATCATTTACTCTCCCTTAACAAATCTTTAAGAGTTTCTTTCTTCTGTTGAACACAAAAGAAGATATTTAGGAAAATTTTTGGAAACCTGTAACAATTGACTTTCACAGTATCTGTTTTTACTACCATGGAAGTCTAATCCTGCATACACACCAGATGCGGATGAAGCGTCAAGCGCGAGGGATTTACATGTTAAGTCAATGCAAAGACGTGAACAGACATCCTGTGGCGCAATTTCACGAATGAGGCGGTGCGAGTTGATGAGTTATGCCTCATTCGGACTAGCAGCGACTTTGTAGCTGCCTGTCGCTCTGGGTGGCAACCTGTTTCAAACTCAGGTGTGTGTAGGTATATACAGCGAGCTGAGAGAGGATCACATGAACTCTACTGGTGTTCCTATTGGCTGTCGCTCAAAGTCGCTCTTCATTTGCATAAAGTTGAAGTATTCTCAACTTCGCTTTAATCTTCACGTCGCTCGACACGCCCACCTAGTCGCTGTCGCTCGCGTAGACTGAGGTCGCCGGAAGTTGCGCACTCGAAATGAGCGGTCACTTGTCGCTTTGCCGCTGCGAGTCGCTCGTAGTGTGAATGAGGCTTTCAGTGTTTGACGCATGCGAATCGCACAGATCGCTCGTTGGAAAATCTGATCTTCAGCTGACATTCGCGTCATGTTAACCAATCAGGAGCTTGCTCTTGTAGGGGCGTGATTATGACGTAGTGCCAGTTGTTGGTGTCCCAGGGGGAAATCCTCTTGCCAACACCGGACAACAGCTCATTAAACTGGGCTGGGCTCAGTCGGAAGCACAGCTGAAAGCTTCCATCATCCAGGTATAGTTTCTGGAGGAGTTGATGAACTCAGAGAGCTGGGGGCACATCAGAAATCAGGATCTAGTAGACTCAGGCATGACGCAGAACAAATCTACGCTGTTTTTCAGCCTTTCTAAAGCACATAAAGCACAGCTACTATCTTAATAAAATTCATGTTAGCCATTTAGCATTCAAGCTAGAGTCACAGGGCAGACAGAAGCCCTGCCCATGATGCGAATCCGTGTCTATTGTAAAGTGAATTTGACCTGCGATTGAAGTGAGTAAACTCAAAATGTTCACTCGGCTATTTAAGCGCGAATAGCACAATTTATTTGTGCATGCAACGTCTGATGTGAACAGCATTAGCATTCTTCAAAATAAAGTAAATGTAAAGTAAATCAAGATATTAAAATTATTTCTGAAGGATCATGCGACACTGAACACTGAAGACTAATATCCACTAAAATTTCAGATTTGACATGACAAGAATAAATAACACTTCAAATTACATATAAAAAACATATTTAAAATGCAGAAAGCTGCAATAAAATTTCACACCTTTGTTTTTACTGTACTTTTTAAAACGTTTTGCGAGCTTGGTTTGGCTTCTTTCAAAATAATAGTAAAATTTAAAAAGCAATTGAAAAAAAAAATGAGAAAAAAGAATAATAAAAATTTATAAAATAGAAATAACAATAATAATATTAAAACACAATATCAGAGAAACCGAACTCTTAAATAATAAACTTAAAGTCTCTCTCTCTCTCTCTCTCTCTCTCTCTCTCTCTCTCTCTCTCTCTCTCTCCCTAAGATCGCACTGGCCGCTCACAGCCTGTATGATAGTCATCCAAATGCATGAGTTTTATCACTGAGGAGCAGCACAAATTGTTCTTTTATGGATGTCACCCTGAGAAACAATTACCTCCCAAATAGGGCTTGATATGCTGTTAGTTTACACGTTCCATGATTAAATGTTTTAAGAAGTTTTTTTATTGATTTCCGATTAACATTTTTATGGTTTTATTATTTATTATAATTGTGTTATCCAAACCTTTTCTCCTCTATATAACAGTCATTTTGGAACATCTTTAAGAACACGTACACAAGTAGTGTGTGATGATTTGGCCACTTGAAATGCCCTGCGTGGGACATTCAATAACCCTTTTGGATCTCAGCCAGTGAGTGAGAGTGTGGAGAACATCTGGTGTGTGAGGAGATATCATAAAGCAGCTACAGTTGCTCTTTTAATCACTTTCACTTTAATAAAAGAGTGATGGACTCCTGCAGGGCTGGGCCTCACACATCACCAATGGAGGATTTGCACACATATGTCAGATCAGTCCTGAACTCAGCAGCAGGTCGCCGTCATTCACAGCGAGACCACCAACACTTTCTGCTTTCACTTTTGTTTCGTTCTGATGTAAATGCATCCCATTCTCTCTGGATTTTTTTTTTTTTTTTTTTTTTGTAGAGGAAAACATTTTTATTTGCCTTTTAATATTTTTTTTTTTGCTGTATTTAATAGCATTTGTAAATAGTACATAAAAAATAAAAATATGCGTTTATATAGAGAGTCAGATAAGACAGAAAGAAATACTCATGAATGTACAACAAACATAGTTAAAAATATAAATATTTTTGCTAAATGTTTTAACGTAATTTATTTCAAAGCTGATT